>CM053271.1:31126267-31253535 GCA_028583415.1 Protea cynaroides
TCGCTATAAACATGATTTAATTGAAGATGACTCAGTAAGTTGTTCCCTTATAATTACTTGCCGACAAGCAGCTGTTGTTGGGTCAAGTTTCATCCACAGCCCATTTACAATGAATCTTAACAAGATAAAAGATGGAAACACATGGATTAATAATGAATCTTCTGGGTTGGACACGCTACTGCAACCAAATCTTGCCTTGGTTATGTAGTGCTGATGGCATCTGTCCAGTGCCTCCAAGCCTCTAATCAAGTTAGGAGGTGGGAATTTGTAATTTTTTTATCCCTTTTAATTACATCTTTATCCACTCACCAATAGCTAAGTAAAGCAAATATCTTAAACCATAGAATTGTTTGATTACAAAATTGCTCTTAATTGTTTAAACATAAAATTGTTCTTAATTAGAACATTGATATATTATTTGAATATTAAATTATTCTTTATTAGAAAAAGTGCATAGTTAACCATAAATTAAGTAGAAATGGTGTGTTTGTGGAGAATTGATATTGATATTGATAAAAAGGAAATAAAGCAAGATATTGATATTGATAAAAAAGAAATAAAGCTACTATAGTCAACAGAAAAAATAGGAAAATTCTTAACCAGAATTTTCCATGAAATTAAAATCGGTTAATTTAGAGTACCAAAACTAAACATTTACAATAATCCCAAATAATAATATAGATTTAAAAATCTCCACACGAGTGGAGCCTTCAAAGCTTGCCAACCATGTAGAGTCAAGCTACAACAATCAAACTGAAGAAAAAGTTCTATAGAATGACCATGAATCATCAATCTCAGCCTTGGCAAGGCTAGTACCAAACTGAACATTCACGGTAATCATAGATAATAATAGAGAATTTAAACTTTCTCGACTATCAAAGCATTCTGCCAACGAACTTAAAGCTTGAAATAACCTAACTGAAATTTGAACCCTAAAAATTGTGATTTGAGAAGAATATTAATTAACAAATCAACGAATAAGAGAGAAGAGATGTCATGCCTTTTAGTTGTGTAAGTTGATTACTTATGGGTAAAATTGGAAATTTAAAATATTCTTCTAATCTAACTAATATTATTCTTATTTAAGTATCCCAAACATAATTTCTAAAACATAAGATACTTTTGATGTAGTTTCCTGAAACATTGGTTACCCCTTAATATATTTACCTTTTATTTTACATTATAAAATAGATTTTCCCCCAACAATAAGACACCTAAAACAATTTCCCTTGATAAATAAATTTCGTTTTATATAAAAAATTAGCATTTCCCTAGTATTTTGGACCCAGAGTTTCTACTTTGTAATATTTTTGTTCTTTGCTCTCATTAATAATTTTTTTTCATAAAAAAAATATCATACGAAAACATATCTCAAAATAACATTCAAAATAATTGGAATACTTACAATAAATTATTTGGTTAATGTCCCATGTTTGGCTGCATCTTTTTATCATTTCCATTTTCAACTATAACCTATTATACAAATAGACAATAAAATTTATTCTAAGCTTAGAAAGAAAATGTTATGGAAAGATCATCTATGCTTTCAATGAAAAATAAATAGAAAACAAACCCAAGTGTGGAAGAAAAGTTGATTTTTTTTTTGTCGAAATAATGTTCAATATTGGTGGGTTCATTTACACATAATATTTTTTATTTATGTTTTTTTTTTTTTTCATTTTTGGATAAGTCGTTGTATTCATTGGCCATTGACATGTGACTTGCAAGACTCAACTAACATAGTATTCATATGGGATCCACATCTTCTCCTCTAAGAGAATCTGGAGGTGGTGCCTCCATTGGATGGATAACACCTGGTGTTCGAGTGAATCCGAACCCTCCATCAGTCCGAACCGACACCCCTTATCGGCTCAGCTTGTCTACTCAGTGTCAGCTCTGATGGAAGACTCAAATTTCCAAGTGTCGTCCATACAATAGGGGTGTCACCTCTCCTCCAAATTCTCTTGGAGAAGAGGATTGGAATCCATTCATATAATATGATGACTGTTCACGATCAAAACATCTCAGGCATTAATACATGAAGCAAGAATTAAAATTGTATCTGCTAACATGCTAGGCACGACTATCAAGGTGTTGGCACTACAACAATTTTGATTTTCCACGACCGATTTTATCATGGAAAATAATGTTTGTCGTCCAGAAATGATGACTGAGTTTATTCCTTTTTCCCTTATACCCTTACCCTTCCTCCCAAAGTTGTTACACATGAAATTAAAAAAGTTGTTACACATGGAACTATTACTTAGAGTATTCGTTTTGGGCCTATGATTCCTTTTATGTTAGCACACTTATTTATGTATGATATCGTCAATCATCTATGATGTGATTTTATGCCACTATTACATTTATTTTTCGTGTCCTTTGTCCTTTCTCCTTGTTCTTTGATGGCTTCCTTGTCCATTTGATCGATCGGAACAAATAAGAAAAGATTAAAATCCCAGATTGTTCCTCAGACTGCTCGTGGAGCTTGGAGTTCCGATCATGGCGGTGGTTGAGGATGCCGAGATAGATTTGGGGATAAATGGTTTAACCATCAACACAATCAGGGCCAACCTAGTCCGACCTTGAACCCTCACAGTGTTAGAGTCGGGTGATACTTTGTCTGGCAGTTAGGCCGGGTATGGATTGGATTTAGGGGACTTAGGGTTAGATTGGGGTTTGTAAATACCCAACGCATCCTGGCCCTATTGCAGACCTAGCCAAAGCATTCTACCAACAAGCTTTAAAGCCCCAGATAAATTTGGACCCTGAAAATCAAGATTTGAGAGGAATATTAATCAACAATCAAGGAATAAAAGTGAGAAATGAGAGATGTCCATGTCTTTTAGTTGTGTTAAAGTCAAATATTTATGGGTAAAACTGAAAAATTGAAATATTATTGTAACCTATAATGTTATCCTTGTTTAGATATTCCAAACATAATTTGTGAAATGTTGGATGTCTTTTTGATGTAGTTTCTTGAAACATTAGTTTTATTTACATTATAAAATACATTTTCCAAGTAAACACCCAAAACAATTTCCGGAAATAAATTTTATTTTACATAAAATAAAAATTAGCATTTTCCCTATAACCGAATGGAGTGTACAGTATACCAATGGAATTTCATAAGTAACATTCAAAATAATTGGAGTACTTACAATAAACAACTTGGTTGCCTCCAATGTCCCATGTGTGGCTGCATCTTTTTACCATCGAGTTTCAACCAAAAACTGCTATACATAAACAAATAGACAACAAATTTATTCTAAGCTTAGAAAGAAAATGTTATGGAAAGACAACTTGCTTTCATAGAAAAAATAAATAGAAAACAAGCCCAAGTGTCGACGACAAAATTGATTTTTTTTTTTGCCGAAATAAAGTTCAATGTTCAATGTTAATGGTGTGTTTATTCACATATAATTTGTTTTATATATTCATCAGAAGTTTTGGTTTCAACCACCATAGTATAATTTCATATTTTGTGGAAAGTAACATTAAATTTTTGTTTTTGTTTTTTTTTTTTTTCATTTTGGATAAAGAGCATTTAAGGTATTTATTGGTCTTTGACATGGGACTTACAAGACTCAAGTAGTCAAAGACTCAAAGAGCATTGATATGATATTATTACAGTTTACGAGTAACTCATTTCACACATTACACACATGAAACAAGAATTAAAGGGATTCGGACCATCTCCCATCCATCTCCCGTCGTCCAATCGCTTCAATCATCCATTAGAGGGAATAGAGTGGTTTGCACACATGTTGATGCCACCCAGTTTGTCCGATGGATGGCTTGACAACTGAACAACAAGAGATGATCATTGTCCGAATTAAAATCATAGATGCTAACATGCTAGGCATGGATTTCAAGCTGTTGGTGTGTTATGGCCCGGCTGGATTCAGCCCTTTATCACCCCACGGCCCACACCCTCCCTTCCTCAAAAAGGTTGTTCAACCTAGAACTACTACTTTGGGCAAAAATATTCCTTTTTGGGCTAACCACAATTCCTTCTAGGTTAGCACAATTATATACGTGGGTTGTTGTTTAAAATAATAGTTGCTGCCACTTTGTGTGAGTTGGGGTTACCATGGACGTCGAGTGTTCGACTCTCATTAGACCACGTCTATGTTCGTGGAGTTCCCCTTTTCCCCTTGGATCCCACCTTCGGGAGGTGGTGGGTCATGATCCAAAAGAAAAAAAAAATTATTTATGCCATATGGAAGGATGAAGTGTCAATTTTGAGAAATATTCTCCCAAAGTCAAGACCCTGACTCCTCAATCGGGTTTGTCAGGGCTAGTTGTTGCTAGTCCCTTCAATCTCCATACTCTGGCTACTGCCTTCTCCACTACCCCCCGCCCCCCACTTTTCTCTACCAGTCCTCTAAGACCTGCAACCCCCTCTTTCTACTGACATTTCCCCCCCCTGACAGCTCAACCAACCTTGGCTAGACTCGAGTACTCAAACATTGACTACTTATCCTTGGAGCTTCCTGATGTCCTTTCTTGTTGGGAGGCAAACAAACACAACTTTATCCTTCCCATTCTGAGAAGAAGCAACCGCCTGTAAGACCCCCATTTTGGCCCATTTCTTATCAAGGGTATTTTTGTCATTTTAGGCAGTTTTTTTCTTATCAAGGGTATTTTCGAATCATGAAAAAAATAGGCGTTTTTTCCCTATCACTTTAGGTTATTATGAAAAAAATGGAAGAATCATTAAAAACAGAAAAAAAATCTAAAAAAATATTGATTTAGTTTGTGTTTAGGATATAGAACAATGGGTTTGGGCTGGGTTTAGATTAGGTGTCAATAGGTACTAGGCTAATGGGCTTGGGTTTGGGCTTAGGATATTGATTGTGTAATAGTTTTTTATTTATTTATATATATTAGGTTCGGTCATCTGAAAAGAAGATCAAGTGGAAGGCATCTTGGTCTTTGGATTAGGGGTTAGAAAAACCTTAGAAAATCGTAAAGAGAGGGGGTTCGTCATTCTGATTGAAGGGAGAGTGAAGGCGGCAGCAAGCCATGAAGGGAGTGAGAAGAATGAGAGAAACCGGAGGGTTTTTTTTCATTTCTGGTAAAGGGGGTTGGATTCGTGAGAGAGTATAGAAGGAGAGGAATGAGGAAGAAGAAGTGAAGAAGGAAGAAAGGCGGCAGCAAAAATGAGAGGAAGAACAGTGGGAGACGGAGAGAAAGAGAGAGAGAAGGAAGAACAGTGAGAAGAAGAGTGGAAGAAGCGGCGATTGGAAGGGAGAAAAGAGGCCGTCGGCTGCAGCCACAAGGAGGAGAGTGAGAGATGAGGAAAAAGTGAGAGAAATGCTGGAGAAATGATTTTAGAACAGAAGAGAGGAGAAATGAGAGAAGGAAGAAGATGAGAGGGTCGTAGCTGGGGAAGAGAGATCGGAAAGAAGAGCTGCGGCATCTCCATTTGCCTTTTTTCTGTTTCGGCCTGAAATTCCATGTCTCTTCTGGCTCTTTCAGATTCTCATTATTTTCAATCTGTCATTGTTCCACTTCTTCTTCTACAGTGATCTGTACTTCTCTGCTGGTACTTTGGGTTGTGGGTTTTGGTATTTTTCGAACAAATGTGATATTTGAGGGGTTGATGTGAAGAAAATGGAAGTGTTCTATTGGATTTTGCTGTTAGAGAAAAGGGAAACTTAAGATGGAATTGAGAGAAGAAATAGGGAGCCGGAGCAAATTGTTTCCACTTTGAAAGCGGCCAATGAGCTCCAGGCGTTCGATATAAAAGCCAAACCAGGTATGCATTCCCTTGAAACCTGATTTTTAGCTTACTATGGTTCAAGTTCAATCGAACCCGATTATATTTGATGTGTGGATGTAATTTAGATTCTGTCTCTGTATGATTCTTTCCTTGGTTTTCACATTCTATTATTGGCATGTTCCATTCTCTTTCTTATAACATAATTTGACTCTACTTTGATAATTTGTTCTGCTATAATCATTTTCTACCTTGAGGGCATGATCCATTCAATGCCGATTGTACCCTGGTATAAGCTGGTTGTAACCTGGTATCTTATTGGCACTCTTAGTGTCATTTTTGGCTGTGACCTACTGATATGCTGGTTATAAATCTTGTGTCTTGTTGTTAACATAATCCATGTGGATATGAGTTGGTCCAGTTTGTGGTTAAAAAACTGGTTTGGTTCTGATGCTTAATCCTAGCCTATTTTATATGCCATGGTTTTGGTTTAGTGTATGGGTTAGCTGGTTGGGTTCCTATGTGTGAACCGTGTTCAGATCTCTATGTGCTTTCATGATTAAATCTCTTGGATTGAAATTGGTTTATACTGTCAAATCTGATCTGGTTTGGGACTTGGATCTTTTACAGGGGGTTAAAGCGTTTGAGTGGGACATTATTTACAATTTCTGTTTTGAAGGTTTCTCCAAGAGGATAGGTGTCTAATGTTGAGATGAGTGCATGGCTTTGGTTTCATTTTTATGGTTTGAAGGGAAGACAAATGTCATGGTTGTTTAATGTTTTCTAACAAGGTTAATATTTGTCATAGAAAAGTGTTCGGTTGAAAGGGTGAGATTTCAGTATTTTTTTTACAAGGACATGGCTTTTGGTTTGGTTCGTTTTGAGTTTGGTTGGTTTGAATTAATCTCTTTAATGTCAAATCTGTTTGGGCTAAATTGATCTATCTCTAAGGGTTTAAAACTGGTTTGGCTTTGCCATGGTCCCCTAATGTCAAAACTGTTGAGGATAGAGTTTATCTCCCTTGATGTCAAATCTGGTTTCGGATTGGTCTATTTCTCATTGGCAGATCTGGTTGGGCTTAGATTAGCTTCTCTTACATTGAATCTGATTTTGTGGAGCTGTCTTGAGGGTTAAATGTGCTTGGATTACATTGGCTCATTCTTAATGTCAAACCTTATCCGGTTTAAGTTGGATGGGTCTGGTTTGGTTTAATGCTCCTATTAGGTCATGCATTTGTCTGAAGATGGAACCATTCCAATTGTTTAATCTATTTCATGCTTGGGTGTGGATTAGTTGATATATGTTTGGATTCATGCTTAGTAGAGGAATTTATTGCTTGCCGTATGGTTGTCCATGATGCTGTCTTGTTATATCTCACTTGATGGGTACTTCAATTCCACGCTTAATCCCATTGATGCTTAGTCTCAGGTAAGCTAATTCTTTTTTGTATAACATGCTTAAATTGTTTGAATGTTTGGTTTAATGCATATGCCCTACCCTCAAGTGATGCATCCTCCCACTTCATGGGTGTGATAGTTTAGGGATCCCCTTCCCCAACGTTGTGAGTTTTTTTAGGATGACTCCAATGAGTCTATCTTTGTTGGGATTCCCAAATCCCATGTTGACTGGGGTGGGCCCCGCCTAGGCCATGGGCCTGCTCGACCATTAAGATTGATCCCATGTTGCCCCCTCCTCTCAAAGAAAAATATCAAAAAAGGAGAGAAAAGAAAAAAATACGAAAAATGCGTCATGTTTGCATGTTTTCAAGCGATGGTTGGGATCATTTCTGATCTCCAATCTAGCCATTATCCAATTTTGTTTGTAGCCTGAGGGCATTTTGCCTCCCATGTTTGGGAGTTGGTCTGTGGACTAGTCGCTTTCAGAATGTTACTTTACCCTTGTCGAGTGGGGCGAGCTGAGGTCCGAGTACCTCTTGAGCGATGCCTTGCCGAGTGCGAGGAGTCGAGGTCCGAGTACCTCTTGAGTGATGCCTTGCCGAGTGCGGGGAGCTGAGGTCCGAGTACCTCTTCAGTAATGCCATGTGGGGTCCAACAGCCCGTTAACTGTTGGGAACTACGTTTGACCTGATTCTCTAAAGAGATACGTAGGCAGCGGGAAGTGGAGAGAACTCTGAGTAGTTCACCCTTCGCGCACGGTCACACGTGCTTCCTTTGTCAAGGGAGCACCTCACACACAACCACAACCCGACACGAACTACGTTTGGCCTGATTCCCGCCGCACAGGGATACTTAGGTAGCTTGATTTCGAGCTCAGTCATCCATCATTTGTTCTATTTTCTGTGTTATTCATTCTTTTAATTCATTATTTGTTTATAGAACAATCTGTTCAAACATTGTCATTCCCTTACTATAGGAAGGACCCCTCCTCATAATCCCGTGTTTAGTCTGACCGGATTCATCTAGCTATTTTCTTCACTCGTGGTCTCGTTTTTGTAGTCCTTGTGATAATTCTAAGTCTTTGATTTAATGATCATCTCAAAGTTGTCAATGTCAAAATGTTGGATGATCTACTCTTTGAGAATTTTTTTTTTCTATGTTGTGGTGAGTGAACGTTCTAGCCTGAAGTGGCTATCAAAGCTTTGTTGTCCAATGTCGATGTTATCGTCAGATACCTTGAGTGGTGATTCTGATCTCTTTTTATCGTCGGTGCACTTAGTTGAGTGTTCCCATTGTGTATGTCGATTTTGTCATCAGATACCTTGAGGGGTGATTCTGATCTCTTTTTACCGTCGGTGCATTTAGTCAAGTGTTCCGATTGTGTATGTCGATGTTGTCGTCAAATACATTGAGGGGTGATTCTAATCTCTTTTTATCGTCGGTGCACTTGGTCAAGTGTTCCGATTGTGTCTGTCGATGTGTTTGTCAGATACCTTGAGGGGTGATTCTGATCTTTGTTTACCGTCGGTGCACTTAGTCGAGTGTTCCGATTGTGTTTGTCTTTGTGTCATCCGATACATTGAGGGGTGATTCTGAATTCTGTTTGTCGTCGAAACACTTAGTCAAGTGTTTCGACTGTGTTTGTCAGATACCTTGAGGGGTGATTCTGATTTTTTTATTTTACCGTCGGGACACTTAGTCAAGTGCTCCGATTGTGTTTGTCAGATACCTTGAGGGGTGATTCTGATTTCTATTTACCATCGGAGTACTTAGTCAAGTGATCTGATTGTGTTCGTCAGACACCTTGGCGGGTGTTTTGATTAGTTGTCGTCCGATACCTTGGCAAGTGATCTGGTCATTTTTCTCGAACACCTTGGCGGGTGATTTGAGCTTGTCAAAATGTCTAGTCAGATGTTTTGATTCCTATTAGAACGCTTAGTCAAGCGCTCTGATATGATCTTTCTCTCGTCAGTGCCTAGTCAAGTATGCTGATTCCTTGACGGAACATCTAGTCAGAAAGTTCTGTTTCTCATCGGAATGCTTAGTCAAACACTCCAATTTTGCTCCTTTCTTCGTCGGAACGTTTAGTCAAGTGCTCCGATTAGATTCATTTTTCCTCGTCAATGACTAGTCAGGTATGTTGATTCCTTGACGGAACATCTAGTCAGAATGTTCTGTTTTTCGTTAGAATGCTTAGTCAAGCACTCCATTTTTGCTCCTTTCTTAGTCGGAACGTTTAGTCAAGTGCTCCGATTAGATTCATTTTTCCTCGTCAGCGCCTAGTCAGGTATGCTGATTCCTTGGTGGAGCATCTAGTTAGAATATTCTGTTTCTCGTCGGAATGCTTAGTCAAGCCCTCCGATTTTGCTCCTTTTTCATCGGAACACTTAGTCAAGCGTTCCGATTAAATTCTTTTTTTTCCTCATCAGCGCCTAGTTAGGAACGCTGATTCCTCTAACAAAGCATCTAGTCAGAATGTTCTGTTTCCCCCTCTTTTCGTTTTGTGCAATTGTCCATGGACCAAAATGCGGTCTTTTCTTTTCTTCGCCCTCTTTCACTTTGAATTTCGGCCGAAGAGGGGCATTCTGTAAGACCCCCATTTTGGCATATTTCTTATCAAGGGCATTTTTGTCATTTTAGGTCATGTTAGAATGTCCCTATCATTCTAGGTTATTATGAAAAAAAAAAAGGAAAAATCATTATAAACAGAAAAAAAAAAATCTAAGAAATGCAAAAAAAAAAAAAAAAAAAAAAAAGGAAAAAAATGTTGATTTAGTTTGGGTTTAGGTTAGGCTTGTGTTTAGGATATAGAACAATGGGTTTGGGCTGGGTTTAGATTAGGTGTCAATAGGTACTAGGCTAATGGGCTTGGGTTTTGGCTTAGGATATTGATTAGGTAATAGTTTTTTTGTATATAGTAAATTAGGTTCGGTCATCTGGAAAGAAGATCAAGTTGAGGGCATCTTGGTCTTTGGATAAGGGGTTAGAAAAATCCAAGAAAAATCGTAAAGAGGGGGGGTTCGTCATTCTGATTGAGGAGAGAGTTAAGGCGGCAACAAGCCGTGAAGGGAGAAAGCGGTGAGAGAGATGGTTGTGAGAGAAATGGACCAATAGAGACAAGCTGTAGGAAAAAGGGTGAGAGAGCAGAGGGTGGTGATTTCTGCAAAGAGAGAAGAAGAGAAATTTGGAGCTGAAACTGAGAAGAAAAGAAGAAATTAGAGGAAGAATGAGGAGCTCTTGCCATTGGAAAATCCATCAAGCAGCCGTAGAAGTAGAGAACAGCAAGGAGAAGGAGAGCAGAAAAATCAGAGAACGGAGATGGGAAAGACTATGGGGCTTGTAATCCGTGCATTGCTAGAAATTATAAAGAATGATGGGAAGAATATAGAGATTGCTGCGGTGACAAGAGAACAATGGCTATGACAGCTCGATGAAGCCGAAATTGATACCATTGTTGCCAAGAATAAATAGAGAAGAGAGAGGGAAAACTGCATTTGTGTTTGCTTCTTTGCTGTCTTGCTTGGTAAAGTGAGTCCATTCAAATCAATTTCTGCAATTCCATAATTTTATATTCTCTTCATCCTTGGATCTGGTGAAATATCTGCATAATCATGAATGTTCTTTATTTGATAGATTCATGTTTTATCCTTATTGGTTTTCAGCTTCAAATCTAATGGTTACCAGTGTAATTTTGGAAGTCTTTGTTCACTTTCCTTGAGTTTGTTTACTCTATTTTATTTCCTTGTGCTTTGGTTCTGAATATGTTGTTTAATGGGAAATCCCTCTTGCCTTTTTGATGATTGGGTATTACCTTTTTCAGAGTTGATGGTTTCATTTATAATTTGGCACAAGTTCCCTTGTTATACTCCATCATTGCTGGTCCTCATTATTTATTTATTTCATTTCACTCCCATTGACTTCATAGGCATCTACTGAGTCATGCAACTACATGGATTTTTTTTGTGATGTTGATCCCCTTTTGGTTTGTGAAAGCCGATTACCATGAGTTTACTTGAAAACTTGTTTAGGCTTTAAATCTGGTGATCTGGTCACATCACATGCTTGGACCAATTTGTTGGAATACTTAAAATCATCCATGTTTGTATATTGTGTTGATCCATTCTTACATGTTTTGGTTTGGCCCAATTTTAATAAATTGGTTTTGTGGTAAGATTTATTTAATTGAGATGGGTTGATTCAGTCCCCTAGTGGTTTGTCTTAATTGTGATAGGTTGGACACCCATTCTCATGTTGGTTCTGTTAAATAGAGAATCTCTCACCGGTTACAAAGATTCAAATTCAAATTATGAATTTGAATTCTCGTCGGTTACAAAGATTCAAATTCAATTTTTGAATTACAAAAATTAAAGAGAGAACCTCTCAATGGTTACGAATATTCAAATTCAAAATTTGTAACTTACAAAAACAATAACTGGATTTGATATCCAGCTCTTAATTCCTTTCATCGGTTACAAAGATTCAAATTCAAAATTTGTAATTCAAATAAACAATGTAAACAATTCCATCATATTATAAATATACATGTACCCAATGTATTTGGGTAAGACTTTGAATCAATTCAAAATTTCAGTTTTTACATGGTATCAGATGACCGGGTATTCTCCATGGCTTCCGCTTCAACTTTTGTTCCTATGTCTGGTTCGTCAATCTCTTCCTCTCCTAATGTTCAACATCATCTTTCCATCAAACTACAGTCTGATAATTATCTTCTATGGACTACTCAACTTCTCCCTCTTCTTAGGAGCTATGATTTGATTGGCTTTGTTGATGGCACTAAGCCAAGTCCACCCCCGACAATCACCACCACTACCGCCACTCCCACTTCTCCTTCACACAATTCTGCTCCACCTACCATCACCATTCTTCCTAATCCTCGCTATGAAGACTGGATCCTTAAGGATCAAATGGTCCTAAGCTGGTTGATTTCCTCTCTGAGCCCGGAAGTCCTTCCATATGTAGTTGGCTTGAACTCGACTGCAGCAGTCTGGTCAACTACACATGCAACTCCAAGGTATAGTAAAAGGTAACAAAACTGTTTCTGAATACCTCCGTGAGGTTAAATATATTTCGGACCAGCTGGCAGCATCCAATAAACCACTTTCTGTAGAGGAGCTTAATGCCATTGTTTTTCGTAATCTTGGAGCTGATTACAATGACATAATTGCTGCACTAGCTACAAAGTTTGAGACCCTTCCCTTCCATGATCTTCATCATCTTTTATTGAGTCATGAAATGCGACTCAACAATGCCCAATTGGTTATCACTGCTAACCTGAGCACTATGCAACGCTCACCGAATGCTACTACGCATTCCTATTTGCCTTCACAAAGACCTACAAACCCCTCCACAAGGCTCTCCCCATTCTCGACCACCCTCCAACTTTGGTCAAAACAGAAAACATGGATACCGACATGGTAAGAGAGAAAGGTGTCAAATTTGCAATCGTTCCAATCACTTGGCATCCAAATGCTACTTTCGATACACTGGTGGTGCAGCACCTACCTCCACCAATAATCCAACTGCAAACATGGCAGGACTATTTCCTACTCCACCAACATTTTCACATGAATGGTATCCTGATACAGCGGCTACTCATCATGTGACACCCGACCTCAGCAATTTGCATGTCTCCAACAGATATAATGGTAAGGAATCATTACGGGTTGGTAATGGAGTTGGTCTTAATATTAGTCATATCGGTTCCTCCTCTATTTCTCTATCACCAAACTCCTCTTTTCAATTTTCTAATATTCTCTATGTTCCACACATTCAAAAGAATCTATTATCAGTTCACCAATTCACAAAGGATAACCAATGTTATTTTGAATTTTACCCCTATTATTTTCTTGTGAAAGATCAGGTGACGAACAGGGTACTACTGAAAGGCCGACTTGATGATGGACTGTACAAGCTGTCGACTAGTCTTCCTTCCCATAAACCTTCTACTCATCATGTTCACTCCACAGTACCTATCAATGCAGATGATTGGCATGCACGGTTGGGTCATCCCCATTCCCGAATTGTCAAGCACCTAATCTCTTCCCATTCTCTACCTACTTCATCATCTATTATTAATAAATGTGCTGCTTGTTTTATGGGCAAGACTCATCGATTTTTATTACCATTAACAGGGTCTGTTAGTAATACACCTTTGGATTTGATTTTTAGTGATGTGTGGGGTCTGCTCCATATGTTTCCTCTACTAATAATCTCTATTTTCTTATTTTTATTGATGATTATTCTAAATACACATGGTATTATCCTATATTGAAACGATCCTCTGTTCCTATAATTTTTGATCAATTTTGAGTAATGGTTGAAAATCAGTTTTCCACAAAAATCAAATGTTTTCAATCTGATTGGGGAGGGGAATACCAAAAGGTGAATACTTCACTTCAAAAATTTGGAATTATTCATAGAGTTGCATGTCCCCATACGCATGAACAAAATGGAACTGCAGAACGAAAAATTCGACACATTGTCGATACCGGTCTTACTCTGTTGGCACATGCTTCATTACCTATGATATTTTGGGACTATGCATTCCAAACAGCTACTTTTCTCATAAATCGATTATCCACACCGGTTTTACAAAATAAATCTCCATTTGAAGTCTTATTCAAAAAGACACCTAATTACGCATTCCTTAAAGTATTTGGGTGTACTGCCTTCCCCCTCCTTTGACCTTACAATTCTACAAAATTCACTATGCACTCAATACCATGTGTTTTCCTTGGTTATAGTTCCCTTCATATGGGATATCGATGCCTAGATTACAAAACAAATCGAATGTACATTGCACGACATGTGCAATTTATTGAGAATTCTTTCCCATATGCATCGGTATCCCCATCATCCCCTAGTCCTCCCCCACCCACATCAGTGCCATGGCTGTCGGTTTTGGCTCCTAATGGACACCCATCATCACCTCGGGCTCCACCAGATCCTCCATGTCTCCAGGTATCTTCTCCATCCTCCCCTCCTATCATATCCCCTTCATTGACCGATGCTAATATTACTTCCAATCTCCCCAATCCCTTGATTTCTACTAATGCTTTTATGGAAGAAGTTGTAGATTTACCTACCATTGCAGATTCACCACAGGACCTCAGTCCACAAGCCCAAGATTCACTAGCACCTTCTCCAGTTGCTCCTCAACGCACTCACCACATGTAGTTGCGTCCCAATCCAAAACCTTCATCGTAGTACCCTATTCCTTCGGCTCATATGACCACCTGTAACAGTGAAGTGGAGCCAAACAATTTTACAGAAGCTCAAAAACATCCTCAATGGAGAGCTGCTATGATGACCGAATTCAATGCTTTGCTTAAGAATGGAACTTGGAGCTTAGTTCCTCCTTCCCCTTCCTTTAATGTGGTCGGTTCAAAATGGGTATTTCGCATTAAAAGAAAGTCCGATGGTAGCATTGAACGCTACAAAGCCAGACTCGTTGCCAAAGGATACAATCAACAAGAGGGTCTAGACTATGGAGAAACATTCAGCCCAGTGGTTAAACCAACTACAGTACGCACTGTCTTGACTATTGCAACTACCCATCGTTGGTGCATTCGCCAGCTTGACGTGAGCAATACTTTTCTCCATGGCACGCTAACAGAAGAGGTTTATATGTCACAGCCAATAGGCTTCATTGACGAATCCCGACCTCAACACATTTGCAAGCTTCACAAGTCTCTGTATGGTTTAAA
The DNA here is from genome assembly GCA_028583415.1 of Protea cynaroides. Classification (NCBI taxonomy): domain Eukaryota; kingdom Viridiplantae; phylum Streptophyta; class Magnoliopsida; order Proteales; family Proteaceae; genus Protea; species Protea cynaroides. Next base: position 31,141,117 of record CM053271.1, read on the forward strand.
ACAGGCCCCCCGTGCATGGTTTCATCGGTTGAGTACATTCTTGATTTCCATCGGTTTTGAGGGCTCCAAAATCGACACCTCTCTCTTCATCTTTAATGATGGCAGTCGATGTATGTATATCTTGATCTATGTTGATGATATTGTCTTAACAGGATCTGACTCAACCTTCATCACATCGGTAATAGCCTCTCTCAACAAAGAATTTGCAGTTCGGGATTTGGGCTCCCTCCATTACTTCATCGGCATTGAAGTAATTCCAACTCACAATGGTATTATACTTTCACAACAGAAGTACATTTTGGATCTACTTCGGAAAACTACAATGGCTGAGGCGAAGCCCGTTAGTACACCTATGGCCACCACTACTCGGCTCTCTATACATAGTGGCACTCCTTTGGCCGATGCTATAGTCTATAGGAGTACAGTTGGCGCATTGCAATATGCCACACTGACTCGACCAGATATCTCTTATTTGGTCAATAAAGTTTTTCAATTTCTGAAGGCTCCAACCGATGAACATTGGCAAGCTGTCAAACGCATACTGCGTTATCTCAAGCACACCTACACTCATGGCCTATCTATATCAAGGGGACCTTGCAACCAACTCTTTGCGTACAGTGATGCTGATTGGGCCGGCTGTGTAGACGATCGTTGTTCAACTGATGGTTTTGCAGTATTTTTAGGTCCTAATTTAATATCTTGGTCAGCTAAGAAAAACACACCATTGCCAGATCATCTACCGAAGCATAATATCGCTCCCTAGCAGATACCACTGCCGAATTACAGTGGCTCCACTCTCTCTTACATGAACTCAGAGTTAAGCTTCCTCAGTCTCCAATTTTATGGTGTGACAATCTTGGTGCAACATACCTCACTACTAATCTAATTTTTCATGCACGGACAAAGCATATTGAGATTGACTACCACTATGTTCGCCATTTGGTTGCTCAACGTCTTCTCGATGTTCGTTTCATCTCAACTCATTACCAATTGGCTGACATTTTCACCAAACCATTGTCCTCCATTCGGTTCAATCATCTCCGATGCAAGTTGAAGATCGATCAACGACCCTCTCCAACTTGAGGGGGGATGTTAAGAGAGAATCTCTCACCGGTTACAAGATTCAAATTCAAATTATGAATTTGAATTTTCGCCGGTTACAAAGATTCAAATTCAATTTTTGAATTACAAAAATTAAAGAGAGAATCTCTCAATGGTTACAAATATTCAAATTCAAAATTTGTAACTTACAAAAACAATAACTGGATTTGATATCCAGCTCTTAATTCCTTTCATCGGTTACAAAGATTCAAATTCAAAATTTGTAATTCAAATACACAATGTAAACAATTCCATCATATTATAAATATACATGTACCCAATGTATTTGGGTAAGACTTTGAATCAATTCAAAATTTCAGTTTTTACAGGTTCCATTACATACTTAAATGTTGTTTTGATTATATACTTGATAGACCAGCTCCATGCTTGGTTCAGTCCATTCTTGGATCCATCCATGTTAACTTGGATCCATCCATGTTAACTTGGACCAGTCCACACCATGGATCCAAAGTGCTTAAACTTGTCCATATTTGCTTAACCATGCTGATTTAGTTTAATAACTATTTAGCTTGGTTCAGTCCCATAGTGAGTTGGGTTCATTTGTATTGATGTTGGTTCAATCCCATTGTGGGATTGATTTATTTGTTGTGGGTTGATTCAATGATATGTCGTGAGCTGATTTAACATGATGTGTTGGTTCAACCCAAAGTGGGTTTGGCTTAATAGTGATGGGTTGATTCAGTGTTGTGGTGGGTTTGGTATAACCATGTCGGACTAATTCAGCCTTACTGTAGGATTGGTTTATTTGTTTTAGGTTGGGCCAACCTCATGATAGGAGTGGGTTCAACTCCGTGGAAAGGACAGGTTTAATTGTGTTGGGTAGGGTTCAGCCTACTTGCTTGGCAATTTAATCCATATTTCATCTCATTCTCTCCATTAACCAGTCACACCCTATTTTTTAATCATCTCATTCTCCATTAAACTTATTTGCATCTCATGTCATATCACATCATTTCATCTCATTAATTTTTCCTTGCATGTCTACAAACCCCTTCATTTCTGATTGTAACTTGGTTGTAACGTGTTGTAATGCCTTTTGCTTGCTGCCATGCACATATGCTTAGGTTGATCCATCTTGTTATGTTTGGACTGATTTAATGATATGTTCTGTCACACCCCAATTCCGCACTGTTCAGAATGGTGTGATGAACTGCTATCAAACCAACGGTTCAACCACGATTTCGAGTAGGCTATATCCGTTTTATCTAAACTTTCACACATCCATAATCATAATCAGAGTAAATACACAATAGCGAAAATCTTATAAATAAATGAACTGAGAATCTAATGTGATGTAAATATTAAATAGTAAATTATTCTGTATCAACTGAGACATAGATAATTATCAAATACATGTCTTTATTAAATTCAAATAAAGAAACCTAAGAAAATATCTAATCGAATACACATGAGTTGCACTCGCAAGAGGAGTCATGTGTATCCCCTTCAGCTTCAGCTTCCATCGCCGCCACGTTCCCATACGCTGGATCATTCATGTAATCTTCAACTGTATAACCTGCATCATCAACTAAAAATATTCGACGTCGAGGGCGTGAGCACACATCACGGCTCAGTGAGTAGACAAAACAATGCAACAATACATATGCATGCAATCAATTCATATCTTTGGTCTGGTTTATAGTTTGCAATGCGCAATAGAAAGGTTGGGCGGTCAAAGGTTAACGTTTATTGACCTCGCCTCTAAACACAGGGTGTGGAAGTCCGCCCGAAGATTAACGTTTATCGTCGTCCCCATCCACCCTGATCATGACATTATATAACAAAGGTTAACGTTTATTGCTATATAATATCATACCAAGACGTAAGCCCCTGTTAGCGAGGGCTTGCAAACTGGGCTCGCAACTAACCAATCCTAATGCCAAACAGTGTATCCAAGGCCTCACCCCAGTATCCCTCAGAATGTCCATAGAGATAGAGCTAAGGCCCCCCGGTAGAGTCAAAGACTACAAGGACCGAGACCACCTCCCCGATACTCTACCGACATAATAGTTCCCGCTAAAGTGATGGCGATACGACGATGCTAATGCACCAGACTTGAGTTAGAGATAGAGCTAAAGTGCTGAGACCCGCCAAAGGTTAACGTTTATTGACGTTCCCATCACATCTCCTCTGATACTCGCTCGCATCAAGTACACCAACCACACACATACAATCACATGCCTATTCCTATCATCATCATCATCATCATCATGTTATAAACTATAAAGTAAATATGCATGAACAAGTAATAGAAATATTGGATGACATATTGTATGCACATTACAAACATAGTCGCATAGAATCAAGCATGGCATTGGACTCAAGAAAATAAAAAATAGTTTGTTATTAACCAATTAATTTAGAGTTCTATTTCCTCACCTTAGCTTGCTAATAGATACCTTTTCAAACTTTAGAATCACCTTTATATTGTTATTATATTGCTAGAAGACCTAACAAAGTCGATAGAATTTAATTAGAATTAATTCTGAATTTAAAACCATTCTGTCAACTGAGGGTCGGAGGTAGGGTCGGAGTCCTGATCGACCCTGGGTGCGACCCTCCCCAAACTCTAACTTCCCGAACACTGAGGGTCGATGGTCAGGATCACCTAGGGTTGGATGGTCATCGACCCTCGGTGTAATTTGATCCAATTCCCTCTTTTAGTCCATTCTTCATGCTTGGGATCCTATGGCTTGCTCCTACATTCTATTCTACATTCATTCTATGGTCTGAAACCATGTATAATCCACCTAGATAGCTTTCATGTAATCCTCCATGGTTTCCCATGAAAACCTAACCATGGGTTGATGGTTTGGGTTTCTCCGAGATCACACTCTCATCAATATCTAACCTAAGGTCCCAGAGAAACTCATGGAATTAGTATCCATACCTGAGAAGAATACTCCTTCTCTGCAACTCTACTCTTTTGGCAAAATTCTCTTCCTTGCTTCTCTTCTTCCTCTTTTCCTTATCTTTTCTTTCTCTCAATTCAATTAGGGTTGTGAAAGGAGTGAAAGAGGCTTAGGGGGTGCTTTAAAAAAAAGGGGAAAAAAAAAAAAAAAAAAAAAAAAAAAAGAGAAAAAAAAAAAAAAAAAAAAAAAAAAAAAAAAAAAAATTTAAAAAAAACAAAATAAGGGGAAGGAGGGGGGGGGGGGGGGAACAACCGAAAAAAAGGAAAGAGAAAAAGACGCCCACCGTAAGACCCGTTCGAAAACCCGGTCTAAACCTTGGTTTTGTGTCATGACAGGTCTTCCGATCATCACCGGGCCGGACGGGGCAAGCGGATAACAAACGTGGTACAAAATCGGACCGAAGTCGACCAATTATACCTGATTTTAGGTATACCGGTCGATGGTACCGGTCTTGGTACCGGTCGGCCCGGTATGGCCTCACGCTATGTGCGGGAATCTAGAAATTGGTCTCTGCGGGTCCCGCTTTCCGATTTCGAATCCTAGAAGTTTCCTAATCCTAGTAGGGTTACTAAACCCTATTTCTAGCCTATAAATACACCCTTAAGCCTCCTCAAATCCTTTCCATTGTCTCTCACAAACCCTAGAGAAGAGAAAGAGCTTGGAAAGGAGAAGGAGCTAGGAAGAAGAAGGAGGTGCCGCCATTACCGTTCGACGACGCTCTCATTACGCCTGTCAACGGTAAGTGTTTGAATCCATCTTCTTACCCTATGTTAGTTGTGTGGGTGGATCAATACCATGCAAAGTAGGTATTGATCTAAAACCCTAAATTGGCCAATAAACCCTAAGTTGCCGTTAAACCCTAGATTTGAGTTTCGAGATGATATTCATCGAAACGAGACTTGAATGAGTTGGGGATAACTCTAACTCAAAGCCTAGACTTAGAATGGATAGGAGAAACCCTGAAAATCCATGGAGGGTGATCGTCGGTAGTCGAAAAACCCATGTATGGTCTTCCGGAGACATACCGGTCGACTATACCGGTTGCACATAGTGCGACCGGTATGTTGCGACCGCTACCTCTCGGGAGGTTATCTGTGGGGACCGGCTGACCATACCGGTCGCCAGTCTTTCCCACAGAGCTGCGACCGGTACATGCCACCAGTCAGCTTTGTGAGGGTATTTGTAACCCTATTGGTTTCCGATCAACATGAAACTCTAAGAATGTTATTTTAATGAAACCCTAATAATATTGTAGGACTTTGTGACATATCGTTTGGACCTTGCGACGTGGAGCAAGTTATCGAACGAGCGTCCGGTAAGGGAATCTGACCTAAACCTAATAATTAATGGACCTGTCTTAACATGCTTGGTACGGGTGGGGGTATCGGGGGAAGGTCGTGGTACGGTGGTCTCCGATATTGATGTTGTCCCGGCCATTGTTATGTGGTACCTGAGGATTCCGAGTCGCTGGCTTGTCCACGATGCTTTAGCTCTATCTCTATGCCGTAGGGAGTTATGTTGGGATAGGGTCTACTGCGTATGTTTCTATCCTAGTGAGTTAGTTGCGGATAGGGCATCGGGGGGAGGTGTGGGATTGCCTTAGCTCTATCTCTATGCCGTAGACGGCTGTCGTTGGGATAGAGCATACATTGTTGACATATAGGATTGGTTAGTTGCGAGCCCGGTTTGCGAGCCACGGCCGGTAGGGGCTTAGGTACGGGTATGGGTAGAGTATCGGGGAGGTGCGGGTATACCTTAGCTCTATCTCTATTCCATGATGGGTGCATGTGGGTTGGTGGTAGTGTGATCTCTTGTGCGATGCCACACACTCGTGTATAGAGGTGCGGGGGCCACCAAACCTTTCTATAGCACATTGCAAACTTAAAACCGGACCACGGCATAAAATGATTGTTACTCATGCATAATATTGTGAAGCTGTCGATTGTCTTCTCGAGCCGTGTTGTGAGCTCACCCTTTGTGCACATCTTGTTTTAGATATGGATGCAGGTTATACTGTGGACCGATTATGTGAAGCTCCGCCGTACGGTGGTGTGGCTGCTTTGGATGTACAAGCGGGGGAGGACGAGCATGATGCTTCATGCGAGTGCCCTTCTAGCGTGTACCGTGATGGATTTTTATTTATTTGTTTCAGTTATTTTTGGTTGGATTAAAGTGATGTAAAAGATATTATATTATGTGTTTGATTTGAATAATTGGATATTTTATTTAAATTATCAATAGATACTCAGTTCATTCTATTTAAGTCTTCCACTGTATATTTATATTCTGATTGTGGTTATGTGTAATGGTTTGTATGAGTGGACACGGCCTATTCGAAATCCAGGTGTGAATCGTTGGTTCAATGACGGTTCGCTCACACCATTCCGGTTGGATCAGGGTGGGGTGTGACAACTTGGTATCGAGCCCTCGGGCTCCGTCTCCGGACTATATTACACTTAACCGGGTCGATGAGCGAGTTAGGAAATTTAAAAATCTTAATACAAACACACCCTAAGCATTGTTTGATACCTGAGACTGATTAAGAAAGAGAATAATGTACTATTCTAAATGTGGAACTTAACATGTGCACATACACTAGTTAGGAAAAACCTTGAAATTTTCATTAAACAAGAAAATGAGTATCAAATGAGATTGTGCTACAGGGTACGGTCCACAAACCGGACAGTTATCCTGTTATATAAACAGTCATATGTAAAAAAAAAAAAAAAATAATAATAAATAAAAAAATAAAAGGGACAATCATGGGGTAGGGGGCCTAGGAGGAATAGGGTCCGCTATATCATAATCTCGCTCGTAAGCAACCCTAAGCCAATGCACCTGGTCCTGAGTCACCGTAGGCTGCGAGCTAGACGTCCCAACTCCTGACCCATCTCTCGCTGAGACTCTAGGATGACCCTCTAGGTGTCCCTGATCTCAGTGAACATACTCAACACCGGGTCTGGGGAAGGATGAGACAGCCCAGCTGTAGAGGAAGAACAGGTTGAACAAGACCATGTTAGAGAGCCAAGTCCTGAAGTGGAGGAGGAACAGGTCCCAGAAGTGCCGACAAATTTACCTGGCCTACCTCACAGGAATTCTGAGACCATTGTTACAAACTTGGTCTATCAGATGCAGGCTCAACGAGAAGGAATTTACGGCGAAGTGCGAAGATGCTCGGGCCAACGGGTTCTATTCCCGTTGGAAATACGCCCGAGTCGGGAGGAATTAATACTACCCAACCGATGCGAGGAGTAGCCCAAGGCCGAGGGGCCAAGCACGGAGCGTACCACCACCGCATCGGTTTCCGTCGCCTTACCGCGTACCGGGGGCTTATCCGTATCCACCACCATGGTACGGAGCGGACACGCGGGGACGGCATGATCCGGCAGGTCGGTGGACGGATTCTTGAAGTTGAAACCTTCATCGTTCACGGGCGGGGCGGGGAAACCATTGTGGCCAGCACAGGGTTGCTGAAATGGAAAAGAACTTCCGATTGATGACTTGTACTGAGGAGGAAAAGGTTCTGTTTGCCACTCATATGTTGAAGGAAGACGCCAATGCTTGGTGGAATTCTACTCGGGCATATCTGGAGAATAAGTATACACCGGTTGATTGGGAAGTGTTTAAAGCGGCGTTCTTCGACAAATATTTCCCAAAGAGCTTCAAAGATCAAATGGAGAGAGAGTTTCTCAATCTGCAGCAGTCTCAGTCGACCGTAGATGCCTATCGGAGGTACGAAGAGCTATTTTTCTTCGCACCGGCCGGTATGCAAGAGGAGGAGACCAAGACACGTAGGTTCACCATGGGACTACGTGGAAGCATCGGAGAGCACCTTTTTGGGTCCGGACAAGAAGACCTACAACGAGGCGGTGCGGGTTGCGAGGGTGATAGAGTCCGGTCGGAGGGACGGCTTCTTCGCTCGAGCAGGGGAGTGAAGAGATCCGTTGGTGTGAGTTCGGGTGGCGGTAATACTAGACCATTCCGCCCATACGGGGCCCGGGACCGCTACAGCACTGCGAGAAACAACCCGGCACCACAGTGCCACGGTTCGTTGGACACAACCCAAATATCAAATGTTATAATTGTCGGCCGGTTGGGACATGTTGCAAGGAACTGCACTCTACCTAAGAAGCAAGCTCCCCGGGCAAGGAAAAGTGTATGCGGTCACCTAAGAAGAGGCGGCCGCATCACCGATGTGGTAGCGGTACGACTCTATCCCTTACTATTTGGTTTATTCTTTCAGTTGCATGAGCATGTAGAACTAAGGGGCAATACATTCCAGGGATTGTAAATGTAGCTGGTTTACCCGCCAGAGTATTATTTGACTCTGGGGCCATGCACTCCTTTGTTTCTATTTCTTTTGGGAAGCGAATGGAGTTACCAATCAAGCATTTGAACCCAAGCTTGATAGTTCGCTCTCCACTAGGATTCGAAGTGGCTTTGACCGAATATTATGGACCATGTACTGTATGTATTGAGGGCCGAGACTTAGAAGCAAGCCTAGTAATACTTGAGATGGCATACTTTGATGTCATTTTGGGGATGGATTGGCTAGGCCATCATTCGGCCATCCTTTTATGTAGTGAAAGGAAGCTTGTGCTTACTGACAAAGAGGGAAGGGAATATAGTTTCACTGGGATTAAGCTATCTAGGAAGCGGAAGCTGATCCTCTCCGCCCTAAAAACTAAGAGACACTTGGAGAAAGGGGGAGTGGGTTATCTCGTATCTGTAGTCGATCTCACGGCAGAGCCACTCAAGATGGAAGATATAGATGTGGTTCGGGAGTTTCCAGATGTGTTTCTTGAGGAGCTTCCCAGGTTTACCACCAGACAGGGCTACAGAATTTGTGATAGACCTTATGCCAGGTTCGGCGCCGGTGTCTAAAGCACCATACAGGATGGCCCCGACCGAGTTAAAGGAGTTGAAGACCCAATTACAAGAATTGTTGGATAAGGGCTTCATACGACCTAGTATATCACCTTGGGGAGCACCTGTATTATTCGTCAAGAAGAAGGATGGAAGTGTATGGCTATGTATTGACTACCGTGAGCTGAACAAGTTGACGATCAAGAATCGGTATCCTTTGCCTAGGATCGATGATCTGTTCGATCAGCTGCAGGGTGCAAAGGTTTTCTCGAAGATCGATCTCCGATCGGGGTATCACCAATTGAAGATCAAGGCCGGAGATATTCCGAAGGCTGCTTTCGGGGCGAGGTATGGGCATTATGAGTTTCTAGTTATGTCTTTCGGGTTGACCAATGCTCCGGCGTCGTTTATGGAACCGATGGACCGAGTGTTCCATGATATGTTGGACACTTCGGTCATCGTATTCATCGATGACATATTGATTTACTCTAAGGACATGGAGACTCATACAGCGCATTTGAGGGCAGCCCTACAACGGCTGAGGGATGTGAAGCTTTATGCAAAATTCAAGAAGTGCGAGTTTTGGCTGAAGGAAGTGGCTTTCTTGGGCCATGTTGTATCTGAAGATGGTATCAAGGTTGATCCAAGCAAGATAGCTGCTATAGTAGGATGGGAAGCACCAAAATCTGTTGCGGAGATTCGTAGTTTCCTTGGGTTGGCTGGTTATAATAGAAGATTCGTGGAAGATTACTCCAGGATCGCTGTTCCACTCACCAGATTGACCAAGAAAGGAGAGAAATTCATATGGACAGATGAGGTGCGAGAAGTGCTTTTCGGACTTTGAAGTCAAGACTAGTCTCCGCACCTATCTTGACCATCCCCGGAACCAAGCGTACCGTTTACTTTATATACGGATGCTTCGGGGGTTGGGTATCGGGTGTGTATTGATGCAAGGAGAGCGGGTGATTGTTTACGCATCAAGGCGGTTAAAGGAGCATGAGAAGAACTATCCCTACGCATGACTTGGAGCTAGCAGCGGTTATTCATGCGATCAAGACTTGGAGACACTACTTGTACGGTGAGAAGTTTCGGATCAAGTCGGATCACAAGAGCTTAACTTATCTCTTCACTCGGAAGGATCCGAATATGAGGCAGAGGAGATGGCTGGAATTGTTAAAAGATTATGATTGCGACATCCGGTACCATCCGGGTAAAGCAAATGTGGTGGCTGACGCCTTAAGCGAGAAAGTGGGCATCGAAAGCACGAGGCGGGACCAAGTACAAATGCTGCATTGTGTGCCGCGAGCCTCTACTTCAATCGAAGGTGACGAAGAGCATATAATTGAAGCTGCGAGAAGATCCGGTTGAGCAAGGCTTGATTCATAAGTTCACTATGATGTTCGCCGCATTGAAGATCTCACCGGGTCTAATTGATGAAGTCAAGGTAGCAATCCCTACGGGATCCATATCTCAAGGCGGTGCGGGAAGACTTAGAGAAGGGTACGTGCAATCCCGACTTTACCTTGGAATCGGACAAGGTACTCAAGTATCGCGGACGGTTATGTATCACGAGAGCGATGGCTGCGATATCGAGAGGTCGAGTTATGGCGAAGCTCATTACACTCCATATTCGGTACATCCCGGAAGTACCAAGATGTACCATGATCTAAGAAGACTATATTGGTGGAGGGGTATGAAAGCAGATATAGCTCGTTTCGTGTTCCAATGTCTGAATTGTCAACAAGTTAAAGCGGAAAGGCAAAGACCCGCGGGTTTACTACAGCCGTTATCGGAACCTGCGTGGAAGTGGGATTGTATCACCATGGATTTCGTCACTGGCCTACCTTTGACACCAAGGTCAGTGGATGCAGTTTGGGTTATAGTAGATCGACTCACCAAGACAGCTCGATTTATTGCGGTCGGACCTCGGTATACCATGGAGGCCGGCCAAGTTGTATGTGGATAATATAGTCGGACTTCATGGCGTTCCGGAGAGTATAGTATCGGCGAGAGATCCCCGTTTTACATCAAAGTTCTGGGAAGGATTACAGAAAGCTATGGGAACAAAGTTGAAGTTCAGTACAGCTTTTCACCCTCAGACGGACGGACAGTCAGAGCGAACTATTCAAATTTTGGAAGATATGCTCCGAGCTTGTGCATTAGATTTCAAAGGAGCTTGGGATGAGAAGCTATCACTTATCGAGTTTTCTTACAACAACAGTTATCAGGCTACAATTCAGATGGCCCCGTATGAAGCACTCTATGGGAAGAAGTGTCGTACACCTCTGTTATGGAATGAAGTGGGGGAAAGAAGAATTGTAGGACCGGAGTTTGTTGAAGAAACTTGCCGAGTGATTGATCAAATCAAAGAGAGAGTAAAGACAGCTCAAGTTCGACAGAAGCACTATGCGGATAATCGACGTCGAGATCTGGAGTTTGCAGTGGGTGACAAAGTATTCTTGAAGGTATCACCGGTGCGAGGTCTGAAACGGTTTGGTAAAAAGGGGAAGCTATGCCCCAGGTATGTGGGACCATATGAGATATTGGATCGACGTGGTAATGTAGCATATCAATTGGCTCTACCACCATCTATGTCTAGCGTTCATAATGTGTTCCATGTATCATTACTGAAGAAGTATGTCAGAGATCCATCGCATATCTTGATCGCTGATCCTCCAGACTTGATTGAAGACTTAACTTTCGAAGTGGTGCCTGTAATGCTCTCAAGCTGAAAAGTTCAGCAACTTCGAACCAAGGATATCCACTATGTGAAAGTGCATTGGAGAAGCCAAAATGTGGAGGAAGTTACTTGGGAAGAAGAGAGCGCGATGAGGAAGGAGTACCCTAACCTTTTTGACGATCAAGGTACGTTCAAATTTCGAGGCCGAAATTTCTTTTAAGGGTGGGGGAGTTGTAGAACCTACATGCAAATTTCGGGACAAAATTTCTTTTAAGGGTGGTGGAGTTGTAAGACCCGCACTCTGAAAACCCGGTCTAACCTTGGTTTTGTGTCGTGACAGGTCTTCCGATCATCACCGGGCCAGACGGGGCAAGCGGATAACAAACAGGTACAAAATCGGACCGAAGTCGACCAATTATACCTGATTTTAGGTATACCGGTCGATGGTACCGGTCTTGGTACCGGTCGACCGGTATGGCCTGCACAGCTATGTGCGGGAATCTGGAAATTGGTCTCTGCGGGTCCCGCTTTCCTGATTTCGAATCCTAGAAGTTTCCTAATCCTAGTAGGGTTACTAAACCCTATTTCTAGCCTATAAATACACCCTTAAGCCTCCTCAAATCCTTTCCATTGTCTCTCACAAACCCTAGAGAAGAGAAAGAGCTTGGAAAGGAGAAGGAGCTAGGAAGAAGAAGGAGGTGCCGCCATTACCGTTCGACGACGCTCTCATTACGCCTGTCAACGGTAAGTGTTTGAATCCATCTTCTTACCCTATGTTAGTTGTGTGGGTGGATCAATACCATGCAAAGTAGGTATTGATCTAAAACCCTAAATTGGCCAATAAACCCTAAGTTGCCGTTAAACCCTAGATTCGAGTTTCGAGATGATATTCATCGAAACGAGACTTGAATGAGTTGGGGATAACTCTAACTCAAAGCCTAGACTTAGAATGGATAGGAGAAACCCTGAAAATCCATGGAGGGTGATCGTCGGCAGTCGAAAAACCCATGTATGGTCTTAGGAGACATACCGGTCGACTATACCGGTTGCACATAGTGCGACCGGTATGTTGCGACCGCTACCTCTCGGGAGGTTATGCGTGGGGACCGGCTGACCATACCGGTCGCCCATCTTTCCCACGAGGCTGCGACCGGTACATGCCACCGGTCGGCTTCGTGAGGGTATTTGTAACCCTGTTGGTTTCCGACCAACATGAAACTCTAAACAATGTTATTTTAATGAAACCCTAATAATATTGTAGGACTTTGTGACTTATCGTTTGGACCTTGCGACGTGGAGCAAGTTGTCGAACGAGCGTCAGGTAAGGGAATCTGACCTAAACCTAATAATTAATGGACAGTAAATCGTTGTTAATCATTGAATATCTATGATATGATGTTTGTGCATATTCACATGCCATCCTTTACTTTTAGGCTTTTATTACTGTTCATGCATTGATAGGATGTGATTGTTAGGCATGTGATTGTTTTCGTTGGTGTGTGGAGTGGGGCATGGGCCTGGGATCGCTCTTCACACTAGCACCTTTTGTAGTATTCTGTCTTAACATGCTTGGTACGGGTGGGGTATCAGGGGAAGGTCGTGGTACGGTGGTCTCCGATATTGATGTTGTCCCGGCCATTGTTATGTGGTACCGAGGATTCGAGTCGACCGGCTTGTCCACGATGCTTTAGCTCTATCTCTATGCCGTAGGGAGTTATGTTGGGATAGGGTCTACCTGCGTATGTTTCTATCCTAGTGAGTTAGTTGCGGATAGGGCATCAGGGGAGGTGTGGGATTGCCTTAGCTCTATCTCTATGCCGTAGACGGCTGTGCTGGGATAGAGCATACATTGTTGACATATAGGATTGGTTAGTTGCGAGCCCAGTTTGCGAGCCCACGGCCGATAGGGGCTTAGGTCCTGGTATGGGTAGAGTATCGGGGAGGTGCGGGTATACCTTAGCTCTATCTCTATCCCATGATGGGTGCATGTGGGTTAGTGGTAGTGTGATCTCTTGTGCGATGCCACACACTCGTGTATAGAGGTGCGGGGGCCACCAAACCTTTCTATAGCACATTGCAAACTTAAAACCGGACCACAACATAAAATGATTGTTACTCATGCATAATATTATGAAAGCTGTCGATTGTCTTGCTTGAGCTGTGTTGTGAGCTCACCCTTTGTGCACATCTTGTTTTTAGATATGGATGCAGGTTATACTGTGGACGATTATGTGAACGCTCCGACGTATGGAGGTGTAGCTGCTTTGGATGTACAAGCAGGGGAGGACGAGCATGATGCTTCAAGCGAGTGCCCTTTCTGCGTGTACCTGTGATGGATTTTTATTTATTTGTTTCAGTTATTTTTTGGTTGGATATTAAGTTATGTAAAAGTTATTATATTTTTATGTTTGAATTTAGATAATTGGATATTTATTTAAATTATCAATAGATACTCAGTTCATTCTATTTAAAGTCTTCCATCTGTATATTTATATTCCGATTATGGTTATGTGTGATGGTTTGTATGAGTGGACACGGCCTATTCGAGATCCCGGTGTGAACCATTGGTTCAATGACGGTTCACTCACACTCGGTTGGATCAGTTTTTGGGGAGGGGGAAAAATAAAAAAAGAATTTTTTTTTTTTTTTTTTTTTAATTAAATAATTTAATATAAAATTATAATTAATTATTAAGAAAGGTTTTTTTTTTTTTTGGTTGTTGTGTTTTATTTTGATTTGTTTTTTATTTTTATTTATTTATTTGTGTTTTTTGGTTATTTTTTTTTTTTTTTAGGAATTAAAGGGGGGGGGGGGGAAAAAAAAAAAATAAATAAAAAAAAAAAAAAAGGGGTTTTTTTTTTTTTTTTTTTTTAAAAAAATGGAAAAGGGGGGTAAAAAAAAAAAAAAAATTTTTTTAAAGAAATTTAAAAAAAAAAAAAAAAAAAGAGGGGAATTTTTTTTTTTTCAAAAAAGAATATTTTTTTTTAAAAAAAAAATTAAAAAAAAAAAAAAGGGAAAATAGGATAAAAAAAAGGAAAAAAAAATTTTAAAAAGAATAAATTAATAAAATATAAAAAAAAATTATAAAAAAAAATATTTTAAAAATTAATTTAAATATTAATTTTAGTAAAAAAAATTAAAAATTTAAATAAAAAAAAATAATTTACACAATGCTTTCTGGAACACCATGTAATCGAACAATATTATCCACATACAGCTTAGCTAACCTTTCCAATGTATACTGAGGTCGTATCGGTATGAAGCGAGCTGTTTTAGTCAGACGGTCCACAATCACCCAAACTGCGTCAACTACTCGAGGAGTCAGTGGTAGTCCCGTGACGAAGTCCATAGTGATGCAGTCTCATTTCCATGCTGGTTTCGATAATGGTCATAAGGGTCCCCGCGGGTCTTTGTCATTCAACCTTTACTTTCTGACAATTTAGGCATTGAGACACAAATTTGGCTACATCTGCTTTCATTCCCCTCTACCAATATAGCTTCTTTAGATCATGATACATTTTTGTACTTCCAGGATGTATCGAATAGATGGTGGTATGGGCTTCTTTCATCAGTCGGTGTCTAATGTCCATATTTTCTGTTTCCGGTACACATATTCTTCCTTTGTATTTTAGTACTTTCTCTTTGTCCAAGGTGAACTCAGGATTTGTCCTACCTTTCTCGTTATCTTCTTGTACTATTCTCAGATAAGGATCTGATTTGATGGCTGTCTTCACTTCATCCATTATGTACGGTATAATCATCAATGCAGCGAACATATTTGAAAACCGATGAAAGAACCCTTGGTTGGCTGACTCATCCGTTGCGTCTATCACATATTGCTCATTGCCCGTGATTGAATACCATTCCGGTAGTACACATTGCTGCAGTTGTGCTAACCTCTCCTTGCAATTTTATCATTGCTTTTCGGCTTAACGCATCCGCTACTATGTTCGCTTTTCCCGGATGATACTGGATATCACAATCATAGTCTTTCGGTCGTTCCAACCATCTTCTTTGTCTCATATTCAATTCCTTCTGATTAAATAGATAAGTAAGACTTTTATGGTCTGACTTAATCTGGAATTTTTCTCCGTATAGGTAATGTCTCCATATCTTGACAGCATGCACTACTGCCGCTAGTTCCAGATCATGAGTGGGATAATTTTTCTCATGTACCTTTAACTGTCTTGAAGCATAAGCAATTACTTGCTCTCCTTGCATAAGCACACATCCCAGTCCCAATCTCGACGCATCAGTGTATAAAGTAAATGTCTGTCCTGGAACAGGAATAGTCAAAATCGGAGCGGATATCAATCTGGTCTTCAACGTTTGGAAACTCTTCTCGCATTTATCGGTCCACACGAACTTCTCACCTTTCTTAGTTAAACTAGTGAGAGGTACAACAATCCGAGAATAGTCTTCTACGAATCTCTGATAATAACCAGCTAGACCCAGAAAACTTCTAATTTCTGAAATGCTCTTTGGTGCTTCCCACTTTACAATAGCCTCAATCTTGCTGGGGTCCACTTGGCGGATACTACATGGCCTAAGAAGGCGACTTCACTTAGCCAAAACTCACACTTTGAAAATTTTGCATATAGCTTCTCTTTCCTTAAACGCTGTAGGGTGGCGTTTAGGTTCTTGATATGAGTTTCTTCATCCTTGGAGTATACCAATATATCATCAATAAATACTATAACCGACGTATCCAACATGTCATGGAAAACCCGATTCATTAGTTCCATTAAGGTTGCTGGTGCGTTTGTTAATCTAAAAGACATGACCAAGAACTCATAATGTCCGTATCTGGTCCTGAAAGTTGTCTTAGGAATATCACCCTCTTTAATCTTCAATTGATGATAGCCCGATAGAAGATCGATCTTAGAAAATACCTTTGCTCCTTGCAACTGATCGAACAAGTCATCGATCCGTGGTAATGGATATCGATTCTTGATTGTCAGTTTATTCAACTCCCGATAGTCGATGCATAATCGAATGCTACCGTCCTTTTTCTTTACGAATAACACCGGCGCTCCCCATGGTGATATACTGGGTCAAATATAACCCTTGTCCAGTAGTTCTTGTAGTTGGACTTTCAGTTCCTTCAGTTCCGTAGGAGCCATTCTATAGGTGCTTTTGATACGGGTGCGGCTCCAGGTACAAGATCTATCACAAATGTTGTGGCTCAGTTGGGTGGTAATCCTAATAGTTCCTCTGGGAATACGTCAGGATAATCCCGTACGACTTCAATATCTTCCATTTGTGGTGCTTCCTTGGTTAGGTCAACCACTGATACTAGATATCCGACTGCCCCTTTCTCAAGGCATCTCTTAGCCTTTAGTGCTGAGAGTATGAGCTTACGTCTACGGGAAAGTTTGGTTCCCATAAAACTGAATTCTTCTCCTGCTTGGTCTTTAAATGTTAGCTTCTTTTCGGCGCATAGTAGGTTCGTCGAATGCTGAGCTAACCAGTCCATTCCCAAGATGACGTCAAAGTCTGCCATCTCAAGTTGTATCAAGGTCGCATCTAAGGTTTTCTCACCAATGCGGACTGGACATGGTCCATATCCTTTCTCTAATTCCACTTCTAACCCCATCGGTGACCGTACAAGTAATTTGTAGTCTAATGTTTTGATGGGTAAGTTTATCTTATTTCCGAATGACACAGATATAAATGAATGAGTAGCTCCTGAATCAAAGAGTACTCGGCGGGTGCGCCATTTATAGGTACGATACACATTATTTATTTTAACTTAGTCTACATGCTCACACAATGTAATTTCAACTTCAAAAAGTTTCAGTCATACCTGTGACCACATCGGGTGATGCGACCGCATCCTCGGATGTAACAAGATATACCCGTCCCCCGATGGAATTGCTTCTTGGGCTTAGGGCACTCTCTTGCCATATGTCCTGGTTGGTTGCGATTATAACACCCTGGACTTTCGAATTTGGCTTTGGCTGAGGTTGAGTCCCTGGAGTAGTCTTGGTTGCAGCATTAAAATTCTGAGGGCGGAAAGGCTTATATGTCTTGTTATTGCCTCCGTTATAAGAATTTCCAGCTAGCCTTTTGATACCCCGGTTCTGCGTGAAATAACTCTCCTTCTGGCTCGATTCAATAACTCGAGCTATTTGGACAGCTTCATTATAAATCTTATTTTCCAAGCCCAGAATGTGCTCTCTGATGCTTCCTCTCGGTCCCGTGACGAACCTACGGGTTTTGGTTTCTTCTTCCCGCATACTCGGTGGTGCGAAGAAAAACAGCTCTTCATAATTTGTTGGTATGCATCCACCGACATCCGTCCCCGATATAGACTCGAAACTCCTTCTCCATAGAATCTCCGAAGCTTCGTGGAAAATATTTCTCGAAGAAAGCTTCTTTATATACAGCCCAAGTTAGTTGGGCGTGCTTGGTCGATAGATAGTCCCGGGTAGATTTCCACCAGTGATGTGCATCGCCTTTTAGCATGAAGGTGGCACATAATACTTTTTCTTCCTCTGTAATAGTCATCATGAGGAAATTTCTCTCCATCTCGTCTATCCAGTGTGCTGGCCATAATGGATCGACGGCTTGCCATTAAATTCCCTAGGCTTCATCTTCAAAAATCTCTCCACCAATCGAGAGTGATCCAACTGATTTTGGGGATATGCCCCAAACATATGAGGTGGATACCGGTAATTAACCTGAGCTGCTTTCGGAGCTTGTCTTGGAATCTATGCAAGCAGGTTGTTGAGGTGTCCGGGGTGCTGGGTGGTTACCCACCGGTGCCCGCTTGCCTTGTCTGTCTGGCGTAGGTGCAGCTTGAGTGGCTTGGAACATAATACCCATCGCAACTTGCATTTGAGCCCGTGCGTGTTGCATCCGTTGCATGGCCCGAGCCGAGATTCATCACCACGGTTGCTAGCTCTGGTGGTGGAGGTGGCAAATTTGTAGGGTTTGCCTGTTCTGGATTACCCGGTGCATAATTATTTTCCTGACTGGTCTCCTCCACGGGTGGTGGTGGTGGAACTGCATTTCGGTTCTGTCGGGTTACCCTACGTCCAGACATAATTCCTTCTGTGATTGGTGGTGCCTGAAAATTATCAAAATAGGTGAGAAGTCATTTATATTTCATGTAGGCACGCTATCCGATATAAAATTCCAATTCCAGCTCATTTTTTAAAGAAAAATACTGTCTTTTCTATGCAGGGTCGATGGTTTGTCCGACCCTTAGTATCCGACCCTAGGAACGACCTGTTCTTCCCGAGAGCTGAGGGTCGATGGGTGTCCAACCCTCAGTTCCGACCCTTAGTTTTCTGTCAGATTCCCGAGAGCCGAGGGTCGATGGGAGGGTCGATTCGAGGGTCGATGGTTCTAGTCGAGTTGTCCGACCCTCAGACTAAAAATCAGATTTTTAAGATCCGATTTTGGATCATTTCTTATTATTTCCCTCCCGTTTCGACTCGTCTCTCCCCTCTGAGTTGCTATAGTGCTACTCCACTGTTTTTGGTCGGTTTGACTCCGGGCTTCGACGTCCACGTCATCCATACGGTATGTTCTCCCTTTGTTTTCCATGTTTTTAGGTTTCCATTCCTAGGTTTTTGCCCATTTAACGTGTATTTTTCAAATTAAACTTTTTTCAATCGTAAAAATTTGATTTTTATTGGGGGCTTTTGTTATTGGTATCTCGAGGAACGAAAGCCCTCAAATTTTTTTGAATTTCATCGGTTGGTTATCGAGAAACTTGAATTTTTGCTATTTTTGCCCTAATTTGTCAAAAATTTTGATTTCTTGAAATTTCTTCAAATTGGTCTTCGTGGGTTTCCATTTCCTACTGTGTGAGTGTCGTAGGATGTGTTGGAACCTAAGTAAGTCCTCCCGCCCACGTGTATGGTGAAAAGTGAGGCTTTTGGGCAACTTACATTGTTAAAATGTTAAATTCTCAGATTTTTATCCTACTAACCCCTTGTCTCCCTTTCTCTTTCTTATCTACAGATACCATGGCTCGTACCAAGATACCCAGAGTTCGTGATCCGCTTTGCTTTTGCTCTAATGAAGCCGAGGCACAGTATGCCGACTATGCTCGTAAGAAAGTGGAGGGTGGTCGTATGGTGAACATGGCTGAGCTAGCCTTGTTCAACGTAGGGAGAGCATTTGGTGATATGGGGTGGCTCCCTGTCATCACCTACGACGCGTGCACATGTCCAGATTTGGTGCGCCAGTTCTATTGTAATCTCCAGGTGGTGGGGAATTACAATGACGTTGAGCATGGTCAAGAGTTGCGCATCACCAGTTATGTTAAAGGGGTGCACATTTCCTTTGATTATTGGCAACTGACCGATCTGTTGGGCATACCCTATGATGGCCCCATGGTGTACTATGCGCCTGGAGAGCCCCAGTTTGTTTCCATGGAGATGAGGGCAGAGAACGACAATCAACTGCTACGACTTGATCGCTGGCAGATGAGAGCTTGTTACCAACGTCCAGCTCCACGGGTCTTCTGTAAGATTATCCAAAGATAATCCGATTCCACAGAGTGGGCACTATGAGAGGGGTTTCTCGACTGACCCAGGTTTTGATATATAGCATCCGCACCGGACAGCCGGTCCGCCTTCCCTACATCATCATGCGGACCATGATTAGTGCTACATTGTCCGGTCATAGGGGTAATCTACCCTATGGACGCATGATTACGCCTCTTCCGACCACATCGGGGGTTGACCTGGTAGATGAGAAGATCCAGGAGGAGACATTCTCGTCGCCTGTAGATTGGGAGGCTATCTGCAAGATTGGTATGCGGGATGCCCAGGTTAGTGATGAGGAGAGGAACGCGATGGTGCGCCCTCACACTCGCATCGAGATGGCTGACGCCGAGGCCGCTGCTGCCGCTGCTAGAGCTCGTGTGGATCCTGTCGATGATGATGACCATATATATATGGATGTCGACTCGATACCACCGCCTTCACCTACACATGCGGCTGGAGTTGGTACTTCTTCTGCGGCAGCTCCTGTACTTGAGGCTGGTCCTTCTCATGCGGCTGGTCCTTCACTCCCACCTTCTGACATGATGGAGATGTTGCAGGAGATCAGGGAGGCTCAGCGTAGATCTGATCCGAGGATGGAGGAGTTGCTAGGACGCTGGCGTGTGAGAGTGGATGAGCGTTAGCCACCCAGCGCATATCAGACACACGGATGGCAGAGCTTATAGAGGTACAGCGTGTGACTGATCAGAGGGTAGTCGATCTCACAACTAGTCTACAGATGACCCAGACTCAGATAGCCTGGTTGACTAGAGTCTATGCTGAGGACTATGACAGAGATCGTGAGGTCCCACCTCCTCCTTCACCTCCAGCTTCTTGATTGTACTTTATTTTCTTGTACTACAGAGTAACTGTCTGGGTTGTGGACTGTACTCTGCTTTAGTTGTATATATACATTTTGTCTCTCTCTCATTGTATGTAACTTGTTTCTCCTTTAATAGATGCATTATTCTCTTTTTAAATTTGGTATCAATCATTACTTGTGCTTACAGTGTGTTTATATTACTATTTTTATTTTTATCCTATCTCAGTTCACAATTGTCTCGAATGTATGTTAGTTTAGCGGACAAGGCCTGAGATGCTCTGATACCAAGTTGTCACACCCCAATTTCGCATTGTTCAGAATGGTGTGATGAACCGCTAGCAAACCAACGGTTCAACCAGGATCTCGAGTAGGCTATATCCGTTTTATCTAAACTTCCACACATCCAAAATCATAATCAGAGTAAATACACAATAGCGGAAATCTTATAAATAAATGAACTGAGAATCTAATGTGATATAAATATTAAATAGTAAATTATTCTGTATCAACTGAGACATAGATAATTATCAAATACATGTCTTTATTAAATTCAAATAAAGAAACCTAAGAAAATATCTAATCGAATACACATGAGTTGCACTCGCAAGAGGAGTCATGTGTATCCCCTTCAGCTTCAGCTTCCATTGCCGTCACGTTCCCATACGCTGGATCATTCATGTAATCTTCAACAGTATAACCTGCATCATCAACTAAAAATATTCGACGTCGAGGGGGTGAGCACACATCACAGCTCAGTGAGTAGACAAAACAATGCAACAATACATAAGTATGCAATCAATTCATATCTTTGGTCTGGTTTATAGTTTGCAATGCGCAATAGAAAGGTTGGGTGGTCAAAGGTTTATGTTTATTGACCCTGCATCTATACACAGGGTGTGGAAGTCCGTCTGAAGGTTAACGTTTATCGTCGTCCCCATCCACCCTAATCATGACATTATACAACAAAGGTTAACGTTTATTGCTATATAATACCATACCAACTCGTAAGCTCCTGTTAGCGAGGGCTTGCAAACTGGGCTCGCAACTAACCAATCCTAATGCCAAACAGTGTATCCAAGGCCTCACCCCAGCATCCCTCGGAATGTCCATAGAGATAGAGCTAAGGCCCCCCGGTAGAATCAAAGACTACAAGGACCGAGACCACCTCCCCTAATAATCTACGACATAATAGTTCTGCTAAAGTGATGGCGATACGACGATGCTAATGCACCAGACTTGAGTTAGAGATAGAGCTAAAGTGCTGAGACCCGCCAAAGATTAACGTTTATTGACGTTCCCATCACACCTCCCCTGATATTCGCTCGCATCAAGTACACCAACCACACACATACAATCACATGTCTATTCCTATCATCATCATCATCATCATGTTATAAACCATAAAGTAAATATGCATGAACAAGTAATAAAAATATTGGATGACATGTTGTATGCACATTACAAACATAGTCGCATAGAATCAAGCATGGCATTGAACTCAAGAAAATAAAAAATAGTTTGTTATTAACCAATTAGTTTAGAGTTCTGTTTCCTCACCTTAGCTTGCTAATAGATACCTTTCCAAGCTTTAGAATCACCTTTATATTGTTATTATATTGCTAGAAGACCTAACAAAGTCGATAGAATTTAATTAGAATTAATTCTGAATTTAAAAATTATTCTGTGAACTGAGGGTCGGAGGTAGGGTCGGAGTCCTGATCGACTCTGGGTGCGACCCTCCCCAAACTCTGAACTTCCCGAACACTGAGGGTCGATGGTCAGGATCACCTAGGGTCGGATGGTCATTGACCCTCGGTACGACCCTCGGTGTACTTTGATCCAATTCCCTCTTTTAGTCCATTCTTCATGCTTGGGATCCTATGGCTTGCTCCTACATTCTATTCTACATTCATTCCATGGTCTGAAACCATGTATAATCCACCTAGATAGCTTTCATGTAATCCCCCATGGTTTCCCATGAAAACCTAACCATGGGTTGATGGTTTGGGTTTCTCCGAGATCACACTCTCATCAATATCTAACCTAAGGTCTGTAGAAACTCATGGAATTAGTATCCATACCTGAGAAGAATACTCCTTCTCTGCAACTCTACTCTTTTGGCTAAATTCTCTTCCTTGCTTCTCTTCTTCCTCTTTTCCTTCTCTTCTCTTTCTCTCAATTCAATTAGGGTTGTGAAAGGAGTGAAAGAGGCTTAGGGACGTCCTTTAAATAGAGTAGGAACATCCTAAATAAGTCCCATTGAGATTAGGAAAGAATCCCAATCGAAAATTAGGAAATTTCCTAATTTCTATTTCTTACGGTAATCGAGGGTCGATGAGAGGGTCGATGATCCCGTCGACCCTAGGGTTCAAGATGTCTGACCCTCCCTTCAAAATTGAGGGTCTGACTTTCTGCTTTGGGAGGTCCAACCCTGCTTATCTGGGTATGCGACCCTCCCTTCAAATTAAGTGTTTTTGGGTCGATTTGATACCTGGGATCTCGATCTCCTTCACGCCCTTGGTCCATTTGACTCGACCATGATGGGTAAACCTGGTTCAAGGTGGTAAGACCGGGTTAGATTGACACGGGTCTTACATGTTCCATTCATGTTTTAGCTTGAGTGTGCTCACTTTTTGTATGTACATGCTAAATTTGATATGATAAATGCATGAACCCTACCCTCATGTGATGTATCATATCCATCATGTATGTAATAGTTTAGGAGTCCCCTCTCCAGCGTTGCAGGACTTTAGGGTGACTCCAATGAGTCCATTTTGTTGGGAAAAGGAAAATACAAAAAAAAAATTACAAAAAAAGTGCCATGTTTGCATGTTTCCAAAAGATGGTTGGGATCATGTTTGATCTCCAACCTAGTCATCGTTCATTTATGGCCTGAGGGCATTTCGTTTCCCATGTTTGGGAGTTGGTCTGTGGACCAGTCACTTTCAAAATGTTACTTTACCCTTGTCAAGTGGGGGGAGCTGAGGTCTGAGTACCTCTTGAGCGATGCCTTGCCGAGTGCGAGGAGTCGAGGTCCGAGTACCTCTTGAGTGATGCCTTGCCGAGTGCGGGGAGCTGAGGTCCGAGCACATCTTCAGTAATGCCATGTGGGGTCCAATAGCCCATTAACTGTTGGGAACTTCGTTTGACCTGATTCTCTAAGGAGATACGTAGGCAGCGGGAAGTGGAGAGAACTCTGAGTAGTTCACCCTTCGCACACTGTCACACGTGCTTCATTTGTTAAGGGAGCACCTCACACACAACCACAACCTCGCACGAATTACGTTTGGCCTGATTCCCGCCGCACAGGGATACGTAGGCAGCTTGATCTCGAGCTCGGTCATCCATTATTTGTTGTATTTTCTGTGTTATTCATTCTTTTAATTCATTATTTGGTTATTCATGATTATTTTTTTTTTATCCATTCATTTGTTCATTGATCCATTTATTGTCTATTGACTTGTATTTTATTTTTCAAATCTATGTAGCGGCATGCTAAGTTAGAACAACTTAGAAACTTGGTCTAGGGTTCCCCATTTGCCTAGTTAGGCTAAATTGAACGACTTGAACATACATAAATTTTTCAAGAATGTAGGAAAAGATAGGACAGAAGGAGACCGGTCCATTGACCGAACGAGTTGGGTGCCTAACACCTTCCCAACTCGTAACTTGATACTTACCGTTCTCTGGTAAGACTAGAAACCAATCCATTGAGCATGAGTGATTAGCGTCTTTCCAAGTGAGAAACCATTTATAGGTCCTAGACCTCATCTAGGTGGCGACTCCATATTTTACACCATCCATTGGCGTAGATGGATAAAAGTAACCAAGGCGAGAGCCTAATTTTGATTTTGTGAAAGAGGATCATATATTGAAAATCCATTGTCCTCATAGTGGCGACTTCACTGGGGAATCATGTCAGACTCTGAATTCTGTCCTTTCCTTTCCTTTCCCCCCTTGTATGTTTAGGTTGATGTGTTGTATGGTGATTGATGTAAATACTTTGAAGTTATCGTATTGTAGATACTTGTGTAGTTTCTTATAGATACCTGTTAGTTTCTTGTAAATACATGTATCTTGGTTTCTTGTAAATACCTGTGGTTTAGTCTGTTGTAAACACCTGTATATAGCATGTTGTAAATATTTGTTTTGTAGTTGCTGTAAATACTTGGATGCTAGGTGGCTGTAAATACTTGTTTGTTAATTTTCATTTTTCATCTTGCATTACATTTGTGAGGATGAGATCAACCAATCCACGTGGTTAGTTGGAATGGACCCATTATGAATATTTTGGGCAGCCCTCCAACGAAGCCACAACCTTGATCTAATACCTTCGGGTATATAAAGGATGCTCGTACCTGTGACTCATTCTATTTATACGGGTGATAGATATATTTTGCATCCTGTCAAGGAAGCCTTGTCTGTCCTATAACCACTTATCATGCATTATTGGACATAGAACCTGAATTTTAGGTTTTCCCACTAACATCTTTTTTGAGGTTCAAGTTCGAACAACTCTATAGATTTATTTTGCCTATTGTAGCCACTTTAGTGATGATTGAGATCAGATTTGATATCTTTATCAGTATGTTTGCATAGATAATGCAACATGGGTATGCGTGTCTATGCTGATCACTCGGCATATTTATATTCTGGGGCACATCAATCCTTTCGTATGAACACGCAACTTACATGTTGAGCTCTCTATGGATGCATACTGATTTTGAGAGCAAGTTAACTAAATCATCACCAAGTGGTCATTGTGGTCAGAAGACTATCTGTGTGTTTTGTTCTTTCCTGAACCACGTTACTTGTTTATCACTTGGATTGTATATTCAAATTGGGGCATCTCTTTCAAACTACTAAAATTAAGTGAGCCATTGTGATTAGATGTTGGTGTTGGTGTGTGATTCGATCAGAATTCACTTTTCCCCAACATCTGGACATAAGGCCACTTAATTTGACAAGTTGACCAAGATGCACTTAGTTTGAATTGGTTTACAAGTGAGTTAACAATTGTTTGGTCGAGTCATCCTTGCTTGTGTATGTTTGTATATTTTCCAATTCAAATTCTTTTTTGTTCATTTATTTATTTTTATGAGTCATTCGGATCTATGATCAATCAAGTTAATCAAGTCTCCATTCTTCAGAGTTGGTCAGTCACTTCTCTCAGTCAACTGATGTCTCCATCCTTAAGAGTCGGTTCAATGCTAGGATATTCGTCAGTCAAGGTTTCGATCACGAGCTAGCCAATGACTTGTCTCAAGTTAATTATTTCTCCACTCCTCTGCATCATTGTTTTTCTAGATCAGAATTTTCTCTGTCCTCCTGAGTCAAGGATCGTTCCTTTAGGAGATTTCTCGGAGCCATTACTGTTATGCTAAGTATGATCTCAAATATTCCATTTATCAAGAAACCATGAACCTTTGAGGGGAGAAGTGGCCAAAATGAATGATATCTCTGAATTCCCTGACTATCAAAGTCGATCTCGGATTCCTAGGATTGACCCACCCACCTCCCGATATCCACGTTCAAGAGAACTTTGTGTTCCATCATGCCCAACAATGAGGCAATTCAATAATGAGCATTAATAGTCCCAACAGGGGCAAGGAATTGAATGATAAATACCAATATTTGTCAGGTGGACGTGATGACTCTTACTGGTGGAAATCGGAACAGAGACTAGGTCCCACAATAATTGTTTTTTCTCACTAGCAGTGTTGTATCCAATTGAGGTGCTCAGACGGATTCATTTTGTCCCAACTTGCTATCATCTGAAACTGATAGGTCAGCCATGTCTAGGCCTAAGTCCAATATGTGTATAGAGAGTCCAGTTCAAATATGCTATATCAAATGTCAAGTTTGTCCCAGTTGGGATTTCATTGCTAAGCTAGCTTATTTCAAAAAATTTCTAATTTTTCCAAGCTTTTTGCTTCTTCCTATTCCATTTCCCCTGTTAATTCTGATTCTGATAATGATTAGATGATGAGCCATCACCTGAACTTCTACTCCACCTGGCCTTAAAAGAAAAGAAAGCCCAACCCGTTTGTGAAGACTTTAAACGATAAATTTTGGGACAGAAGAGTACCCACGTGCTCAAGCTTCTTACAAGAGTATTTTATTGACATTGGGGTGTCTTGTGAGTTGATCTTGGATCAGGGGCAGCATGATTGGGGCAAAACACAGGAGTTGTGCAACTATTTTTGGATTATCAGACATAGGTCTTGTCCTTACCATCCTCAGATGAATTGGGGCAGTTGAAGCAACACAAAGAATGTGAAGGTTTAGGACTCCCACTGGGGCAACATCTCATTTCTTTGGTTTACGACATGGAGACAATACTTCCTGTCGAATTAGAGATGCCATCTCTGAGAGTCTTCATTTCGAGCTAGCTTCTAGAAACAGAGAGGTTTTGTTTCCAGTATGAAGAAGTGTTTGGTTAGTCTGGAGCAGTATTTGTATAGCCCCCACATCAAAAAAAAAATAATAAAATAAAAAGATAAAAAAAAAAAAGAAAAAAAAAAAAAGAGATAGAAAAAAAAAATTAAATACAAAAATATAGAGGATGTTGGGAGGCATTTCCCTTAGAGTCTGGAGGTGAGCGTGCTCATATTATTGTGCTTCACATGGAGGCATTGTTTGCAGAGTTGGTGGTGAGCCTGCTCATTCTGTGAAGTGGCATTTGGGGTAATCTTTACATCCATTCAAAAAAAAAAAAAGAATGAAATTCAAGAGAAAATGTGTAGAAGTGAGGATGTTGGGAGGTACTTTCCTTTGAAGTCTGGTGACGAGCCTGCTCATCTTTATGTGCTTTACAGTGGAGGCATTTCCCCCAGGAGTTTGTGTAAGACCCGCACTCCGTAAACCCGGTCTAAACCTTGGTTTTATGTCGTAGCAGGTCTTCCGATCATCACCGGGCCAGACGGGATGAGCGGATGACAAACAGGTACGAAATCGGACCAAAGACGACCAAATCAACATGATTTTATGTTGACCGGTTGATGGTACCGGTCTTGGTACCGGTCGACCGGTCAGCTGTGCGCAGCTGACTACGGAGATCCGGAAATTGATCTCTGTGGGTTCCACTTCCCTAAACCCTTATACTAAGACTTTTCTAATCTTAATAGGGTTACTAAGCCCTAATTCTAACCTACAAATACACCCTTAAACCTCCTCAAATCCTTTCCATTATCTCTCATAAACCTTAGAGAAGAGAAGGAGGTTGGAAAGGAGAAGGAGCTAGGAAGAAAAAGGAGGTGCCGCCATTACCGTTCGACGACGCTCACGTTACGCCAGTCAACGGTAAGTGTTTTAATCATTCTTCTTACCCTATGACTTTAGGATAGTTGTGTGGGTGGATCAATACCATGCAAAGTAGGTATTGATCTAAAACCCTAAACTGGACCTTAAAACCCTAAGTTGCCGTTAAACCTTAGATTCGAGTTCCGAGATGATATTCATCGAAACGAAACTTAAATGAGTTGGGGATAACTCTAACTCCAATTTTAGACTTAGAATGAATAGGAGAAACCCTGAAAAGTCCATGGAGGATGATCGACGGCAGTCGAAAAACCCATGTATGGTCTTCCGGAGACATACCGATCGACTATACCGGTTGCACACAGTGCAGCCGGTATGTTGCCACCGGTATCTTTCGGGGGGCTGGTCTGTGGGGACCGGCTGACCATACCGGTTGCCAATCTTCCCCACAGAGCTGCGACCGGTACATGCCACCGGTCAGCTCTGTGAGGGTATTTTGTAACTTTGTTGGTTTCCGACCAACATGAAACCCTAAGAAAACTATTCTAATGAAACCCTAATAATATTGTAGGACTTTGTGACTTTCCGTTTGGATCTTGCGACGTGGAGCAAGCTAACAAACGAGTGTCAGGTAAGGGGATCTGACCTAAACATAATAATTAATGGACAGTAAGTCGATGTTAATCACCTGATTATATATGATGTGATGTTTGTGCATATTCACATGCCATCTTTTAATTTCAGTTATTGTTATTGTTCATGCATTGATAGGATGTGATTGTTAAGCATGTGATTGTTTTCGTTAGTGTGTGGAGTGGGGCATGGGCCTGGGATCGCTCCTCACACTAGCACCTTTTGTAGTATTCTGTCTTAACATGCTTGGTACGGGTGGGGCATCAGGGGAAGGTCGTGGTACGGTGGTCTCCGATGTTGATGCTGGCCTGGCCATGGTTATGTGGCACTGTGGTCTCCGAGGTCGACGCTGGCTTGTCCACGATGCTTTAGCTCTATCTCTATGCCGTAGGGAGTTATGTTGGGATAGGGTCTATCTGCGTTATGTTTCTATCCTAGTGGGTTAGTTGCGGATAGGGCATCAGGGGAGGTGTGGGAATGCCTTAGCTCTATCTCTATGCCGTAGACGGCTGTGCTGGGATAGAGCATACATTGATGACATATAGGATTGGTTAGTTGCGAGCCCAGTTTGCGAGCCCTGGCCAGTAGGGGCTTAGGTACTGGTATGGGTAGAGCATCAGGGGAGGTACGGGGGTATCTTAGCTCTATCTCTATTCCATGATGGGTGCATGTGGGCAGATGTGGGTGTGATCCATGCTGTGCCACACACTCGTGTATAGAGGTGCGGGAGCCACCAAACCTTTTTATAGCACATTGCAAACTTAAACCAGACCACAACATAAAATTGATTGTTACTCATGCATAATATTGTGAAACTGTCTGATTGTCTTACTGAGCTAAGTTGTAAGCTCACCCTTTGTATATATACATGTTTTTAGATGTTGATGCAGGTTACACTGTGGATGACTACATGAATGCTCCAACTTATGGTGGTGTTGCTGCGTTGGATGTTCAGGCAGGAGAGGATGAGCATGACGCTTCATGCGAGTGCCCTTTTTGCGTGTACCTTTGATTGGATTTTTATTTATTTTCATTATTTTTGATTGGATTAAAGAGATGTAATGATATTATATTATTTGTTTGGATTTGAATAATTGGATATTTTATTTAAAGTTATCAATAGATTCTCAGTTCATTTATTTAAAAACTTCCGCTGTACTATTTATATTCTGATTGTGGTTATGTGTAATGGTTTGTATGGGTGGACACGGCCTATTCGAGATCCTGGTGTGAACCGTTGGTTCGATGACGGTTCACTCACACCATTCTGGTTGGATCAGAATTGGGGTGTGACAGTTTGTGGTGAGTTTATTTGTTTTGTGAAGTGGTACTCCGAGTAATAACCACATCCATTTAGAAAAAATAAAAAAAAATGAAAGAAAAAAAAATAGAAATATTCAAAGTCAGGATGTTGGGTGGCATATCCCTTTGGAGCATGTTTGTGAGCCCAGTTATTTGTCGTGTTTCACGGCGTTGGTTGGTCTAGATTTTCGATTATGGCTGCTACATCTCCAGGAGGTGGTTTAATTGCCTTATCATTATTAGAAGATGATTTCAATTCGACTAATAGGCTCTTTCTCCCGTCCATAAACTCGACGGATTTTCAAGAGCCTCCATCACAATGCCCTTATCTTCAATCATTTTTTTATGATGTTGTCTCTTGTGAGCACGTCACTCTTTTGCAATAACAGATGCGTCAATAATCTGGCTGGAATTTCTATCTGTCGTTCATCACTTCAACGACGTCCAAGAATTCCAAGAGCCCTTCTCTTCAAGCAGCCGTAAGTGGTGATTCTCCAGTGAGTTCATCATTCTACATTATAAACCCTCACTCTCCCAATGGTGGACCCATGTGGGCAGTCTTCTCATCAGTCCATTTGGACCTTCTAATATCGTGCTTGTCTATAGACCTAAGGGTTTTAGGCCCAGACATTGTCATGCCTACTTTGGCATTAAGTTTATAGCTTGTTGGGATTTATTTTAATCTGAGCATCTCCAAAGGAGAGATGCTATTTGGTATTATTCTTGACATTAGCGTGGGGCTGTGTCTCCTTAAGGTTGTCTTCAATAAATGTTCAAAGATTCGCCTACTTGTCAAATTTTGTGCAACTGTGAATTTAAACGTTGGGGCAAGGTAACACAAAAGCTTAGAGAATATATAGGCGGTAGCTCTTTGTGAGATTTAGACCATACCCTTATGCCCAAGTCCATTGGTGACACATTCATTATATTGAGACACAGTCAGTTATTTGATCAAGTGCGGAGACATTGAGATCTATCTAGCATTTGAGAATTCAATACATTGTCTATATCCCTATTAGAGGAAGGAATCCCCTCTCCAAGTGAGTTTCATCCAAAAGTTGATCAATTCATTTTGTCTTGCATCCCCCCAAAATTCAAAGCATTATTTGTTTATAGAACAATCTGTTCAAACATTGTCATTCCCTTACTGTAGGAAGGACCCCTCCTCATAATCCCGTATTTAGTCTAACCAGATTCATCCAGCTATTTGCTTCACTCGTGGTCTCGTTTTTGTAGTCCTTGTGATAATTCTAAGTCTTTGATTTAATGATCATCTCAAAGTTGTCAATGTCAAAATGTTGGATGATCTACTCTTTGAGAATTTTTTTTTCTGTGCTGTGGTGAGTGAACGTTCTAGCCTGAAGTGGCTATCAAAGCTTTGTTGTCCACTGTCGATGTTGTCGTCAGATACCTTGAGGGGTGATTCTGATCTCTTTTTATCGTCGGTGCACTTAGTCGAGCGTTCCGATTGTGTCTGTCGATGTTGTCGCCAGATACCTTGAGTGGTGATTCTGATCTCTTTTTATCGTCGGTGCACTTAGTCGAGTGTTCCGACTGTGTCTGTCGATGTTGTCATCAGATACCTTGACGGGTGATTCTAATCTCTTTTTACCATCGGTGCACTTGGTCAAGTGTTCCAATTGTGTCTGTCGATGTTGTCGTGAGATACCTTGAGGGGTGATTCTAATCTCTTTTTATCATCGGTGCACTTAGTTAAGTGTTTCGATTGTGTCTGTCGATGTGTTTGTCAGATACCTTGAGGGGTGATTCTGATCTCTGTTTACCGTCGGTGCACTTAGTCGAGTGTTCCGATTGTGTTTGTTTTTGTGTCGTCAGATACATTGAGGGGTAATTCTGATTTCTGTTTGTTGTCGGAACACTTAGTCAAGTGTTTTGATTGTGTTTGTCAGATACCTTGAGGGGTGATTCTGATTTTTATTTACCGTCGGAACACTTAGTCAAGTGCTCCGATTGTGTTTGTCAGATACCTTGAGGAGTGATTCTGATTTCTATTTACCGTCAGGAAACTTAATCAAGTGCTCCGATTGTGTTTGTCAGATACCTTGAGGGGTAATTCTGATTTCTATTTACCGTCAGGACACTTAGTCAAGTGCCCTGATTGTGTCCGTCAGACACTTTGGCGGGTGATCTGGTCGTTTTTTTTCTCAAACACCTTGGCGGGTGATTTGAGCTTGTCAAAATGTCTAGTTAGATGTTTTGATTCCTATAAGAACGCTTAGTCAAGCGCTCTGATCTGATCTCTCTCTCGTCAGCACCTAGCCAGGTATGTTGATTCCTTGACAGAACATCTAGTCAGAATGTTCTGTTTCTCATTGGAATGCTTAGTCAAGCACTCTAATTTTGCTCCTTTCTTCTTCGAAACGTTTAGTCAAGTGCTTCGATTAGATTCATTTTTCCTCGTCAATGCCTAGTCAGGTATGCTGATTCCTTAACGGAACATCTAGTCATAATGTTCTATTTCTCGTCGGAATACTTAGTCAGGCGCTCTGATTAAATTTTTTTTCCTCGTCAGCGCCTAGTCAGGTATGCTGATTCTTTCGACCGAACATCTAGTCAGAATGTTCTGTTACCCCATCTTTTCGTTTTGTGCAATTGTCCATGGACCAAAATGCGGTCCTTTCTTTTCTTCACCCTCATTCACTTTGAAATTCTGCCGAAGAGGGGCATTCTGTAAGACCCCCATTTTGGCCCATTTCTTATCAAGGGTATTTTTGTCATTTTAAGGTCATGTTAGAATTTCCTTATCACTTTAGGTTATTATGAAAAAAAATGGAAGAATCATTAAAAACAAAAAAAAAACTAAAATTTTTTTGATTTAATTTGTGTTTAGGATATAGAACAATGAGTTTGGGCTGGGTTTAGATTAGGTGTCAATAGGTACTAGGCTAATGGGCTTGGGTTTGGGATTAGGATATTGATTGTGTAATTATTTTTTTTTTTATATATATTAGGTTCGATCATCTGGAAAGAAGATCAAGTGGACGGCATCTTGGTCTTCGGATTAGGGGTTAGAAAAACCCTAGAAAATCGTAAAGAGAGGGGGTTCGTCATTCTGATTGAAGGGAGAGTGAAGGCGGCAGCAAGCCATGAAGGGAGTGAGAAGAATGAGAGAAACCGAAGGGTTTTTTTTCATTTCTGGTAAAGGGGTTGGATTCGTGAGAGAGTATAGAAGGAGAGGAATTGAGGAAGAAGAAGTGAAGAAGGAAGAAAGGCGGCAGCAAAAATGAGAGGAAGAACAGTGGGAGACGGAGAGAAAGAGAGAGAAAATGAAGAACAGTGAGAAGAAGAGTGGAAAAAGCGGCGGTTGGAAGGGAGAAAAGAGGCCGTCGACTGCAGCCACAAGGAGGAGAGTGAGAGATGAGAAAAAAGTGAGAGAAATGTTGGAGAAATGATTTCAGAATAGAAGAGAGGAGAAATGAGTGAAGGAAGAAGATGAGA
Source organism: Protea cynaroides (assembly GCA_028583415.1). Lineage (NCBI taxonomy): Eukaryota > Viridiplantae > Streptophyta > Magnoliopsida > Proteales > Proteaceae > Protea > Protea cynaroides. The sequence goes on from CM053271.1 coordinate 31,174,675, forward strand.
GGGTCGTAGCTAGGGAAGAGAGATCGGAAAGAAGAGCTACGACATCTCCATTTGCCATTTTTCTGTTTTGGCCTGAAATTCCAGGTCTCTTCTGGCTCTTTGGGTTGTGGTTTTGGTATTTTTCGAACAAATGTGATATTTGAGGGGTTGATGTGAAGAAAATGGATGTGTTCTATAGGATTTTGCTGTTAGAGAAAAGGGAAACTTAAGAAGGAATCGAGATATGAAATAGGGAGTCAGAGCGAACTGTTTCCACTTTGAAAGTGGCCAATGAGCTCCAGGCATTCGATATAATAGCCAAACCAGGTATGAATTCCCTTGAAACCTGATTTTTAGCTTACTATGGTTCAAGTTCAATCGAACCCGATTATATTTGATGTGTGGATGTAATTTAGATTCTGTCTCTGTATGATTCTTTCCTTGGTTTTCACATTCTATTGTTAGCATGTTCCATTCTCTTTCTTATAACATAATTTGACTTTACTTTGATAATTTGTTCTGCTATAATCATTTTCTACCTTGAGGGCATGATCCATTCAATGCCGATTGTACCCTGGTATTAGTATAGGCTGGTTATAACCTAGTATCTTATTGGCACTCTTAGTGTCATTTTCGACTGTAACCTACTGATATGCTGGTTATAAATCTTGTGTCTTGTTGTTAACATAATCCATGTGGATATGAGTTGGTCCAGTTTGTGGTTAAAAAACTGGTTTGGTTCTGATGCTTAATCCTAGCCTATTTTATATGCCATGGTTTTGGTTTAGTGTATGGGTTAGCTGGTTGGGTTCCTATGTGTGAACCGTGTTCAGATCTCTATGTGCTTTCATGATTAAATCTCTTGGATTGAAATTGGTTTATACTGTCAAATCTGACATGGTTTGGGACTTGGATCTTTTACAGGGGGTTAAAGCATTTGAGTGGGACATTATTTTCAATTTCTGTTTTGAAGATTTGTCCTAGAGGATTGGTGTCTAATGTTGAGATGAGTGCATGGCTTTGGTTTCATTTTTATGGTTTGAAGGGAAGACAAATGTCATGGTTGTTTATTGTTTTCTAACAAGGTTAATATTTGTCATAGAAAAGTGTTCGGTTGAAAGGGTGTGATTTTAGTATTTTTTTTACAAGGACATGGCTTTTGGTTTGGTTCGTTTTGGGTTTGGTTGGTTTGAATTAATCTCTTTAATGTCAAATCTGTTTGGGCTAAATTGATCTATCTCTAAGGGTTTAAAACTGGTTTGGCTTTGCCATGGTCCCCTAATGTCAAATCTAGTCAGGATAGAGTTTATCTCCCTTGATGTCAAATCTGGTTTCGGATTGGTTTATTTCTCAATGGCAGATCTGGTTGGGCTTAGATTAGCTTCTCTTGAGGGTTAAATGTGCTTGGATTACATTGGCTCATTCTTAATGTCAAACCTTATCCGGTTTAAGTTGGATGGGTCTGGTTTGGTTTAATGCTCCTATTAGGTCATGCATTTGTCTGAAGATGGAACCATTCCAATTGTTTAATCTATTTTATGCTTGGGTGTGGATTAGTTGATATATGTTTGGATTCATGCTTAGTAAAGGAATTTATTGCTTGTCGTATGGTTGTCCATGATGCTGTCTTGTTATATCTCACTTGATGGGTACTTCAATTCCATGCTTAGTCCCATTGATGCTTAGTCTCAGGTAAGCTAATTCTTTTTTGTATAACATGCTTAAATTGTTTGAATGTTTGGTTTAATGCATATGCCCTACCCTCAAGTGATGCATCCTCCCACTTCATGGGTGTAATAGTTTAGGGATCCCCTTCCCCAACGTTGTGAGTTTTTTTAGGATGACTCCAATGAGTCTATCTTTGTTGGGATTCCCAAATCCCATGTATACTGGGGTGGGCCCCGCCTAGGCCATGGGCCTGCTCGACCATTAAGATTGAACCCATGTTTCCTCCTCTCTCAATGAAAATATCAAAAAAGGAGAGAAAAGAAAAAAGTACAAAAAAAAGTGTCATGTTTGCATGTTTTCAAGCGATGGTTGGGATCATGTCTGATCTCCAACCTAGCCATTATCCAATTTTGTCTGTAGCCTGAGGGCATTTTGCCTCCCATGTTTGGGAGTTGGTCTGTGGACTAGTCACTTTCAGAATGTTACTTTACCCTTGTCGAGTGGGGGGAGCTGAGGTCCGAGTACCTCTTGAGCGATGCCTTGCCGAGTGCGAGGAGTCGAGGTCCGAGTACCTCTTGAGTGATGCCTTGCCGAGTGCGGGGAGCTGAGGTCCGAGCACCTCTTCAGTAATGCCATGTGGGGTCCAACAGCCCGTTAACTGTTGGAAACTATGTTTGACCTAATTCTCTAAAGAGATACGTAGGCAGCGGGAAGTGGAGAGAACTCTGAGTAGTTCACCCTTCGTGCACGGTCACACGTGCTTCCTTTGTCAAGGGAGCACCTCACACACAACCACAACCCGGCACGAACTACGTTTGGCCTGATTCTCGTCGCACAGGGATACGTAGGCAGCTTGATTTCGAGCTCGATCATCCATCATTTGTATTATTTTCTGTGTTATTCATTCTTTTAATTCATTATTTGTTTATTCATGACTATTTCATTTTTTTTATCCATTCATTTGTTCATTGATCCATTTATTGTCTGTTGACTTGTATTTTATTTTTTCAAGTCTATTTAGCGGCACCGTAAGTTAGAACAACTTAGAAACTTGGTCTAGGGTTCCCCATTTTCCTAGTTAGGCTAAATTGAACGACCTGAACATACATAAGTTTTAAGAATGTAGGAAAGGATAGGATAGAAGGAGACCGGTCCATTGACCGGGCGAGTTGGGTGCCTAACACCTTCCCAACTCGTAACTTGACACTTACCCTTCTCTGGTAAGACTAGAAGTCAATCCATTGAGTATGAGTCATAGTGTCTCTCCAAGTAAAAGACCATTTATAGGTCCTAGACCTTATCTAGGTGGCGACTCCATATTTTACATCATCCATTGGCGTGGATGGATAAAAGTAACCAAGGCAAGAGCCTATTTTGATTTCGAGAAGGATCATGAAATTCCATTGTCCTCACACCGCCCTTGACGGCCTCCCGATTGTCTTAATGACATGTGCATTTTCTTGTGTTTTTTTGTCCTGATTCTTTGCAGGGCTATGCCTTTTTTAGTGTTTTTGGGGCTCCCCTCTTGGTAGTGCATTGGTGTTTTGTTTGTTTTTTTGGGCCGTGCTTATTTAGATTTGGTCTTTTGGGTCAATTATGTGTTGGTATTTGGCTTCCAAGGTGAAAGAGAAAAACCACGTGATCTAATCTAGTTAAATCTCCACTATAATAATAATGGGTACACAATACATTCCTCTTTAGTCAAAAGTGGAGGTTTCCAATCACCAAGAGAAATAAACCACTATTGGGTAATACAATAACTCACCAAAACAATAGATGATAATCCAAATTACAAGAATACTCTCACCTCAATACCAATGTAACAAATACAGGAGAACTATCACCTTTCCCTCTTCCTTGAATAGAGAGAATGTCGTCACACCGTAATCACGTACGAGGAATAAGTATCTACTCTCCATTGGTATGAATGGTATGCAAATCAATGGATCTTTAAATCATGTGTTCGTTTCTTTCTCCGGCAGTTTGGACGTGGTTATTCCTTTGTTTCCTGTGCATGGTTATGGTTTGTAGCGATTGAGGATTATCTCTATGAGCTCATTCTTCTTCTTCTGATGGATCGAAACCATCATTCTCCAATGCTACAGGATACCCCACCTTCCTTAGGAATAATCAAAGAGCAGTCTGCTATAGAGGACCAATATTGTATGCATGCAGGAATCACAGACGAACCATTTATCCTGAAGGAGGATCCCTTTGACTACCCAGAGGAGAACCCAGAGACAACTATGGTTAGGCGTATCATCGGAAGTAAAACTTTCAGAAGGCAGGCTATCAGTGAAGCCCTTCCTTCAGCCTGGAATACCATTCATGGCTTTGAAGTTAAACCTATCGATAAGAGTACTCATATCTTCAGATTTAATTACATCCTTTATTTTTTTAACGTGTTGAAGGAGTCGCCTTGGTTAGTAGCAGGCAACCTCATCATATTGCAAAGATGGACCAAGGATCAAAGCTGGAACTTTTCTTCATTTCAGATTTGGGCTCAAATCCATGGTTTACCGAAGGAAGATATGCAACCAAATGTAGCTCAGCGTCTGGTGTACAAGGTAGGCATACCATCTCAACTGATGGTGATTGAAGGAGTTATACAAGGGCAAAAAACTTCTTATCTGAGAGCTAGAGTTTCCATGGAAATAAGTAAACCACTCTGACATTCAACCAACGTACAGAGGAAGAATGGTCAGGAATGGATAGCGAAGGTGAAGTACTAAAGACTTCCTACCCACTACATTTTCTGTGGTGTTATCGGCCATGATCAGAATAGATGCAAGCTATGTTTCAAAGCTGACCAAGGACACATTGCCATTCACAGGTGTGATCCTTTAACTAGGTGCCCAAAACTTCCTCAAAGATTATATGGAATTAACATCAAAGGAAATCCTCCGTCTGTAAAGCTACTGGAGGGAGCAAAGTACTTGCAAATGCAGGGGAAGGTTATCAGTGAGTCCACACCAATGGGAAGCTACTCATATGAGATGAGGGGGAATCCGTATCGGCAACGAGAAGGTAAATCGTTAAGGCAAAATGTCAATCAATATGGACAGTCTCCTACCATTGGTCGACAGCCCTTGCATTAAAATAGATGCTTCGATACTCTAACCTAGCCCCAAAACCTTTCACCTTCTCAAGTTGAAGAAGGCACATCAAACCAGCTGAATAGCCAAGTCACGATACCCAATCACGTCCTCCAAAACCCATCATTTATTAATGTTATTCTACAATTGGTCCCTCAATTTTCTTCAATCTCCATTGATAAACCAAGCCCCAATGTTCTTGATTATTCTAGAAATCCTAACCCCAATGCTATAGGCTATGATAATACATGATTCCCAAAACTCCAAGTTACAAGATCATAATAACTCTAACCCAACCGGTACCCTTTATCTTCCATCTAAGCAAATCATTCCCAACTCTGATGAACTTGATATGACACTGAGAGAAGAGGGGGGGGGGGGGAGGGGGACGGGGGAGGGAGGTGAACCAGTGTCTGAAACTTTTCACTAATAAATTCACTATTGTCCAGAGCTGATGGAGATCTAATTTTTCACACATACACAAGCACATGTAAATCTACTTCGCTACCACTCAGTGGTCAGGTCTACCAGATTTACACATCCACCCTACAAGTCATTCCACGCACTCCAAAATATAACAGAAAAATAAAACAATAAACACAGGGATATTACATGGTTCACCACCACAGTGTGTGATGGCTAGTCCACGGAGTAATACCCAACGAGCTCTATATTTACTCAATACTCAGCTTTTAGTCTCTTACAGACAATGATACTAATCCTAGGTTTTTCCAACATAAAATTGAGAGGGCGTAACAATGCCAAAATTCAGTCTTAATAGCCAATGTCCAGCACCCATTGAATACACCACGCTTAACCCGCACCTGTCAGCACCCCGATTTTGCCACTACGGGGATCCCCGCTCTCATTGGGGTGCCATACGCAATGAGAGGGATGTATAAAATAAAAAAAAATAAAATAAATAAAAAATATATATATAAAAAAATTTTAAGAAAAAAATAATAAATAATAAATTAATAAAAAATATTAATAATTATAATAATAAAAAAGGGGGAAAAATGTAATGAAAAAAAAAAAGAAGGAAAAAAAAAAAGAACTGTCTGATCCCCAAAAGAGGGGATCAGAGATAAAAAAAAATTAAAATAATAGAAAAAGTGACAAAAAAATATAAAAAAAACTGTCTAATCCCCAAAAGAGGGGATTAGAGCCCAAAAAATATAAAAAAAAAAAGAAGAAAAAATACAAAAAAAAACTCTCTGATCCCCTCTTTTGGGGATCAGAGACAAAAAAAAAAAAAGCAGCAAATCGAACCAGAAGAGAGAGGAGAGAAGAAAGAGAGAGAAGGGAGAAGGAGAGCAGAGAGAGGGTGAGGGAGTGAGTTGCAGGGGAAGAGGGAGGTCGACACCTCGACCCTCCTCCCCGAAAATTCTCCCCAAAACCCGCCGGTCTCCCGGCCTCAAAAACCCCCCCTTTTCTTTTGATGGTATAAGAAGGAGCAGAGCAGCTATTGCTCCTAAGGGGAGAAACCAGTTGAGGAAAAAAAAAAAAGATTGAAGCAGAGGGAAGAAAAGAGAAAGAAAGAAAAAGGAGGGAGAAGAAAGAAGAAGAGGGAGAGAGGAGAAGAAGGCAGCGGCAGCTCTGCTGCCGCCGTCGAAGGGGAAGAAGGAGCAGCTCTGCTACTCCAAAGAAAAAAAAAAAGGAAGCAGGGAAAGAAGAAAGAAGGGAAGGGAGAAGAAAGAGCAGAAGAAGGAAGAAGCAGAAGCAAATGAGGAGAAAAAAAAAAAAAAAGAAGAAAGAGGAAGAAGAAGAAGGCGGCAGCAGAGCCGCCACCACCGAAAAAAAAGGAGCAGCAGCAGAGGTCCAAGGAGTGGAAAAAAAAAAAGCAAAAGAGGAGGAAGAAGAGAAGCCGTAGCAGAAAAAAAAAAGAAAAAAAAATCAGAAAAGAGAAGAACTGAGAGAGAGATCAGAAAGAGAGAAGAGATCTGAAGGACAAGAAGAACCAGGAGGGAGAAGAAGAACGGAGACCATTCCAGGACCATCGACAAACCTTCGATCACCTTGCAACATATTACGAGGACCATGACGACCCGACGACCCTCGCGATGCTTGCAATGACCTCGGCAATACTTCATCACACATATTAGCCAGAACGAACAAGGTCGGCCTTCCTTTTCTTTTCTTTCCCTCGGTTTGAATGGCAACATGTAATGCATGTATTATGTTGTTATTGTTTTTATTCTTTGATATCGATGCATGCATTACATAGGTTTGATATCATGTATGTTGTATGATATTGTGTTGTATATTATTCTTTTTATCTTGTAGGCATATTATACGATAATACTTATGAATATGATATTAAATCTAATAACCATTGATTTTGGTTAAATCTGATCCCATTGATTTGAAAAATCTGTTTTGATCTATTTTGATGGTAATTATGTCCCAATTGTTCTGGAAGTTTTATGGAATTGATCCGATGGTGAAAATTGAATGGAATGGATCCGATTGTGGAAGTTGGAATAGAATTGATCCGATGTGCTTGGAAATTTTATGTGATGAGGATTGGTCCGACCATATAATGGGAAATTTAATGTGATTGGTCCGACTATATGATGAGAATTTTAATATGATTGGTCCAACCATGTTATCGAAATTTTAATGTGGTTGATCCAACCACATGATCTGAATTTTATGAGATTTGATCATGACCACATAATTGGGATTTTAATGAGTTAATCTTAACTATTGATTTAGAATTTTGATGTGATTAAAGTACATCCATTAAACATAAATTTTTAATGTGAATTTTAATATGGTCATTAGATGTGATTTTAAGTAATCTGAACCGTTAGATTGTCTTTGGGAGTGACTTTAATCAATATGAGCAATTAGATTATCATGATAAGCGATCTGAACCGTTAGATTGTCTTTGGGAGTGATTTAAATGATTTCGAACTGTTAGATTATCATTTTGAATGATCTAAATCGTTGGATGTTCACCATAAGTGTCTTAGATGAATCTGGACCATTAGATCTTCATCATGGATGCTTAAAATGAATTTAAACCGTTGGATTGTCTTTCTGAGTATTTTAAATGAATCTGATCCTGTTTATGGTGGTTTAAATATTAAGATCAAATCTGGTTCGGGTTAAACCATGTTTATTTTAATAACTAAGTTCGATTTGTGTGGGAGTGGATTGATTTGGTTCATTTTGCTTTGACTTTATGGACCTGGTTTAGTTATAGCATGATTTAGGTTTTGCTTGACCTGAGTTAGATTTGGTTCATCTCAGTCTGGTTCAATGTTGGTTCTGGTTTGGCTTAGTGTTGGGCTCATGTCTTCTTTTATCTTTTTATCTCATGCCTTTTCTTAGGGTCAATCTATCTCAGGTAGGGTATGTAGGTCATTTCATTGTACATAATACATACTATTTTTTATTTCTTTTTGCTTCATATATCTTGGTTCTCATTATGGTTTCTTGTTTTACACATTTGATGGTTCCTGCTATTTTAACATCACATGTATATAGTTGCTTTCTATTTTTGGTTTTTATCACATGTTCTATTTAATTTCCATCACATGCCTATATGCTTATATATTTGTATGATTCAATTTGAAGGCATCGTGACATCCAATTTTTGATAGATGTATGCTAGGATGCTTGCTTCCCGTGATGTGATTGGTTAGGGGACTCCAATGAGTCCAGCTGCCCTTTGCAGGCCCATTTAGAATGAGCCCACCCAACCCTAGGATTGGATCCAAGAGTGTGGGAAACCGTTGTATCAAATGCATAGTAATGAAAAATTTGAGATTGGGTAGACGTATGCATAGGATTGGTGGTCCGACGGACGGTCCACCTGGGCATCCCGAATATGGGATTTGAGTGAGATATTAGTGTACCCCGTGTGTGGGGAGCTGAGGCATTTGGCCTTTCCTGAGTGTTGTCACACGTGTCCATGACTCGTCAATCCATGGGAACTACGCTTGACCTGATTCTGGAGAGACAGAGGTCTCGAGGGATACGTAGGCTGCGGAAAAGTTTGTTCACTCCACACTCGGTCAAATTGAGGTAAGTTCCATGTATTATGGGATTATCTCACCGAGGGGACTTCCTTGTGATAGGGAGTACCTCAACACTGAGATGGGTCCTACTATTGTGGGGACATCTCTCACTATTGGATGTGTTCCATGATTATGGGAGCATCCATCGCTTGGGATGCGTTTCAATATTTTGGAAGTGTCCCTCTTCTCTTGCACACACTTGGTACGTACACACCTGCCCGAACTACGTTTGGCTGATTCCCACCGCATAGGGATATGTAGGCGGCCTGAGATTTTCCCAGACCTCGGTCATATGTTATATATCTTTTTTTTTCTTTCTTTTGATGTATGATTAAACTATTCTTTTAATTCTTTGATTCATTTTGTAATTATTTTCTTATTTAATCTGTTTAATTTCAACTTATGCCATGCCTAGTTAGCAAAGAATTAGAAATTAACTTAGGATTCCAACTTCTACCTTGTAATATATTTAGATAGCCCCAAGCATTCATAAACTGTAGGAAAGGATATGATTTAGGGAGACCGGTTCAACCGGGCGAGTTGGGTACCTAACACCTTCCCAACTCGTAATTTGGCATTTACCCGCTTTTAGTGAGACAAGATAACCGTTCCATTTGCTCGAGTCAATAGTGTTCATCTATTGAGGGACATCATTTATAGGTCCTAGACCTTATCTAGGTGGCGACTCCAATCTTCTTACCCTCCACTGGCATGAGTGGATGGGATCTGAAGGTGAGAACTTTTCAGGTCCCAGTTTGAGTGTAATGAGGGTAGACAACTTTAACTATATGAAAACTCAATTTTAAAAATGAGGATAAATCCAATTAAAATTTTCAAAAAGATTATTTTTTCCCATGTCCTCACAGCACCCACGGGAAGCAAAAAAAAATTGTAGGCTTATAATAATGCCTTACAATGAAACCCACAGCTAGCTAGGTATTCAACAACTTTTACCTACGCTAGCATACAATATATTGAAAGCAATAATAATATGGGGAATTTAAAAAATCTCACAATTGCTTTCGAATGACCAATAATCTCTTTGAAGCTTCACACTGCTCTCAGGAGCTCTTCAACAGCCTTCAATGATGATAGAGATCGATTCACAGAGCACACCTCACTCACAGGCTTCTAATTTCTTCCACACAATCCATAATCACCATGTATGTAAACATAAATGCTATACTGACCTCTCACAGGGATTTAGCACTCCATTGAAGCACAGAGAAGAGGTAGTTGGTAATTGATCACTCCCACAGGGCACGAAACCTTAGAAAACCTTATGTCTGCCTTTAAAACCTCTTTTCAATTTTTCTATTAGTTTTTACGACTCCCAACACCACTCAATAGAAAGAGGTCTCAAAAATAAGGAAACTGCAACTTGAACGGACTGATTTGGAGCTCAGATGGCCAAGTTATGGAGGTTTGAAGTTCGGCCAACCGGATATGAGCAAATAGAATCTTTTTAACCCATACCGTGTACCCGCGCAGCACCGTAGCCGAGCCTCGCTGATGCGTTGTCGAGATCGTATTGGCAGAACAGGAATCTTCATATAGAGCCGTTGGATAACCTTACAAAGGCGAGATCGCCTATCGTCCGTCGGATCTAGCTAGATCACGTCAGGCGCAATCGGCTTTAACAACAGCCATTCGATCTGCATCTTCTCGCCGCCATACCTGTACATGCGTCACACGGAATTAAGGGACGAGCTTTATGTATCAATGAATCACAATTTTATCTTGCGCACGACCAATCATATTTCTCGCAATAGAATCTTGACGCGACTAACGAGATACACTCGAATCCACTTTTTGTTTGGCCATAAGATCTGCATCTGTACTTCGTGGTTCCATCCCAGCGTTTAATAATGGATCTTTGCCTTTTTATCTTGACTTAAATACCCCTAAAAACCTTTAAAAATGCCTCTGTAACCAGTTTTTCATACAATAAACCCTGTAATCGAAATTACTTCCCGAGAGGTGCTTCTCTCTAGACATATCGTTGAGCACCTCTCTCTCTCTAGAAATAAAATGAAAAGCTGAGAAGTGCTTGCTGGGGGTGGTGGCCAGGTTCATGTGAGTGGCCATGCGGCAGTGGGCCTGCGGGCCTTGCTACCTTGCGGGCTTGTTGTGTGTGGCACGGCATACCACAACAGCTATTGTTGGCCAGTGTGCATGCCCAAGGCCCTTGCGGCTAGGCTATGCTGTTGCGCTACATGTGGCTTGCCATGTGGTGGAGCGGCTGGCCCTCGGCCAAGCTGTCCACCAGTGGGTCCCATCCTCACCTGGGTCCCACAAATTCTCTCTCCTCATCCTCTCTCTCTTCTTTCTCTCTCCTCATTATCTATTTACATCTTCTTTCTTTATTTCATGCTTCAAGATGCCCAACACTGTCTCTGCACTAGAATCACTGTCACGCAATCAGAAACTCTGCCACATCATCAGCGGGGCCCACAGACACTCTCTCTCATCAAACTCAGTGTAAAATCTCATTCAACTCATTGCAAGTCATCTGAAACACATGTAGAACACTGTAGAACACACATATGAGGTTGCTCCATGTTTGCCACTGCACTGACACTCTCTCTCCTACACAGACAATCTCTCTCCTCATTTCTTTGACTAAATGTTCATCAACACTGTCATATCAGCCAAGTTGCCTACAATGACAACACAAAGTCCAACAAACTCAAAAGATACTTACACCATCACTACTGCATAGAAGTTGTCAGAAGAAAAGCCTTATGTTCATCCCACACACAATCCAGCTAAGAGACCTTGAACTGAGCCCTCAGTGTTAGATTTATGTGGGCTTAATCAATTACCTAAACTAGTTAATTCAGTAGGAGTCTGATTGACACAGTATAATCGGTTTGGTTTGATTTGTCACATGGTATGAGATAGATTTGGTAACCATAATTCTATTGTGGTAAGGGTTTTAGGGTTACATCTGTATTCTATAAATACAGGGTTAGAGTCCCCACAGCCACAGTTAATCAGTTCTCTGGACCCATTAGCAAGAGACGTCAGGATATCCTCTGGAGGCTGTAGAAGACTGTAGCCGAGGGATTTTGATCAAAGCTTGGAGCGTCAATAACCGTATGGAATTAATCTCTACACAAACAGGTATGTGTTTATGATTCATAGTTTATAACTTCTCTATTGTGTTCTAAAGCAACTGTATGGGATTGGAATGAGTTTCATTGAAACCCTAAACTCATAATTTTCTAACAGTTGGTATCAGAGCCAACCATACAGACCTAGAATCTATGGAGATCGATTATAAAGACTGAAAATGAATGGTCAAATTAAAAGAGAATTTTTCTCAAGTTTTGGATCGAATCTCGATCAGATCTGTCAGAGTTTTCTATCGATGAAAATTTTTTCGACCGACAAAATAAGTCAAGCAATATACCGTTGGAAAGGTCTCGAAGAGACAGAGCCGGCGTCTCACTCGCGGGTGGAAAAAAAGAAAATAAATTTCTGGCAGTGTTGACCCGGTCATCGCCGGGTCAACTCGAAAACCCTAACGGGTTGAACCGTGACTTGGACCGAGTCCACCCAAAGAACAAAAAAAAAAAAACAATTTGCAACGCCGATTTATCACCGAGTTAACTAGGCTTGAATCGAAAAGTCGAGTTATTTGGCCCTGCTAAACCAGGATGGTCCAGCCCCGCCTAGCCGCGGCCAAGTGGGGCGAGCCGAGGACCCAAACGAGTCGGACCGGCAATCGCTCCATTACCCGACCCGAACACCGGGATATTTTGAACCGAAAACCTGACTTTTGACCCCGGGTACCGAAGAAAATTAGACCGGGTTGAACCATTTTTTACCCTGTGGTTGGCTCGGAGAACCAACTTTCTGGTTCAACCCTGCCAGACCAAAGCGGTTTGTTTTTTAAGGAATAAAAAAAACAAAAAAAAAGGTTTAATATGTACTCGGTTTAGTTCGAATCGAACCGAAGTCAGGCCGGACCTGGCCAAGCTGGATCGAACCGAATCAAACCAAATTGACCCAGACTGACCCTGTAAGGCTCATAAGGGCCTGTTTGGTTTCAGTTTTTAACCAAAAGAACATTAAACAGTGATTCTGGGAGCTAGGAAGGTCGGATTGACCTCTGGTTTGTTTCGTTGGACTCCATTTTTAATGCTCTTCAATCTGATATATATATATATATATATATATATATATATATATATATATATATATATATATATATATATATATATATATATATATATATATATATATATATATATATATATATATATATATATATATATATATATATATATATATATATATATATTGGTACATTTTTGATGCATTGAAAAATATGTTATTATGGAAAAATGCCCTATGGGAACTCGATTTGCAATGTTTTTACTGATTTTTCTTAAAGTTATTGTACAAAATTGATTGATTGAGCTAATATGCATGTTTATATGAATGTTTAGACTTATAAAATTATATTTTAAAGCATTCATGGTTAAATAAATATCTCACATGAGCTGCCATTTAGGATTTGTTCATATCATGGTGGAACTTGGTGTGACCACCAAAGTGACAACCTTGTTTTATTATGATGTGTTCAAATTCAATGATATGTGTTTGTAAATGCTTCAGTTTTGATAATGTTCACCCAAAGGTGACATTGTCCAAGTTTATTCAAATTATGATTTATAGCTATTGTGTAAGGATTATGGTGGGACCACCAAAGTGGCAACCGTAGTTCTATCATAATATGCTCAAATCTAGCATTTATACATTTACAAACTACAGTAAGGAAGTATAGTGTTCACACAAAAATGACACTGACATAAACTCTCACTTTTATGGATGCAGCAAAGAATGACACTGTCCACCCAAAGGTGACGTTGTCTAAGATTATAAAGAACGGCACTGTCCACCCAAAGGTGACGTCGTCAAAGATTACAAGGAACCCATGCACATGGTTGAAGGATTGTGGCTTTAGGGGTCTTTATCCACCCAAAGGTGGTGAGATTTTTGAAAGTCATTATCTCTTCGCAGTTATTGCACAGATATTGAGAGGACCATTGCACATATTGTCCCAAAGGATGTGTGTGTAGTTCGATTGACTTTTCAAAGATATTAATTAGCTTACACATGTTATGTATATATATCTTGCTAGCTAATTTTATTTGGTATTAATCGTAGACTTACTAGTATTTACATTGTTGTGGACATGTAATGATTAAATACCTTAAGATGTCTTTCTTTGACAGCCAGTTCTATGAATTGACATGAAAATTGAAAACTAGTCTAGGACTGTTTAACCTAGATGTACTCAATAAAAAAAATTATATTATGATCCTTAGGGTGTTCAGTCCTTAAGATCAAGTAAAGCAATGTTCAAATGAGGAACATTGGAAAAGGATATTTCCTGAGAAATCCAAAGAAATATTTGATTTTTCAAGAAGGGGCAGAGAGATGTTTTATTACTTAAGTCTATCAGTATCAGTTTTTTATGATAAGAGATGGTATTTGAAATGTGAGGAAGTACAAGGTAGAGCTGTTAAGTATTAATGATAAGCTCAAGGATAAGTGAATATTTGTAGGTTCATTAAAACCTATGTAAGTGACATTTTAGACTTTTCACTTCCTCACAAGAACTGTATAGTCAGATCCTGGTGACCTATAGTACTCAAAAATATAGTGAACCCTAAAGTGAAAGAACTAAGGATAAAAGTTCAAAGAAAAGAGAAAAATATGAATGCCAATGTCAAAGTGCATAATATATACCCAGACAAAGGCAAGTTGTAAAAGGGGTAGGAAAACCCATAGAAAGAAAATATTTTTTCATGGAATAGTCAGAAACTTTATGACAAAGAATTAGACATTAAGAAACTACAAGATAAAATGGATCTAAGTAGAATAATATTATTGTAAAGTGACCTAGAAGGGACATGTAAAGAAAAATTTATATAGCTGGACAGCTTAAGTGAAAAAAGAATAAGGATTATGAAACTTCTGAGCAAGAAGGTGCAGTATATTGGATACTTAAACATTAATCGTAGTCTGAACCAATAGAAGTAGTTAAACTGTATATTGTAATCTTTCACCCTGGTCATAAGGGTTTATGACTGTTGTCAAAAGAAAGATTAGAAAGAATAATATTCTGAAATTCTCCTTCCAAGATTTATTACATGTATATATGTGAGAATTAATTAAAAGAGAAGATGACAAGATTAAAGTAAGTAAAGGTTATTCACAACTAGGATTTATTGGAATTGGTGGACATCGAGATTTCATCTAGGACTTCTTGTCACAGTTTAGTCTATGGTTGTTTTTCCAAATAATGAAAATTAAGATGGAAAAATGTTATTAAAAGAATTAAAACTATTGGATCTGAATGAGAGAGTTTTGGGAGATCATGTGATACTGGTCTATTCCCTGATAAATTTAAGCAAGTGTTTGTAAAAGCCTAAGAATGTATTTGATCATGTAAAGAAAGAATTGATATTGCAGCCTATATTATTAATATAATGTATAGTTAGTCAGTTCCAGTTTAAGTTATCTTCTTGTTTAAAACTGTAGAACTGACATGGTTTCATAACACTCGTAGGAGAGTGATTATTTTAGGATATTAAGTTGTCATATTATGGGATGTCAAAATAGACCCAAGAAACTTGAAGTTTAATGAGACCACATGAAAATGCATGTAAAGTAACCAGTTGAGATAACAGAAATGTTACCATAGTATAATGAAATGATTATAGAAATATTCATTAAGATCGATGCTTTAGCCATAGTAGCAAAGCCAGATGAGGCAATGAAGAGATATACTAGACCATGTAGATCTGTGATTTCATCCAATCACATGTTGTACTTCAAAATAGATGTTGTTGGTAATGGACAAAAATAAAGATCCTAATGATTTTGAGCAAGTTATTAGTAATGAAATTGCTCTTGAATGTTTAATAATCATAAATGATGTGTTGTTGTCTATGAACAATAACAAGACTTAGAATTTTATACTTTTATCAATGAGCGGTATACTCATAGGTTAAAAATGGGTATACAAAGAAAATATGTGATTTCAGTAGGAGAATTGATTGCTACAAAGTAAGATTTATAGCAAAGTGGAATCACACAAAGGGAAGAGAAAGAGAACTTCAAATATTGAGGTCTTAGTTGCTCATTTTATTTTGGAGTTGCATCAGGTAGATGTAAAGATCATTTTGATCAAAGAAAATCTAGAAGAAAATGTTTATATACTTTAATCACAAGGTTTTGTGGTAAGGATAAAGAAGATATATTTTGTAGACTTATAAAGTCAATCTGTAGATTAAACAGGTATCCGGATAATGATATTTGAAGTTTGACAGGGTTGTATCTTCTTTCAACTTTGTTGAGATTGCCATTGACCATTGTATATATCTATAGGTCAGTGGGAGTGGATTCACTACTTTGTCATGTGTGTAGATGGTTTTCATTGGCTTGTAGTGACATGGTTTACTAGTTGAAATCAATATTTTTCTGTTTGATAACTTTGACATGTAAAACTGTATGAGCAAGTACCTTTGTACCTGGTATTGAGTTTGCTCGTGACAGGAAAAATAAAATTCTGGATTTATCTTAAAGTATAAATATTGTTTGTGTTTTCGAATGGTTCAGTATGCATGTATAACTAGTAAGTTACGGATGCTAAAATCGATAAAGGAAACAAATTGACAGAATTATGGACAAAGAATAATACTGAGTATTAGCATCTACAATGCGTAGAGAGCTTGATATATGTTGAAGGTTGTAATTATTTCATATAGCCTTTTCATTGAGTGTCATAGGATGTTTTCAGTTGGATGTTGGTATAGCTTACTGGACAATGGGGAAAAGGAAGGTCATGCGGTATATGCAGAGGACCAAAGATTATATGTTTATTTATAGAAGTAGTGACACTCTAGACTATTTTGATGTAATTTATAATGATTGTATTGATGACAAGAAACCAACATCAAGGTTCATTGTCATGGTGATAGGGTTTTGTAACTCTATATAATGATAACAAGTAGGTATCTGGTGTGAAAAATTATTCTCTAATTTGGAGGTTGTAGACTTCACTTCTAAACCTATTGAGATGTGTTCTTCTCAAAGAATAATAAGAAATATAATATTTCACAGCATAATAGAGATCGAATCTCTTTAAGTAAGGAAGATGTCGAAAGATTTTATATCGTTGTAGATTCTCGAACAAAGGTTTTGTCAGTAGAAGTCTTTAAGGGACGGTATGTCCAATATAAGAATGGTTGAAAACAAATAATTTTATCAGAGGCTTAAGTGGCCAAAGATCTGGGAATCAGTGGTAGTCTCTAGATATGCTTAATCAGTGGGAGACTCTTTATCTTTATACTTGTGTTTTCGCATTGCTTACTGTGTTTGATTGTATTGTTCATGGTTTAATGAGTACAGTTTTTGTAACTATGATTTTGTTTACATTAGCATTTGCGTTATTGCTATTTTGCATACATAGTTATGTGTTTGACATGTCACAGATATGAGGCAGTATTTAGCCAAAGTTTCAAGGCAGTATTTAGCCAAAGTTTCAAGGCAGTATTTAGTCAAAGTTTCAAGGCAGTATTTAGCCAAAGTTTTAAGGCAGTATTCAACCAGATATATAAGGCAGTATTCAGCCAAGATAAGAGGCGGTATTCAGCCATACAAATAATGACGATAAGTCAAAGTGTGGTATTAATCCAAGCTAGAGGCGGTTTGCCATGAAAGATAATATCAAAGAATAAAGGCAGTGTCTAGCCAAAGTATGATATTATAATTCCAAAATATTTAAATACCATGTTAAGTTATCCATAAAAGTTTTGGGGCACTTTGATTAAGGTTCTTTAATTAAGTTTGGACTCACATGGGAGTTTACTTTCATGCATTATCTCAGACGATTCATGTATTGAGTAGACCTCTGTTGTGACTGACAGAAGTTTGTACACCATATGTTAAGGTGTATTATTCGTTGTTACTCGCATTGGGAAGGTTGATGAATGTTTCAAAGTTAGTGACGATTTAGTGTGTTGGATTCCGTAGCCACACTGGTTGACGATAGATTTGTAATTAATATAGCCCAAGTGGAAGATTGTTAGATTTATGTGGGCTTAATCAATTAACTAAACTAGTTAATTCAGTAGGAGTCTGATTGACACGGTATAACCGATTTGGTTTGATTTGTGACATGGTATGAGATAGGTTTGGTAACCCTAATTCTATTGTGAGAAGGGTTTTAGGGTTACATTGTATTCTATAAATACAGGATTAGAGTCCCACAGCCACAGTTAATCAGTTCTCTGCACCCATTAGCAAGAGATGTCAGGATATCCTCTGGAGGCTATGGAAGACTGTAGCCGAGGGATTTCGATCAAAGCTTGGAGCGTCAATGAGTGTATGGAATTAATCTCTACACAAACAGGTATGTCTTTATGATTCATAGTTTATGGATTCTCTATTGTGTTCTAGGGCAACTGTATGGGTTTGGAATAGATTTCATTGAAACCCTAAACTCATAATTTTCTAACATTCAGGAGATGAAGAAAATGAAATTTCAAATAGTCATGTTTTATTGCAAAGCCCCGTAGTGGTTGGGGGAAATCAGCCCCACGAGACATCATAAAAGCCATAAGTTGGAATTGTCAAAGGGTTGGGAGGCCCTTGACAATTCGTGCACTCTCAAACCTCCTTCAGAATGAAAAGCCTGATATTCTTTTTCTCATTGAGACCAAAAATAAAGAAGAGAAGATGGAAGCTCTGAGGAAGAAATTCAAGTTTCATAACTTATTTATGGTGAATCCAATAGGCACTTCGGGTGGGATGGCACTCTTTTGGAACAATAAATTTTTAATTAAGATTTTCTCAGCTGGTCAACACATTATAGATTGTAAAATTTCTTCCACCATATTGAGATCCTTTTATTTCATAGCTGTCTATGGAGATCCGATTAAATCTCAAAGACAATAGGTCTAGAATAGTCTCATGGATACAGCTAAGAGGAGACAAGGGGAATGGCTTTGTTGTGGAGAATTTAATTCGATACTAACTTGGAAGGAGAATATTGGTGGACAGCCAATATCGACAAGAGATGCTAAACACATGCTAGTTTCTGGAGTTTAATTCAAAAAGACCTTTCTTCACCTGGAATAACAAGAGAACTGGCAATGAGAATATTCGCTACAAGCTAGACAGAGCTTTTTCAAGCCCTGAATGGATAAGCAGATTTAGCGAAGCTATGGTGTTTATTCAGCCTGCAATAGGATCCGATCATAATCCCCTCATTATTGATACGGATGGATTTATTTCCAAGGGCCAAAGACCTTTCAGATTCGAAGCAATGTGGTTAAGACACACGGATTGTCCAAGAATTGTTGTCAATGGATGGAAAGGCAATTCTCATATTTTGACTAAGCATCTTCTTCAGTCAAAACTGAACCAAAGTAAACAGGTTTTCAAGAAGTGGAATTCGGAGGTTTTTTGGAAATATGCAGGAGAATATCAAGAGATTGAGTCAAGATCTCACGAATATTCAAGGCAATTCCCAATCAGGTTTCAATCAAGTGGAAGAGCTTAATCTACTCCATCAATTAGAAGATTACCTGCTATGTAAATACTGACTTTCTCCATGCCACCACCATTCAGAGAAGGCATTTCAATAAAATTTCTCAATTAAAGATGCCAAATGTATAAGGAGGTGAATGAGGTAATCCTTTCCTATTTTCTAAAATTATATACCTCTGACAACCCAGATTTAAATGCTATGGAGTTGGTTATGGATTCAGTTTATATGAAAATTTCAGATGACGATAATGATAGACTTAGCTGCATTCCTTCTAAAGAGGAGGTTAAATCGGCCTTGTTCAATATGGCTCCTCTAAAGAGCAAGGCCCCGATGGATTCCGTCCAGTGTATTTCTAAAAATTTTGAGAATTGACCAAATCCGACTAAATCCATGTTATCCATGACTTTTCATTGGAGGGAAACTTTATAAGGAGTTAAATAAGACATATATATGTCTTATTCCTAAAAATAATAACCCTGACTCCATTGAACAATTTTGGCCAATCAGTTTTGTGGGGTTACTATCAAGCTTATCTCTAAAATCATGGCCAATAGGCTGAAAAATATTTTGGATAGGATTATTCTGCCTAATCAATTTGCCTTCATTCCGAATAGATCAATTTCGGACAATATTCTTATGGCCCACGAGGTCTTTCATTATATTAAGAATCAGAAGAAAGGCAAAGCTGGTCTTATGGCTATGAAATTGGATATACACAAAGCGTTTAACCCCCTTGAATGGTCCTTTATTGAAAGGTGCTTCTTAAATTGCGCTTCCTTCCTCAATGGGTCAAGTTAATTATGAAAAATATCTAATTATACAATTTTGATCAATGGAACTAAGAGGGGTACTATTATTCCCACTGAAGGTTTAAGACAAGGGGAACCTCTTTCCCCAGCCCTCTTCATCTTATGTGCTCATGCATTATCCTCCTTGTTTCAAAGTGGAATGGAAAATGGTATTCTAAGAGGTATTAAGATAAGGAATAGGGCTTCTCCTATAAACACATTTATTATTTGCTAACGACTGCCTTTTATTTTCTTAAGTTGATTTTAGAGCTATAAATTCTTTGAAGGATTATCTTGATATTTATTGCAAAGCTTCGGGACAAAAGATTAACCTCCAAAAATCTTACTTGACCTTTAGCCCTAATACACCTGCCAAGTTTAAGTGATGGTTCTCAAGGCTTCTTAAGATCAAGTATGGAGATGGACTGGCCAAGTACCTAGGCTTACATGCTGATTTTGGAACTTCAAGGAAGGACAGTTTCAAGGACATCCAAGACTTTACGCTCAAGAAAATGGCCAATTGGAAGAATAAACTTCTTTCCCATGCTGGAAAAGAAACATTGTTGAAATCAGTTGTCTTGACTATGTCAAACTATGCAGCTTCACATTTTAAACTCCTCAATTCTTATCATAATTCAATTAAAAAATCTATAGCCGAATGTTTTTGGCACAATGGGGGGAAAGATAAAAATATCCATTGGATTTCTTGATCTAGATTGTGTAAATCTAAGGAGAAAGGATGCCTTGGACTTTATGATCCTTTTATTCAAAACCTTGCCCTCTTTACAAAAATGGCATGGAAACTTTGGACCTCACCTGAATTGGCATGGGGAAAATTAATAAAGTCCACTTATTTTCTTAATATGGATTTCTTAGATGCTTCATCAGTTATTGACCATCTTGGGCTTGGAGAAGTCTTATAGAAGGAAGGAAATATCTTCTTATGGGCTTTGTTTGGCTAGTGGGTTTCGGTAATAGAATAAGAATATGGGATGATCAATGGATTCCTTCCATTATGGTTTCAAACCTTACTTATCTAAGCTGGTGGAGTGTACAATTGAGTGGGTTTTGAACCTCATCGACCCCATTAATCGCAGATGGAAGGTGGAGATGTTAGAGAATCTATTTCCGGCTGAAATCAAGGGGGCTATATAATTAAAGAGAAAATTTCACCCAACCCCCCTGAACTTTACCTTTAATTCATGCAACCCCAAACTTTGTCCATAATATCACCCACTCCCCTATTCTTAAGTTTGAACAGAAATAAAAAGCATATCGCTTCTCTTAAAAAAAAAATAGTAAATCTCTATTCCGTTCGTCCAAGACTGTTCGACTGACGAACGCTTAGTGCAATTGCTTCGATGTGGTGGTATGGCGGTGTGCTTGCACACAATGGGGAAGGACTTTGAGCATAAGACGGCGGCGGCTGCAGTAGAGAGGATAAAGGGCTGGGGTGTTATGGGATCTGGTTCATGTACCGGAACATCTGCAGAGATGTGTAGGAATTGTGGATGGAGGACATAACACGTTTCAAAAAGGTGGGCAATGAATTGGGTGCCAATCGGCCAGGGGCAACGAGGTTGGCCGCTATCATGGGTCTCTTGTGTAGTTTCTTATTGGGATTTTCAGCATTGATGTTTGCTTTGACGGTGAGATCAGTCTGGGTGCGGATGTTAACCTTGGATGCAGAGATCATCACATTGACATCCATGGTCTTGCCTATAATCGGATTGTGCGAGCTTGGGAACTGTCCGCAGACGACAGGGTGTGGGGTACTGAGAGGGAATACACATCCGAAGGTGTGAGCTAACATCAATCTAGGTTCATTCTATCTGGTTGGGATTTCGGTGGCAATGAGGTTGGGGTTCTTCGCTGGTTTCGATTTCAAGGGGCTATGGGTGGGCTCTTGGCGGCTCAGTTCTTGTGTATGATGATCATGATGTTGGTGTTCGAAAGAACAGAATGGAAGCTGCAAGCTCGGAAGGCACAAGCTCTGACTAGAGCTGTTGCTGATGATGACGAACATGCTGACGGTCAAGAGGAGACAGTCAAGAATCAAGTCAAGGATTCCTCGGACAATATTATTTTCAAAATCAACGAATCACTGGTTTAATTCTGATTTTAACCCTTTTTTTAGTTTTTTTTATGAATTCTCTTTCTCTCTCTACCTCTATATCCATCTCTTTTTCATTTATCTTTTTCTTCTCTAATCCATAGTCTAAGGTAAGGGGGAACCGAATCCATCTCCTGCCGCTGATTCAAGGACTGATCCAAGGGCTGGGGATCAGTCGGTCCACCTACCAATACATTGGGAGATGGACCGACTAAAATTCCGCCTTTGACCGGCTGCAGGTGGGCGAGAGAGGATTTTTATACTCTTTTTTTCCATCCTCGTGGTGAGATGTAGAATGCTTCGGTTTTTCTCTTGACCTCGTGGCATTCGCCAAGTACCTTTGCCCCAACCCATTGACGATTCTCTTCTTGCACCGCCGAGTCTTCCCCATCACCACCATTGATATTCCCAAATCATTGTTTACTGAACCTAAGCTTGAGCTCGAGAAGTCAAAGCGCCCCAAGTATGCGTCTAATTCAGGTCATCTGCAATCCTACCAGACATTTCCAAAGGGATAAAACCATGATATTCAAATGTATGATCAAATTCAAAGATTCCACTCTAATCTTTTTTAGTAACAGAAACATGGAAAGTTGGAACACCCCACACGTTTTGAAATTTGACAACCGTCAAATTTTAACTCCCCCTTATGCTCTCTTTGGTTTGTATTATATAATGTCTTATGAGTTATTTGTGATAAATCAATTATGATAATAGATTATGAGTAATAAATAATGACCGTTTGGTACAACTAAATATAATATATTATATAGTGAGAAATATAAATAATCACCTAATAGATTATTCTAATAATGATAAACAGCTACTTACTTATTTGTAGAAAATGAATTATATTGATTTATTTTAATTATAAATAGACATTATAAATCATACCAAACAATCATAAATTTTATAATATATTATATAATACATTATATAATACAAACCAAAGAGAGCCTTAGTCTTTCTTTTAACTCCCCCTGAGTCTGAAAATTTGACAATCTTTAAACCCTTCTCCATTCAGTTCATTATCATTGACAATGACTTTATTTGCTGAGACCTGAGACCTGCAACTCTACAAATCGAACGAGAATATATGACTGAAAACTTTTGAAAACTGATAAACCAAAGATAAAAAAAAAAAAAAGGAAACAAGAAAAAAAAGCTCAGATCTTTTATAACAACAAAATTTTCGTTGGAACAAACCCAGCGAATGCCACGAGGACGATGGAAAAACCGAAGCTAGCCAGATCCGCCACGGCCGCCACTACCATCGCAGTAGGTATCAGCTTCTCCTTGAACACCTCAGTCCTTGGAATCTGAAGATGATTATGGCTTAGAACGTGGGCCGTCGAACACAGGTAGCCGCAAACGGAAGAGGAAATCATCAAGGAGTTGCAGTAGCAACCAGTTTGGGTTGGGGAATAAGAAAAGGTTAAAATAGTAAATTACTACCACTACTAAAGGGCAATTTCAACATTAAATAATTTATATCCTTGCGAAGTCATCACCTAACAGATCAATCTGTAAGTTTGGACCTGTGTGATACAATTTCACATCTTTAGAGTTGCATGAATTAAAAGTAAAATTCAAGGGGATTGGGTGAAATTTTCCCATAATTAAAATTTGGGTAAGAAATAAAATAGGCTGTTTTTCGATTAAATCGGCCTATCTTCTGATATCTAATTACTTGGAGGATATTGATCAAAGACGACCTTCTTCTTTCCCGTACCAATAGCTGGAGTTGTACGCCGAAGACTGTGTGGAAAAAAGTTTGGAATGGACATACAATGCCAAAGATTAGAACGTTTATGTGGCATGCTAGTGCTAATGGTTTGGGAGTTCAAGAGGAATTTCTGTATAGATAAATCATTGTTGATGCATCATGTAAAAGGTGCGGTGATCATAATGAATCCATTGAACACGTTCTTCTTCACTGTTATTTTGCAAAAGCTGTCTGGTTTGGATTCATATTGTCGATCGCATAAAATTCCAGATATACCAGATCTCAGGTTATACCAATGGATTCAAAGCTAGGATCTTCTTTTTAAATCTTCCAAAAACCCGGCCAGGAGGGCTTGGTCCTTGGCTACTTTCATTTGCTGGTACCTTTAGAGGGTGCGCAACGAACTGGTCTTTAAAAATAGATTTGGAGTCCATCTGAGGTCTCATCCAAAGAGCACAATTGGCCTTCGATGAGTTCATGAAAGCTTTGGGTCAGCTTTCTTTTCTCTCAGATATGGAAACTGAGGAAAACAATAATTCAGTTTCGATCCCCCATCGGTGGGTATGGTTAAAATAAGCAAAGACACAGCTTTTACAGAAGCTTCTGGTGAGGGTGGTCTCGGTTTTATTTTTAGAGATACAGAAGGAAATATTCTCAAGGCTGGTTCCCAGGCCTTTCTCTCTACATCGGCTGTCGTGGGTGAAGGCTTGGCCATTAGATCGGCCTTGCAATTGGCTGCTGAAGAAGGCTTTAAAAATGTGATAGTGGAGTCTTAACTATGAAGAACTTATTCATTGGCTGCGTAATCCCACTATTCCTTGCCTTAGCGAGAGTAATCCTATTAGAGAGAATATCATCTGTTTAGCTTCAAAATGTAATCCAGTATCCTTTGTGGTTATTTCTAGGGCTGCTAACAATCGTTGTACATATCCTAGCTAGGAAGGTGGTGTCATCTTAGGAGAATATCGGGAATGTCACTTTGGTCTATTTTCACTCTCTGGCTTCTGGCTTCATGGCATGGATAGGAATAAAATCTTCTAACTTGTTTTTTAATAAATAAATTTCTTTCTTATTAAAATAAATAAATAAATAAATAAAATAAAATAAAAGAATGAGAGGCGCAATATTACCTTTGGCGAAGTGGGTCCCTCTACTCACTTGGGTATGAGGAAACCCAACAAAACCAGGTCCCGTAACATTATCTTGATTCCCCCTTGGAAAAGCCTTGGAACCTTAAATCCACCGATCCTGACACCTGAGGCTCCCCTGTCACAAGATGGAAATCGTACCACTGCTGGAGGATGACAGTGGCCGTTAGATGAGGGTCATCTGACATTCTTTCAATGTGAAGACCGAAATTAAGTGAGACTGTATTTCTTATTTTATACCATATTACACAAAAAATACCGCTCAAAATCATTCTTCTCTCATTTTCTATCGTTGGTTTCTGCTGTAACTTGAAACTGGTTTCACATTTGACACTGCAACTGAAGGGAGCGGAGGACATAGAGGATGGAAATGGCGGAACCCAAGTGCTGAGAAGAGGTGGTAGGGACAGGGAGAGGTTTCGAAGTTCTAAGGTTCTCCAAGAAAATGTTCAACAACATATAATTTGCAGGAGGATCAATAATTCAGATAGCAACAAAAGCTCGGACCCATTACAATTCGAAAATTAGAATAGTTCAGTAATTTGGTCCGAGCTTCATCAACATTATTTCTATTCTACTGCTAAAATAGTTCTGATCGGAAATTAGAAGCTCCATAATTTCTTCTATTTCTTTCTTTTCTCTTAGCTTTCTTTTCCCTCTCCTTGTGATCTCTTTACTCTTGTTTTTCTCTCTGCTTCTTCTTTCTCATTCTCTTTTACGATCTGGTTTGTGACTTTAAAAAAAAAAAAAAAAAAAAAAAGAATGAGATTAAACGAAGAGTGAAAAAGCAGAAAGAACGTTTAGATGTATCATGATACATCTTCAATTTATATACTCTCATATGATTATATCAATTGGATTAAAAGACCACCACATGGTGTGCTTTCAGTGATCACTAACTGTCTCCAACGTTCATATACTTTAAAGACATTTATATCCCCTGTCGAGTTATTATCGTCTCCAATTATTAGAGCCTTTAATAGTTGATCCAGTGGTTGGAGTGGTTGGAGTTAATCAGATACATCTACCGATGTATTGATAGACGTGTCCAATTAACTTCAATCGTCAGATCAGCGATTGAAAACTCTAATAATTGAAGACGAATTGGTCTCGTCTAATAGTTGGATCGGGCTCACTCAAGTTCACTTTTCATTTGAGTGTGTCGAGTGACCGGTAAACAGTGACACGATAGAACCCATAGGGGGTGCATGGGGGGTCGATGGCCAATCGCCTACTAGACCCTGAGCATTGACCCCCAGTGTTCAGGAAGCCCAGAATGGGGTGGTCATGACGAAGGAGAGATCTAACTATCATCCATATAACAATAGGAAAAATTTTTGATGAGATAAGTTGAATGCGATATTTAGGTGAAATGGCCGTGAAAAGGAGAACAGTTCATACGAAATAAATCCCGCTCTTCTACAACTCCGACTTCGACGTTTGTAACTATACGACGAGATTCTTCATCCCAGCTTCTAGAACCTCTTCTGGAACCTCGACGATTTCTGCAAAAAGCCAAAGCTCTCCGCTGAAGTACATTCGCTGAACCTGTGAAATCATGAAATTAAAGAGAAAGCATTTCAATGAACCCAGCTCCCTTTATCTTCAATCTCATAAGCTTCTGACCCATGACTGATAAGCTTATGAGAGAATATCAAAAGATTATGTCTGTAGATGAACAAGAGCTTCTACCTTGATCAGCTTCCAAATTTGACAACCATGACACAATACATATCAAAAGATTAATGAAGACTCATTAATACGATACACTGAATACAAGGAACAAGCAATTTCCAGAACCACATTTATATCACTAAAAATCCCCCTGAGAGTAACTATGCAGATCCAAAAGAGAGTTCATCGTTTGAAATGCTTTTTTCTTTTTCACGATTTTACAGGTTCAAGAGAAAAGATCCAATAAAATCTTTACCACGTGTCACCTATCAAACTCGATCATACAATTAAACTAGAACTTGAGACGAGCCAAATAATTATTCAAATATTGTTCAACGTTAATAGGGTGTTCGTTCACATAAATTTGTTTTATATATTCATCAGAAGTATTAGTTCAACCATCATAATATATTTTCATATTCTGCGGAAGAAAAAAATGTATATATCTTTTTCTTTTTTCTTTTTTTTTTTCATTTTCGGTTAAGGAGTTGTATTCATTGGTCATAGACATGAGACTTGCAAGACTCAAGTAACATAGCATTCATATAATATTATGACTCTTCACAAGTAATTCATATCACTCATTACACGGATGGAGTAAGAATTAAAGTCATATATGCTAACATGTTGGGAGAGGATGAGATTAGTGAGTCTGGCTTGATGTGAAATTAAGGTTATCATATTACAATCTAGTGGTCATAAGTTTGAAACACAAAAACAATCTTTCTGTGTGTCGAGGGTAAAGTTGTGTATATTCTGCTCCTTCCCAAACCCTACAATAAGGGAGGTTTCGTGTACTAGAACGCCCTTTTTTATGTTGACATGCTATGCACAGCCATGAAGGTGTTGGTGTGTTATGGGTTGGCTGAGTTCCGCCCTTTATCACCCCAAACCCTCTCTCCCAACAAAAAAGATGATCAACCTAAAACTATTATTTTAGGCAAAAATATTCCTTTTTGGGCCAATCATTTTTCCTTCTAGGTTAGCACATTTATTTTTGTGGGCCGTTGATTAAAATAATGGTTGCTACCACTTTGTGTGAGCTGGCATTACCATGGACGTCAAGTGCTTAACTCCCATCACACCACATCTATGTTCATGGAGTTCCCTCTTCCCCCTTGGACCCTCACTTTCGGGAGGTGATGGATCATGACCTAAAAAAAAAATTAAAAAAAAAATTATTTATGTCATTTGGAAGGATGAAGTGTCAATTCTAACTTTTATATTTAGGAATAATCAGGACCGGTCCTGTTCCAAAACTGGGATCTAAATTCAATCATTTAACCTCAGACGTCCCTACACTCCCCTTAATAAGTTATACACCTTGTAATTATTCCATAATTTTCAATTTTTCCATGTGACAAATTTTGTTTGAACTTGAAACTTGATTTGTGAATAGAAACTGCATGGTCTCTTTCAATAGAGACTGCATGGTCTCTTACCTTTCCACTTTCAATTCCAAATGAATTACAGCTAAAAAAAATTAGTTTGCCAATCCAATATTCCTTATGGGTGGATAACCAAAAAACATATTCCTTACATTTTAACTGGTGTAAGGCTTGTAAATCATGACCCAAGGTTCAAGTTATTAATGGATATCGGGTTAGTGAGATCAGCAGATTTGTATTGGTTTTGAACTTGACTAGTCCCTTTTTCGATTCTGTTTTAATATTATTATATATGATATTATTTGTGTATCAGTTTCCCATTGAATCGATATATTGATCCGTATTGATTTGGACATAATCGATACCTTATCAGATACCTGGATTTAGAATATTGTGGTGACCTGATATGATCGAGGATTAAGAGTTAACACCTTTAAAACCCGAATCTGCTCCATTCTAGAAATTGCTCTTCGGCGGGGCAAGATGGCTCTATATAGTTTTAACCCATCCGGTGCGTGTGGTCACAATGCCACCTAATAAGAAATTTGTCCATCTGGTTTTAGAAAACCAGCTGGTTCAGGCCGGTATTTTTTTCGGCATAGACACAAAAAAATTTAAATGCACTTCACATGACATTAGACACTAGAATCGCACCTAATATATTTTTTATATTTTTATAAGGTTAATTATTTATGTAATAATAGAATGTTTATTTCCATTAATCACAAGGCTGATTTGAATTATTCATATTATGGGTTTTTTTTTTTTTTTCAATCTAAACCATCGAAGAAGAATCGACGTAATGTTTAGAGCAAGGTTCGAAATCGAGGTATCAGATATGGTATCAGTCATGTCCAAAACCGACCTGATCAGGATCGTGTAAGAATTTAATGGAAATCTAACATGTGACCGATACCGTATATAATAGTTTTAAAACATGGTTGGATCGAGTATCGGAATGGGGATCATTCAAGTCTGAAAATAATACGGATCAGCTAATTAAACGGATCTGAAACTGTTTACTTCAACTTTGGTTTATACTAAGAATACTATTACACAAGCATGGATATACACAAAACGCATGCTAATACAAAAGAGAGTATTTAATGGAATTAGACTTTGAGATTTGACACAAAGCTAATCTAGACTTTGATCTTTTCTTCATCTAACGATCAAATGGACACATCAGCTGTCCATGCGACAGAATAAATGCCTTGTAAGATTTAGAAAAATAGTAAACCTTTTTGACAATAATAGTTTGTCTTTTATAAATAATATCACATATTTCAGAATTCCATTATATATTAATTACAATTATTACACAAAGAATGGTTCACCAACGACCCACAATCTTCAATATGTCCAATGGAAGGTGTTCCAAAATTTTATTGCAACTGCGACGGCCAGAGATGCCTTGTTCACTCATTAGGTATGATACCAAATGGGGTTCACTACGTAGCAAGATAAAACCCAAAAATCCATTAAATCCTACTTGTTTCGTGTAAAATTTTCCACGATACAAGAAATTTATTCCATGTATTTCATTTCATGTTACGTCAAAATAAACAATGGAAAACCCTATTTTACAAGAATTTTTTTCCCATATTATTTTACATGAAAACAGACAAAGCCTCAAGAAAATGAATATTCCAAAAAAAATGATTGAAAATAATTGGATGACTAAACTACCTCGAAAAAAATTCTAATCTACTGATTGATGAACAAGTTAACCATTCAATTGAAAATTAAACTACACAAAGGTCATGACATTTTAGTGAATGGATTTTTAAGTAAAAAAAAAAATTTGAAGGCAAATTTTATTTTTGTCAGATGGTATTCAAGTGCAACAATCTTTAACTGTTGAATGAGAAGATCACAACATGTATTCTGAGAAGATCACAACATGTATTCCGTCAATTTCAAATTTCAGACTCAATTAGATGGCCATCATGCATTTTTTTTTTCTGCCGGTCCAAATCATCTAAATAAAGTGGTTTTTGTACACTTTTATCCACTTATTTTGACACATGCAAGATTTTATTTGGACCCATGCCCTATATTCCTAGATGGACTTCGTCTTACTCCAAATCTTATTTTAAACGATTTATTTTAAAAGATTTTTTTTTGGGGGTAAAAGAAAATTTTATTGAATAGAAAGAAAGATACACGCCATAACGTCAATTATACAAAGTTAATTTAGCCAGGGAGTGAAGATGGTTAGTTGATCATCCCTGTCAATATCAATGCCTTCCTAACAAGAGAATGGACAACCCCATTAGACAACCACATTAGCATTCCTTAGAATAAAAGAAAAAGAACAAACTTTACACTTTGAGGCAAGAGCATCAATATCAAATAATATAAATTGGATAACTATGTCTGTTAGACTTATATGTGGGCTTAATTAATTACCTGAACCAGTTATTCAGTAGGAGTCTGATGAACACGGTAGAACCGATTTGATTTGATTCGTCACATGGTATAAAATAGGTTTGATAACCTTAATTCTATTGTGTGAAGGGTTTTAAGGTTACAACAATATTCTATAAATACTAGGTTAGAGTCTCCACAGCCACTGGTAATGAAGTTCTCTCTACACCATTAGCAAGAGACATAAGGATATCCACTGAAGACTATGGAAGACTGTAACCGAGGGATTTCGATCAAACCTTGATTATGCATTTTCCATTGTATTCTAGAGTAACTGTATGGATTGAAATTGATTTGATTGAAATCCTAAGTTTAATAATGTCTAACAGTTGGTATCAGAGCCAATTATATAAACCTAGAATCAATGAAGATTGATTGTAAAGATTTGTAATGAATGACTGAATGGAAAAAGAAATTTTTCTCATTTTTTGGATTGAATTTGTCGAAATTTCTCACCGGCAAAAATTTTTCATCAAAAAAATAAGTCATGCCATATACCGTTGGAAAGCTTTTGACGAGACAGAGCCGTCAATATAAAATTTATCGACGTCGACCGTCGGACGTGTCGACCCTCGTCGGCGATAGCCATAAGTGGATCTCACTCGCGGGTAGGATTTAAAAAAAAAAAAAAAAAAAACTGCGGCATGGTCCCAATCATCGCAGGGTCAACTCGGCAACCTTAACATCGTTCAGGAGTGATTCGACTCGGTCGGATTTAACCCGGGCATGACCAACCCTATCACATGTGCGAGTCACATGAGTGACGAACCACCCCGTTGACTGACCCATCGGCCCAGTCAATGACCCATTGGTCTAACCAGAAAGACAACCCGATGATCCGACCCATGTACCCAAGACTGTGACCCGATATCTCGACCTGGGAACCCGGATATCTGACTCGAAGACCGAATGGTTGAACCGATGATTGAACCACTAGTCGATTCACTGGCTTAAACTGCGGTTTGGTTAGACCCCAGACCATTTTGGTTCAACTTGAACCAAAGTAAATAAAAAAAAAGAGTTAATAATATTCGGTTCGATTTGAGCCGAACCAGTGGTGCACCGGTGACTCAAACGGTGGTTTGTATTGAGTTAGACCAGTGATTTGGTTTGAAGGTATTTTACATTTAAAAAAAATTGAGATTGGCATATTCAGTTCGGTTCAAATCAAAACCAAGCTGATCCTGGGTAGACCGACCTAGATCGAACCGAATATTCTCTGACATGCTTATAAGGGCCTATTTAGCTGTTGTTTTATTAAAACGACATTAAATCATGATTGTGGGAGCTAGGAAGGTCATATTGACTTTCGATTTGTTATATTGGATTTTAATTGTTATGCTCTTCAATATGGTATATATTTTGGTATATTTTTATATATTGAAAAACATATTATCATAGAAAAATATCCTATGAAAACCTGATTTGTAGTGTTTATACTGATTTTTCTTAAATTTATTGTACCAAATTGATTGTTGAACTATTGTGCATGATTATTTGAATATTTAGAACTGTAAGGTTGTGTTAATAAAACATTCATGATATCCCACATGGACTGTAGGTTAGGATTTATTCATATTATTGTATAAAAATTTTGGTGTAACCACCCAAGTGAAAACCTGATTTTATCATAATATATTCAAATCTAATATTTGTGCATTTATAAACTACAACAAAGAAATACAATGCTCACTCAAAAGTGACGTTGTCATAAACTCTCATATTTAGGGATACAGCAAAGAATGGCACTATCCACCCAAATGTGGCGTTGTCAAAGATTATAAGAAACTCATGCATATGGTTGAAGGATTTTGACTTTAAGGGTTTCATCCACCCAAAGGTGGTAAGATTTTTGAAGGTCATTACCTCTTCGTAGTTATTGTACAGTTATCAAAAGGATTAGCGCATATATTATCCCAAAAGATGTATGTGTAGTTCGATTAACTCTCACGGAGATGATTTGCCTGCATATGTTCAAATTATAGGTGTTTTACTTGATGTGAATTAATCATGTGTGTCTCATTGTTTGAGTTGTATTATTTTGAACTGTATAATTGTTAATTCACAAAGAAATAATATGAAAAGATTTAAAACTAATCTAAGATTATTTGACTTAATGTATTCTTTTGAGAAATGTTCTCTGCCTATGTGGTGTTCTTTCCCTGATGTTTTGCTCGTGGTAACATTCAGATGGAGTTTATTGAAAGAAGATTGTCAAAAAAAAGTCCAAAGAGAAATTTTAATATTTCTAAAAAGGAACGAAAATATAATTATGGCTTAACTCTCTAAATACCAGTTTTGATAGATAATTGCAATGTGAGAGAGAAGTAAAACTTAAATGAGTTTAACTCTATTTGTTTAAAGGAAGAGTCTAAATATTATTGAATAATCCTAGGACTTGAGAAATAGTGAGTTGTCGTCTATGGACAACAAAGTATGTGGACTGGTAGATTTCTAAAGGACTTGAGCAGTCCTATAGGTTCAAACCAGTGATATAAGACATAATGTGACCCATATGATAGAATGTGAACAATTAAATAAAGCTACACATATAGCAAAGAATTAATTAAGGGGAAGATTTATAATGAATCAACCAAACAGTGTTAGAAAATGAAAAAATTCTGGGACTATGCAAAAATTATTCATGATTAAAAATAATTAATTTTATCAGAGACTTGAGTAGCCAAAGTTTTAGAAATCAATGGGAGTCTCTTGTTATGCTTAATCAATGGGAGACTCTTTATGTTTATATTCTTACATTTTATGTCTGTGTTTGATTGTATTGCTCATGATTTGGTGGACACAGTTTAGTATCATGGTTTCATTTATTTTAACATTGTATTATTGCTATTTTGTTCACATAGTTATATGTTTGATATGTCAAAGAATTTAAACGATATTCAGCCGTTGTAACAAAGCAGTATTCAATCGGGATTACTGAGGCAATATTTAGCCAAAGAGTACAAGGCGGTATTTAATCAAACAGTACAATGTAGTATTTAGCCAAAGAATACAGTATTTAGCCAAAAAAATATAGTATTTAGCCAAAAATGAAGATGGTGTCTAGCCAATGTGTGGTATTCTGCTTTCGCTCTAATTAATACCATGTTTTATTGTCCATAAAGGTTTCGAGGCATTTTGATTAAGGTTCTTTAATCAAAGTTTGGACTCGCATGGGAATTTACTTTCATGCATTATCTCAAGCGATTCATGTATTGAGTAGACCTCTGTTGTGGCTAACAAAAGGTTGTAAATCATATATTGAGGTATATTATCCGTTGTTGCTCGTATTGGTAGGCTTGATGGATGTTTCAAAGTTAGTGACGATTTAGTTTGTTGGATTCCATAGTCACACTGGTTAATGATAGTTTTGTAATTAATATAGTCTAAGTGGGAGATTGTTATACTTATATGTGAGCTTAATTAATTACCTAAAGTTATTCAGTGGGAGTCTGATGAACACGATAAAACCGATTTGGTTTGGTTTGGTTCCTCACATGGTATGAGATAGGTTTGATAATCTTAATTCTATTGTGGGAAGGTTTTAAGGTTACAGTAGTATTCTATAAATACTGGATTAGAGTCCCTATAGTCACAGTTAATGAAGTTCTATTTGCACTCATTGGCAAGAGACATAAGGATATCCATCGGAGGCTGTGGAAGACTGTAGCCGAAGGATTTTGATCAAAGCTTAGAGACTCATGGAGCGTAGAGGAATCAGTCTCCATAGACAGGTATGTCTTTATGATTAATTGATTATGCATTTTCCATTGTATTCTAGGATAACTGTATTGGAATGGGTTTGATTGAAACCCTAAATATAATAATGTCTAACAATGTTGTCCTGTTGATTGGGATTCACTAAGCAACCAATAACCTTATTGCAATCTATTTCAGCTTGAAGCTTCTTGAATCCTTCTAAAATAGCCAATTTTGTAACCGATCTGATTGCAAGAGCATCACCAAC
This sequence comes from Protea cynaroides, assembly GCA_028583415.1. Classification (NCBI taxonomy): domain Eukaryota; kingdom Viridiplantae; phylum Streptophyta; class Magnoliopsida; order Proteales; family Proteaceae; genus Protea; species Protea cynaroides. Next base: position 31,209,252 of record CM053271.1, read on the forward strand.
CATTGCAGAAGCAAATTTCATAAGCTCTGAAACAGCTTGAGTCAACTTTGAAGAACGATCAAGAATAACAAATCCAATACCACCAGAAGCATCAATGGAAATAGCTGCATCAGTATTGATTTTCAAAAAAACCATCAAGAGGATAGCTCTAAGTTGGTTTAAGAACAGGTTTTGAACTTTGAGAATTCAGATGTTGACCTTTATTACTAAAACCTTGAGAGAACCCTTTGAAAGCTAATTCAGCTTTTTTCAAGATTTAAGAAAAAAATTTCTTAGGTTATAACTAAGATCAACCCTATGACCTTTTACATACTTCTCTGATGTAGGGACAACTGTATACAACTAAGTCCAAGTAACTACAAAGAAATCAAGAAAATAAACTTATAACCATTCATTATGGAATAAACCAAAAGCTCAACAGATATCAGTAGTAGAAGAAACAAATGGTGATAGAAGAAAGAGAGTGTCAGAGATGAGAGAGAATATCAAAATGTGAAAAGCAAGGGAATAAGTCACAATTCAGCTCCTCTGAATCACTCTTAAGTGATTCAGGGGAATCACTCTTAAGTGATTCAGGGGGCAAAGCATAGTCTAGATGCTTGCCACATAGTCTTTAGGATATCCAATGGTTGAAAACACAAAAACCTATAAAACTAGATGTTACGTAACTACACACCAAATCAAATGAGATAAGAAAAAAATAAATAAATAACTCTATCGTGTTGGGGAAACGTGGGAGAGGGAGGAAGACGAGGGAGAGAAAAGGAGTTCCGCCGACTCTGTTACTGCGCTCGCCGGTGGCTGGAATTCTCTGCTACTGCACTCACCGGAATACCCTGATGGGTTTATGCTCTGTTCTGCCTTTGTTTCATATGAATACATCCTATGCAGTAACTGGCTTCCAGCTTCCAACGAGTGCAGTAGCAGAGAATCCCAGGCGCCGACAAGCGCAGTAACAGAGTCTGGTGGAACGCCTTTTCTCTCCCTCGTCTTCCTTCCTCTCCCATGTTTCCCCAACACGATGGAGTTTTTCCCCAACATGATAGAGTTTTTTTTTTTTTCTTATCTCATTTGATTTGATGTGTAGTTACGTAACATCTAGTTTTACAGGTTTTTGTGTTTTTAACCGTTGGATATCCTAAAGACTATATGGCAAGCATCTGGACTATGCTTTACCCCTTGAATCACTTAAGGTGATTTAGGGGTTGTTTGTTAAAACTTCAACTCTAAGATTCTTACTTCTGGTTCAAATTTCTACTCCAACTTTAAAAGGATTCAGGAGTATATAAGAGTAGAAACATGTTTGTTAACCTAATTTAGTCATGAACTCCAAAATGGTGTTGGTGGGTGGTTGATGGTGGCACTAGTGGTGAATGGTGATGGTTGGTGACGATGGTGGTGGGTGGGAGGTGGTGGTGAAGGGTGGCGGTGGGTGGGTGGTGGTGGTGGTGGAGGGTGGTGGCGGTGGTGGTGGGTGGTAATGGATGGTGGTGGCAGTGGTGGTGGGTGATAGTTGGTGGAGGTGGTGGGTGGTGGTGGCGGTGGTTGGTGGCTGGTGGTGGTGGCGATGGTAGGTGGCGATGGTTGGTGGTGGATGGTGGTGGCGGTGGTGGGTGGTTGGTGGTGGTGGCGACGGGGGGTGGTGGTGGCGGTGGTGGTGGGTGATAGTTGGTGGTGGTGGTGGTGGTGGTTTGTGGCTGGTGGTGGTGGCTATAGTAAGTGGCAGTGGGTGGTAGTGGATGGTGGTGGCGGTGGTGGGTGGTTGGTGGTGATGGCGATGGGGAGTGGTGGTGGTGGCGGTGGTGGTGGGTGATAGTTGGTGGTGGTGGTAGGTGGTGGTGGCGGTGGTTGGTGGCTGGTGGTGGTGGCAATGGTAGGTGGCGGTGGTTGGTGACCGGTGACTGGTGGTGGTGGCGATCGTAAGACCCGTGCCAATCTAACCCGGTCTTACCACCTTGAACCAGGTTTACCCATCATGGTCGAGTCAAATGGACCAAGGGAGTGAAGGAAATCGAGATCCCAGGTATCAAATCGACCCAAAAACACTTAAAATAAGGGAAGGGTCGCATACCCAGCTAAGCAGGGTTGGACCTCCCAAAACAGAAAGTCAGACCCTCAGTTTTGAAGGGAGGGTCGGACAGCTTAAGACCCTAGGGTCGATGGGATCATCGACCCTCCCATCGACCCTCGGATTCTGCCGAATATAGAAATTAGGAAATTTTCTAATTTTCGATTGGGATTCTTTCCTAATCTCAGAAGGACTTATTTAGGATGTTCCTACTCTATTTAAAGGATGTCCCTAAGCCACTTTCACTCCTTTCACAACCCTAATTGAATTGAGAGAAAGAGAAGAGAAGGAGAAGAGGAAGAAGAGGAACAAGGAAGAGAATTAAGCCAAAATAAAAGAGTTGCAGAGAAAGATTATCTTCTCAGGTATGGATACTAATTCCATGAGTTTCTATAGACCTCAGGCTAGTTAATGTTGAGAGTGTGATTTCGGAGAAACCCAAACCATCACGCTATGGTTAGGTTTCCATGGAAAACCATAGAAGAATGCATGAAAGCTATCTAGGTGGTTTATACATGGTTTTAGACCATGGAATGAATGTAGAATGGAATGTAGGAGCAAGCCATAGGATTCCAAGTACGAAGAATGGATTAAAAGAGGGAATTGGATCAAAGTGCACCGAGGGTCGATGACCATTCGACCCTAGGTGTTCTTGACCATCGACCCTCAGTGTTCGGGAAGTTCAGAGTTAAGGCATGGTTTTTAAATCTGGAATTAATTCTAATTAAATTCTATCGACTTTGTTAGGTTTTCTAGCAATACAATAACAATATAAAGGTGATTCTAAAGCTTGGAAAAGTATCTATTAGCAAGCTAAGGTGAGGAACCAGAACCCCAAACTAAATTGGTTAATAACAAACTGTTTTCTATTTTCTTGAGTCCTATGCCATGCTTGATTCTATGCGAATATGTTTGTAATGTGCATACAGCATGACATCCAATATTTCTATTACTTGTTCATGCATATTTACTTTATTGTTTATAACATGATGATGATGATGATGATGATAGGAATAGGCATGTGCTTGTATGTGTGTGGTTGATGTATTTGGGTATCAAGGGAGGTGTAATGAGAACGTCAATAAACGTTAACCTTTGGCGGGTCTCAGCACTTTAGCTCTATCTCTAACTCAAGTCTTGTGCATTAGCATCGTCGTATCGCCATTACTTTAGCAGAACTATTATGTCGTAGAGTATCGGGGAGGTGGTCTCGGTCCTTGTAGTCTCTCGACTCTACCGGGGGGCCTTAGCTCTATCTCTATGGATATTCCGAGGGATCTGCGGGGTGAGGCTTTGGATACACTTTTTGGCATTAGGATTGGTTAGTTGCGAGCCCAGGTTTGCAGCCCTCGCTAACAGGGGCTTACGTGTTGGTATGGCACTATATAGCAATAAACGTAACATTTGTTATATAATGTTTATGATTGGGTGCATGTGAGTTGACGATAAATGTGATCTTCGGGTAACATCACACACTCGTGTATAGAGGCGGGGTCAATAAACGCGACCTTTGGCTACCTAAACCTTTCTATTGCATACTGTAAACTTATATACCAGACCAAAGATATAAATTGATTTTTGCATGCATATGTATTGTTGCATTGTTTTGGCTACTCACTGAGCCGTGATGTGTGCTCACCCCTCGACGTCGAATATTTTTAGTTGATGATGCAGGTTATACCGTTGAAGACTATGTGAATGCGTCTGCGTACGAGAACGTGGCAGCAATGGAAGCTGAAGCTGAAGTGGATACACACGACTCCTCTTGCGAGTGCAACTCGTGTGTATTTGATTAGATATTTTATAGGTTTCTTATTTGGATTTATTAAGAACTGTATTTGGTATTTAAATATTTATGTCTCAGTTGAAAACAGAATAATTTGCTATTAAATTAAATGATATCATCTTAGTTTCTCAGTTCATGTTATTATAAGACTTCCGCTATTGTGTATTTACTCTGATTATGATTACGGATGTGTGTAAGTTTAGATAACGCAGGGATAGCCTATTTGAGATCCTGGTTGAACCGTTGGTTTATTAGCGGTTCATCACATCATTCTGAATAGTACAGAATTGGGGTGTGACAGCGATGGTAGGTGGCGGTGGGTGGTGGCAGTGTGGTGGTGGTGGTGGTGGTGGTAGCAGTGAGTGGTGGAGGGTGGTGGCGGTGGTGGGTGGTGGTTGGTGGCTGGTGGGTTGGGGTGGTGGTAGTGGTAGTTGGTGGTAGTAGTGGTGTGGGGTGATTTTTACTCCAAAATTGTGCTCTGAAGTCGAAAAGCATCTATTTAATGCTCCAAAAAATTGGATTCTAGAGCTCATTTGGAGCCGGTTCACTCATGGATTCTCCAGAAGTCCGAACCTGGTTACCAAACAAGCTTCTACTCCATTTATGCTCCTGAAGTCAGAATCCAACTTCTGGAGTGTTACCAAACACCCCCGATGAGCAGGATCCAATAATTCATCTCCCTTTAAGCTATGTTTGGAAGCAAAAGTAAAAATGAAAAGAAATTTATGAAAATGAGGAGAGAGATAGATTTATAAATTCAAAATTTTATATTCTTGGCTTTCAAACATAACCTTAAAGTATATATCGATTGGGAAAAGATTCTCAAATGGACAATTTGGGGATTATTTCTCATGCCCTCTCAAATAATGGATGTTCTCTCTCTCCTTGGCCTTATAGGCCCCACATCAATGATATCAAATCTCATATACTGATTGGTGTAGACAACTTACCAAACCCTCAATGCTATGAGGTCATGCGAGACTCTCCTACCTCAAAGTGAGGAAAGGAGAATCGTGTGGAATGTGGGGTCCACTGGACCATTAGGAGTAGAGAGGAACCATGCGCGTAGGGGTGTCAATCGATTGGCTTGATACTATTGTTGTCCAAGACAATTTGGTTTCGTTCTTATACACTCAAGTCCAATTAGAATGGTTTCTGTTCGATTCGTTTTAATTTTTATCGTACTAGCTTATTGGTCTTTTACTGTTATGACGATAATATACCCCACCAATCCAAAATGACACGTAACAAATTATGGAAATAGGACGACCATCCAAGACCTCAGCATATTCGGCACACTGGAAAACTGCAGGATTAGGCCGACCATCCAATGCCTACGCATGTTCGGCACACTGCATCTGTCACACCCCAATTCCGGCTGAATCAGAAGTGTGAGTGAACCGTCTCTAAACCATGGCTCACACCAGGATCTCAATAGACCGTGTCAACAAACTATTCCAAGCAAACCAATCATAATCAGAGAATAATAAATAGCAACGGATCAAAATAAATAAATGAACTGATTTTTCTATTTGTAATTAAATAATTATCCAGTTATGCCATCATCCACAATCATAAATAATAATTTATTACATTGTCTATATCCAACTGAAAGAAACAAAAAATTAAATAAATAATCCTTAAAGGAACACACAGAAAGAGCACTCGCATGAGGCTTCATGCTCGTCCTCTACTGCCAGTGTGTCAATAGCAGCTACTGTCCCATACGCTGGGGCAGCCATAAAGTCTTCAACCGTACAACCTGCACATCAAGATCTAAAAAAGAGAATATATATATTCGGGTGAGCTCACAACTTAGCTCAGTAAAGCACAAGACCAATGCAACATACAAAATGCATGAGATAACATTACAATTGGGTCATGTATAACTTGCAAAATGCTATGGTAAAGTTTGACGGCCACCGCACCTCCATGCACAAGAGTGTGAGCACACCCAACAGTCAGGCTTCGATCCACACTATTGTTGTTGCCCCACATCACTCATTCCGGTATAGAGATAAAGCTAGAGTCCGACGGGCAAGCCGAGCCACCATCCCACGTCCCTCCTCGATACCCTACACCGCACCAACACCTAAACCCCCGTTTGATACCCTACACCGCACCAACACCTAAACCCCCCGTTGGCAAGGGCTTGCAAGTGGGTTCCGTTTCTAACCGGTCTTATATGTCAACACAAGTATCTATGACCCTACTCCAAAGACGGCTCCCTACGACATAGAGATAGGGCTCGAGTCTGGTGGGCAGGCGGAGCCATAATCCCATGTCCTCCCCCTGATACCCTATTCACACCAAGCCCGCTAAGGTAGATGGCAATACGAAAAGGTGTTGGTGTGAGGATATATCCAGGGCTCCACTCCCCTTTACATTCCATACACTAACGAAAAACATTCACATGCCTCAACAAACAAGCATCCTAGCATACGAATATGCATGAACAGTAATAAGAATTTAAATAACTAGATGGCATGTAAAATGCACAAACAACAAACAATAAACACAGATACAAATATGATCACAATGGTTTACTGTTATTTAGTTACTTAGGGTTTGGGGTCTTGTCCCTTACCTGACACGTGATTGCAAGTCCGCTCTATGTCACAGAGTCCACTCACGCCATCTACAGGTCCTACAATATCATATTTATAGATTAGGATTTGGTTGCTAGGGTTTCAATTGGTCAGAACCAAGTTTGGCCAAGCAAATAGGCTTCGGTAAGCATACCGGTTGCAGTACCGGTCTCAGTATAGTGAGACCGGTATGTGTTGCGGTATATACCGGTCTCAGTATCGATCTCAGTACACTACAGCTGGTATGTGCCTGCGGTATATACCGCAGGACCATACCGCATGACTTATTGTCCAGCCGGTATGCCCAGCGGTATGGGTCCAAGAGCCCAATCTCGGACCTCCCTCTCCCGTCGATCATCGGCTTGGTTTTTAGGGTTCTTCCTAAACCATTCTAAGGTCCAAATACTTGTTTAGTTATCTAGGTTTCAACTATTTCGTCGCATCCTTCTCAGATTGGATCTCAATGAGAACTAGGGTTTTGGGGTTCTAGGATTTTGGATCGTTACGCCGTTTCACGGCTTCGATCCGAAATCCTAACATCAATATAGAGGTTGAGCACTTACCGGTGTTTGTTGAATGGTAGTGTTCTCCTCCAACGGAAAGATCCCCCTTCTTGCACAGTCTCCTTCCTCCTTGCTCCTTCTCAGATCTCTTTCAGACGGTCTAGGGTTTGAGAATGTTTGGAAATGATCTAAGGAGAAGGAATGATGCGTATATATAGTGGGAGACCATTCTAGGAAGGTCTCCTACGTCTTAAAGGTTTCCTAAACTCGATTCGAAGTGTGGGACCCGTTGGATTCCATCTCCACTCGATAAATACATACCCGGTCGCATATACCGATCTCACTGAGTGAGACCGGGATCGAGACCGGTATGTAAAAAATTATATTTTTACACATTATTTCTCATACCTGGATATCGTGGTTCGTCACCCGGCCTCGTTTTCTGATCCGATTATGATTGAGAGACCTGTTACAATGTATATCATGAGTTAAACCGGGTTTTCAGAGTACGATTCTTACAACTCTACCACCCTTAACAAAAATTTCGTCCCCAAAATTTGCATGTAGGTTTCACAATTTCCCTACCCTTAAGGAAATTCATCCTCGAAATTATGTGTACCTTTAGAGTCGAAAGGATGAGGGTATTCTTGTCGCATGGCATCCTCCTCCTCCCAGGTGATTTCTTCTACATCCTGGCTCTTTCAAACTACCTTGATGTAGTGTATAGCACGCTTTTGAAGTTGTTGTATCTTTCGACTGATTAGCTTAATTGGTACTACCTCGAAGGTCTAGTCTTCTGTCAAATTTGAGGGGTCTACAACAAGAATATGCGAAGGGTCTCTCACGTACTTCTTCAGTAAGGACACGTGGAAGACATTGTGGACACTAGACATCGTTGGTGGCAATGCAAGTTGATATGCCACGTTGCCACATCGGGACAGAATCTCATATGGTCCCACATATGTAGGTCACAATTTTTCTTTCTTCCCAAACCACTTTAGGCCTCTTACTGGTGATACCTTCAAAAACACTTTATCACCAACGGTGAATTCGAGGTCTCGGCACCTGTTATCAGCATAGTGCTTTTGACGCACTTGAGCTGTCTTAACTCTGTTCTTGATCTGATCCACTGCTTTGCAAGTTTCTTCCACAAATTTTGGTCCTACGATCCGTCTTTCTCCAACCTCGTTTCATAACAGTGGTGTCCAACATTTCTTACCATACAAGTCCTCATATGGAGCCATCTGGATCGTAGCTTGGTAGCTATTGTTGTAGGCAAACTCGATGAGTGAAAGCTTTTCATCCCAAGGCCCCTTAAAATCAATAGCACATGCTCGAAGCATGTCTTCTAGGATATGGATGGTCCTCTCTGACTAACCATCTATTTGAGGGTGAAAGACTGTGCTGAACTTTAATTTTGTCCCCATGGTCTTCTGTAGTCACTCCCAGAACTTTGATGTGAAGCGTGGATCTTTGTCAGATACTATACTCTCTAGGATACCATGGAGTCTGACTATATTGTCCACATATAATTTTGCCAACCTGTCCATGATGTATTGTGGCCTGATAGGGATAAATCTTGCAGTCTTGGTGAGGTGATCTACAACTACCCAAACTGCATTCACTGACCTTGGAGTCATAGGTAGGCCAGTGACGAAATCCATGGTAATACAATCCCATTTCCATGCTGGCTCGGGTAATGGTTGCAATAAGCCTACGGGCCTCTGTCTTTCCGCTTTAACTTGCTGGCAGTTTAGACATTGAAATACATATCTTGCCACATATGTTTTCATACCCCTCTACCAGTACAACCTCTTTAGGTCATGGTACATCTTAGTGCTTCCAGGATGTACTGAATATGGAGTGGAGTGAGCTTCCAACATGATTCGATTTCTGATTTTCAGATCCTCATTCTCAGGTATGCATAACCGTCCATGATACTTGAGTACCTTGTCTGCATCCAAGGTGAAATCAGGATTGGCTCGACCCTTTTTCAAATCTTCTTGCACTGTCCTGAGGTATGGGTCCTGTAGAACTGCTGCTTTTACCTCCTCTTTCAGGTCAGGCAAAATCTTCAGTGTTGTAAACATAAGGGTAAACTTGTGTATCAAACCTTGCTCCACTGGATCGTCTGCTGACTTTAATAAGAGTTGTTCCTCATTTTCTGATGAGCTAGAAACTGCAGCACACAAAGCAGCGTTTGTACTCGGCCCTGCTTCGGGGTTCGATGCCCATTTCCTACTCAGAGCATCAGCTACAATATTTGCTTTACCAGGATGGTACTGAATGTCACAGTCGTAGTCTTTGAGTAATTCTATCTACCTCCTCTACCTCATGTTCAGGTCTTTGGGGTGAAAAGATATGTCAGGCTTTTATGGTCAGACTTAATCTAAAATTTCTCACCATACAGGTAGTGCCTCTAAGTTTTGATAGCATGAATGATTGCTGCCAATTCTAGGTCATGAGTAGGGTAGTTCTTCATGCTCCTTCAGTTGTCTTGAGGCATAGGCGATCACCTGTTCTCCTTGCATCAGCACACATCCCAGTCCCAAACCTGAAGCATCTGTATACAGTGTGAATGGAAGGCCTGGAGCAGGAATAGTCAATATAGGTGCTGAAACCAGTCTTGACTTCAGTGTCTAGAAGTATTTCTTATATTCTTCGGTCCATATGAACTTCTCCCCCTTCTTGGTCAACCTGGTGAGTGGAACGGAAATCTTAGAATAATCTTCCACAAACCTTCTGTAATATTCAGCTAAGCCCAGGAAGCTACGAATTTCAGCAACTGTCTTCGGCGTCTCCCATCCTACTATGGCTGTAATTTTACTGGGATCTACCCTAATTCCTTCAGCAGATACCACGTGACCCAAAAGGGCCACTTCGTCTAGCCAAAATTCATACTTCTTGAACTTTGCATAGAGCTTCTCTCTTCTTAGTCTTTGTAATGCCGCTCTTAAGTGCATTGCATGCGTCTCCTTGTCCTTGGAGTATACTAAAATATCATCTATGAATACTAAACCGAACATGTCATGGAATACTCGGTTCATCAGTTCCATAAACGATGCAGGTGCATTGGTCAACCCAAAGGACATCACAAGGAACTCGTAGTGTCCATATCTTGTTCTGAAAGTTATCTTGGGAATGTCTGCCTCCTTGATCTTGAGTTGATGATACCCTGACCTCAGATCAATCTTTGAGAATATACTTGAACCTTGCAGTTGATCAAACAAGTCATCTATTCAAGGTAGTGGGTACCTGTTCTTAATGGTGAGCTTGTTTAACTCTCGATAGTCCATACAAAGACGTACGCTACCATCCTTCTTCTTGACAAATAGCACAGGTGCTCCCCAAGGTGAGATACTCGGCCTTATGAATCCCTTGTCTAATAATTCTTGCAGCTGGATTTTTAACTCCTTCAACTCTATAGAAACCATCCTGTAGGGTGCTTTAGACACAGGCGCTACCCCTGATAGGAGATCTATCACAAACTTAGTCTCCCTGTCTAGTGGTAATCCGGGTAGGTCTTCTGGGAACACATCAAGAAACTCCCGTACTACCTCGATATCCTCCATTTTTGGCAAGTCAGTGGTCACATCTACAACTGATACGAGGTATCCTACTCCCCCCTTCTTTAAGCACTTCCTTGCTTTTAGGGCTGAGAGTATAAGCTTTATCTTCCTAGGCAACTTAGTCCCTTTAAAGTTAAACTCTGTCCCTTCACTGTCCTTGAAAGCTAACTTCTTCTCAAAGACATAACAAAGCTTGATGAATGCCCGAGATAACCGATCCATTCCCGAATGACATCGAAATCGACATCTCAAGCTAGACTAGATTGGCTTCCAAATCTCATCCTTCAATATGTACTGGGAAAGGCCCATAACACTCTTCTAATACCACTTCCATTCCATGGGGGATCGAACTAACAGACTTGGTTCCAAAGTCTTGATGGGTTGATCTAGTCCTTTTCCAAATGATACTGACACAAAGGAATGGGTGGCCCCTGAGTCAAACAGGACTCTGGCGGGTACCCCTGCTATGTTTACTATACCTGAGGTTTTTAATTTTTCCTTTAGTTCTACATGCTCATACAATTAATGCGGTAACTAAAGGAGTAAGTACAGAATCATACCAGTAACTACATCAGGTGATGCGACTGCTTCCTCCGTGGTAACGGCATACACTTTGCCTTGTTGCGGTTCCCTCTTTGGTAGTGGGCATGTTCTGGCATAGTGACCCACCTGTTGACAATTGAAGCACTTCACACTGGTGTTTGTCCCATTGCCTATTGTGTCACTGCAGGAACAGATCTAGGTGGCACAGTGCTAGCTGGTGGCCTGAATGGACGATATGGTCTGTTGCTTCTTCCGCCTTGGGCCTCAGGATTAGGCCTCTTCAGACCCCTATTCTATGCAAAGAAACTATCTCTCTGGCTTGCTTCAATGACTCGAGCCACCTGTACTGCTTCATTATAGATCTTCAATCCTCGCCCCAACACTTGTTCTCGTATGACACCTCTAAGACCCATTGTAAAGCGACGGGTCTTAGTTTCCTCCTCCTGCATACTGGTTGGAGTGAAGAAAAACAACTCCTCATACTTCTATTGGTATGCCTCTATGGTCATCTGAGACTGTTGTAGATTGAGGAACTCCTTCTCCATCTGGTCACGAAAACTCCTTGGAAAGTATTTTTCAAAGAAGGCCTCTTTGAATATGGCCCAAGTGATTATACGGTGCTTTGTTTCCAAATATGCTCTGGTCGAGTTCCACCATCCATTGGTTTCTTCCTTCAGCATATGGGTGGCATATAATACTTTCTCCTCATCAAAACACTCTAGCAAGCGGAAGTTCTTTTCCATCTCAGCTATCCACTGTGCTAGCCATAGTGGTTTCCCTGGCTTTTCCATAAAAGTTGGTGGTTTTAACCTTAGAAATCCATCCACCACCCTAGAAAGACTACTCTGCCCATATGGTGCTTGTCCATACAGTGCATGACCATACCATTGTGGCTAATATGAGTAACCACTCTGATATACTCCCTGATATCCCCCATGATATGCACCCTGATATCCACCCTGATCCTTGTTAGGGGTGGGTGTCCCTGTAACCGACTGGGAAAACCTGTTGTGTTGGTTCGGTTGCTGTTGTTGTCCCTCAGTAGCTGTACTAACCCCCACTGGTACCGTATTTGCATTTTCTGTGTTTGTGGGTGGCATATTTGCAGGTTCCGGTTTAGGCCATCTGGTGTAGGCCCAGGTGGCCTAAACATCTTCAACATTTCATCGAAGAACTTCTTCTGCTGTGCCTCCATGTGGGTGACCAAACTTGCCACTATGGTCTCAGAGTTTGTATGTGTTTGGCCCGGTAATGGAGCTTCTTCATTGCTTCTCACTTGATTTCCACTTTCCACTCCCATTGAGAGGGTTGTGCTCTTCCCCATTTTCCCTCTCTTTATTTCTTCAAAGTTTTCTGTTCCTGGATCCCTTTCCATTGGAGGTGCTCTTGAGTGACGACGTCTGTGAGGAATTCTACGACCATTTCCTCTCACCATTGCAGTCTACTGAAATTTTTTTTTTACGATATCTGAATGCATTGAACACATATGAGACAAATGAAATAATTATTCAAAACGATATTAGTCAGTCTCAATATATGCACTATAGAAAATTATTCATCAATAGAAAATAATGGAAACAAAATTTTTAATTTTCTTAGAAAATTCTAAGCAAAATTGTTGATTTCAGTCGTACCATACCGGTTTGGGGATCTATAGAAATGGCTCGGCCGGTATGGGAAGCGGTATAAATTTCTAGCTTCCTGAGAGGTATTGGTCGCGGTACTGGTCTTACCTTGAGTCAGACCGGTATGCTCTGCGGTACATACCGGTCTCGGTATTGCAGGAGATACCAGTTTGACTCCCCAGACCATAAGTGAGACCGGTATGACCAAAAAGCTTAAAAAATCATGATTTTGGCTTATTTCTCACTATTCTCTTTTGGTTTTCACTCCGGTGGCGATTCTTCTCCGAGTTCCTGAGTCTCTATTGTCCAGCCGGTGTTCCTAGAAGCGATTCCTCTCGACCAAGAGTACCAAACTTGATTCCAAGGTGAGTTCCTCCTATTTTTCCTCTCTTTGAGAAAAATCTCATCATCTTTCATGCCCAAAACTTAATTTTTCTTGATTTGAGAATTTTCAACCATAGAAAACTTCTTTCTTTGTTTGAGAAGGGTTCTTGGGGTCTCAATGAGCAAAACCCCTCAACCTATTCGAAGTTCCATCGGTTGGTTTGGGAGAAATCCCAAAATTTCAACTTTTTAACCTAGGTTTCTAGGTTTTCAATTTTTTTTTTTGAAAATTTGTTGATATGCATCTATTTTCCTTGTCTTATGTAAAATTGTTGATCATGTAATGACATTGTGTCACTACGTAAGTTCTCCTACCCATATTTGGGTGAGTTTGAGGCTTTTGTTCCATTTTCTGCCGTTATGCTGTCGAAATTTCGAGAATTTTCCCTAACTTTTCTCATATTTTCCTTTGCTTAACAGTTTACAACATGTTTGGGCATTGTGGAGCGGGTAAACGATCTTATGCGCCGGGTATGCATAGGCCACACCCTCATCCCCACCTCTATGATGAGAGATTTTTCCAATTTGAGACTGCAGAGTCACGCTTTCCATGGTTTCAAGGCAAAAGCATTGAGTCTGGCCGCTTTGTGAACTTAGAGCACCTACACCGATTTGATGTTGATGCTGCTTTTAGGGCGATGGGATGGTTGCCCATTATTCAATATGAAGAAAGCACACGTCCCAATTTGGTAAAATAATTCTTTGCAAATCTAGAGGTAGAAGGGAATCCAAATGATTGGGAACATGCTAGGGATCTTCGGATTACCAGCTTTGTGAAAGGGGTGAGGATCTCTTTCAACATAGCTAAGTTGGCAACACTTCTTGGGATCCCAGATGACAGCGAGCTCGTCTACTGTCCACCCAGAGCAAAAGGGTATCTCACTGAGGACATGAGAGTAGCGATCGCCGATCAAATTACATTTACCGGGTAGGATCATACTAGCAAGTGAACCTTCATCCGGTGCCTCGCTTATACTACCGTATCATACAACATGATATCGTCCCCCGAGTGGTCATTATGGGGAGGTGTCCCAATTGACCCAAGACATTACTTAACGTGTTACTACCGGGAACCGAGTCCGCTCGCCTTACCCGATTATCCGCATAATAATCCATGCCGCAAGGCCCAATGTAACATGCAATCTTTCCCGTGGTAGGTTGATTACTGAGTTGTTGCACCGCTTAGGGGTGGACATGTGCGGCGAGATAGCTTATGAGGTCGCCATGACCTCTGATATAGATGCAGGGGCTATCTACAAGATGCAGATGGATAGTCTGGAGCTTAGCGACGATGAGCTACAGGCTCGTCCTCTTCCATCTAGGAACCAAGCGCGCCGGCAAAGCCGAGCAAAGAACAGAGGTAGGGGTGGTGAGGATGCGCACATGGATGACATCCCCGCACCCTGCACCCCAGCCTACTCTAGTAGCGGGACCATCTCAGCCTCCTCCGGATACGGTGATGAGCATGTTCATGGAGATTCGAGATGCTCAGCCGAGAGATGAGTCATGACTGGGGCGTCTAGCTCGCGCCCTACAGTCAACGGGACCAGGTTCATTGGCTTAGAGAGGCTTATGAGCGTGATTATGATATCACCGATCCGATTCCACCCAGGGCCTTCAACTCCACCATAGCCCGATCTTGTCTCATTCACTTATATATATATATATATATATACGGTTTATTTTGTTAACGCAGTAACTGTCCGACTTGTGGATTGTACTCTGTCGTACACTTTATATTTCCTTTATGTTCATGTTATTACATGGTTATTTAGTTTTCTCCCTAGACATCAACGCTTATAAATTTCTCTTTCATTAAATAGTATGTTATGCATCTTTTCTTAAGTCTCAAGCATCAAACAAGCTTATGGTATGTTTTATTAAAATTTTTAATTTCCTATCTCGGTTCATTGGACACGGTTAGATGCGGAATGGTTAGCTGGACAGAGCCTAAGTGCTCTGATACCAAGTTGTCACACCTCAATTCCAGCTGAACCAGAAGTGTGAGTGAACCGTCTTCAAACCACGGCTCACACCAGGATTTCAATAGACCATGTCAACAAACCATTCCAAGCAAACCAATCATAATCAGAGAATAATAAATAGCAGCGGATTTAAATAAATAAATGAACTGAGTTTTCTATTTGTAACTAAATAATTATCTAGTTATGCCATCATCCACAATCATAAATAATAATTTATTACATTGTCTATATCCAACTAAAAGAAACAAAAAATTAAATAAATAATCCTTAAAGGAAAACACGAAAGAGCACTCGCATGAGGCGTCATGCTCGTCCCCTCACCGCTGTGTCAATAGCAGCTACTCTCCCATACTAGGGGCAGCCATAAAGTCTTCAACCGTACAACCTGCATCAAGATCTAAAAAAGAGAATATATATATTCGGGTGAGCTCACAACTTAGCTCAGTAAAGCACAAGACCATTGCAACATACAAAATGCATGAGATAACATTACAATTGGGTCATGTATAACTTGCAAAATGCTATGGTAAAGTTTGACGGCCACCGCACCTCCATGCACAAGAGTGTGAGCACACCCAACAGTCAGGCTTCGATCCACACTATTGTTGTTGCCCCACATCACTCATTCCGGTATAGAGATAAAGCTAGAGTCTGACGGGCAAGCTGAGCCACCATCCCACGTCCTCTCTCTGATACCCTACACCGCACCAACACCTAAACCCCCGTTTGATACCCTACACCGCACCAACACCTAAACCCCCGTTGGCAAGGGCTTGCAAGTGGGTTCCGTTTCTAACCAGTCTTATATGTCAACACAAGTATCTATGACCCTACTCCAAAGACAGCTCCCTACGACATAGAGATAGGGCTCGAGTCCGGTGGGCAAAGCGGAGCCATAATCCCACGTCCTCCCCCTGATACCCTATTCACACCAAGCCCGCTAAGGTAGATGGCAATACGAAAAGGTGTTAGTGTGAGGATATATCTAGGGCTCCACTCCCCTTTACATTCTACACACTAACGAAAAACATTCACATACCTCAACAAATAGCATCCTAGCATACAAATATGCATGAACAAGTAATAAGAATTTAAATAACTAGATGGCATGTAAAATGCACAAACAACAAACAATAAACACAGATACAAATATGATCACAATGGTTTACTGTTATTTAGTTACTTAGGGTTTGGGGTCTTGTCCCTTACCTGACACGTGATTGCAAGTCCGCTCTATGTCACAGAGTCCACTCACGCCATCTACGGTCCTACAAGATCATATTTATAGATTAGGATTTGGTTGCTAGGGTTTCAATTGGTCGAACCAAGTTTGGCCAAGCAAATAGGCTTCGGTAAGCATACCGGTTGCGACCGGTCTCGGGATAGTGAGACCGGTATGTGTTGCGGTATATACCGGTCTCAAGCACCAATCTCAGGCACACTACAGCCGGTATGTGCTGCGGGTATATACAGCCAGGACCATACCGCATGACTTATTGTCCACCTGGTATGCCCAGACGGTATGGGTCCAAGAGCCCAATCTCGGACCTCCCTCTCCCGTCGATCATCGGCTTGGTTTTTAGGGTTCTTCCTAAACCATTCTAAGGTCCAAATACTTGTTTAGTTATCTAGGTTTCAACTATTTCGTCGCATCCTTCTCGATTGGATCTCAATGAGAACTAGGGTTTTGGGGTTCTAGGATTTTTGGATCGTTACGCCGTTTCACGGCTTCGATCCGAAATCCTAACATCAATATAGAGGTAGAGCACTTACCGGTGTTTGTTGAATGGTAGTGTTCTCCAACGGAAAGATCCCCCTTCTTGCACAGTCTCCTTCCTCCTTGCTCCTTCTCAGATCTCTTTCAGATGGTCTAGGGTTTGAGAATGTTTGGAAATGATCTAAGGAGAAGGAATGATGTGTATATATAGTGGGAGACCATTCTAGGAAGGTCTCCTACGTCTAAAAGGTTTCCTAAACTCGATTCGAAGTGTGGGACCCGTTGGATTCCATCTCCACTCGATAAATACATACCAGTCGCATATACCGATCTCACTCTGAGTGAGACCGGTACTGAGACCGGTATGTAAAAATTATATTTTTACACATTATTTCTCATACCTGGATATCGTGGTTCGTCACCCGGCCTCGTTTTCTGATCCGATTATGATTGAGAGACCTGTTACAATGTAAATCATGAGTTAAACCGGGTTTTCAGAGTACAATTCTTACAACTATACCACCCTTAACAAAAATTTCGTCCCCAAAATTTGCATGTAGGTCTCACAATTTCCCCACCCTTAAGGAAATTTCATCCTCGAAATTGTGTGTACCTTCAGAGTCGAAAGGATGAGGGTATTCTTGTCGCATGGCATCCTCCTCCTCCCAGGTGATTTCTTCTACATCCTGGCTCTTTCAAACTACCTTGATGTAGTGTATAGCACGCTTTTGAAGCTGTTGTATCTTTCGACTGATTAGCTTAATTGGTACTACCTCGAAGGTCTAGTCTTCTGTCAAATTTGAGGGGTCTACAACAAGAATATGCGAAGGGTCTCTCACGTACTTCTTCAGTAAGGACACGTGGAAGACATTGTGGACACTAGACATCGTTGGTGGCAATGCAAGTTGATATGCCACGTTGCCACATCGGGACAGAATCTCATATGGTCCCACATATGTAGGTCACAATTTTTCTTTCTTCCCAAACCACTTTAGGCCTCTTACTGGTGATACCTTCAAAAACACTTTATCACCAACGGTGAATTCGAGGTCTCGGCACCTGTTATCAGCATAGTGCTTTTGACGCACTTGAGCTGTCTTAACTCTGTTCTTGATCTGATCCACTGCTTTGCAAGTTTCTTCCACAAATTTTGGTCCTACGATCCGTCTTTCTCCAACCTCGTTTCATAACAGTGGTGTCCAACATTTCTTACCATACAAGGCCTCATATGGAGCCATCTAGATTGTAGCTTGGTAGCTATTGTTGTAGGCAAACTCGATGAGTGAAAGCTTCTCATCCCAAGCCCCCTTAAAATCAATAGCACATGCTCGAAGCATGTCTTCTAGGATATGGATGGTCCTCTCTGACTAACCATCTATTTGAGGGTGAAAGACTGTGCTGAACTTTAATTTTGTCCCCATGGTCTTCTGTAGTCACTCCCAGAACTTTGATGTGAAGCGTGGATCTTTGTCAGATACTATACTCTCTAGGATACCATGGAGTCTGACTATATTGTCCACATATAATTTTGCCAACCTGTCCATGATGTATTGTGGCCTGATAGGGATAAATCTTGCAGTCTTGGTGAGGTGATCTACAACTACCCAAACTGCATTCACCGACCTTGGAGTCATAGGTAGGCCGTTGACGAAATCCATGGTAATACAATCCCATTTCCATCTTGGCTCGGGTAATGGTTGCAATAAGCCCACGGGCCTCTGTCTTTCCGCTTTAACTTGTCGGGCAGTTTAGACATTGAAATACATATCTTGCCACATATGTTTTCATACCCCCTCTACCAAGTACAACCTCTTTAGGTCATGGTACATCTTAGTGCTTCCAGGATGTACTGAATATGGAGTGGAGTGAGCTTCCAACATGATTCGATTTCTGATTTTCAGATCCTCATTCTCAGGTATGCATAACCGTCCATGATACTTGAGTACCTTGTCTGCATCCAAGGTGAAATCAAGATTGGCTCGACCCTTTTCCAAATCTTCTTGCACTGTCCTGAGGTATGGGTCCTGTAGAACTGCTGCTTTTACCTCCTCTTTCGGGTCGGCAAAATCTTCGGGTGTTGTAAACATAAGGGTAAACTTGTGTATCAAACCTTGCTCCACTGGATCGCTCGCTGACTTTAATAAGAGTTGTTCCTCATTTTCTCGTTGAGCTAGAAACTGCAAAGACACAAAGCAGCGTTTGTACTCGGCCCTCCTTCGGGGTCGCTGCCCATTTCCTACTCAGAGCATCAGCTACAATATTTGCTTTACCAGGATGGTACTGAATGTCACAGTCGTAGTCTTTGAGTAATTCTATCTACCTCCTCTACCTCATGTTCAGGTCTTTGGGGTGAAAAGATATGTCAGGCTTTTATGGTCAGACTTAATCTAAAATTTCTCACCATACAGGTAGTGCCTCTAAGTTTTGATAGCATGAATGATTGCTGCCAATTCTAGGTCATGAGTAGGGTAGTTCTCCATGCTCCTTCAGTTGTCTTGAGGCATAGGCGATCACCTGTTCTCCTTGCATCAGTACACATCCCAGTCCCAAACCTGAAGCATCTGTATACAGTGTGAATGGAAGGCCTAGAGCAGGAATAGTCAATATAGGTGCTGAAACCAGTCTTGACTTCAGTGTCTAGAAACATTTATTATATTCTTCGGTCCATATGAACTTTTCACTCTTCTTGGTCAATCCTGGTGAGTGGAACGGAAATCTTAGAATAATCTTCCACAAACCTTCGTAATATTCAGCTAAGCCCGGGAAGCTACGAATTTCAAAGAATCGTCTTGGCGTCTCCCATCCTACTATGGCTGTAATTTTACTCGGGATCTACCCTAATTCCTTCAGCAGATACCACGTGACCCAAAAGGGCCACTTCGTCTAGCCAAAATTCATACTTCTTGAACTTTGCATAGAGCTTCTCTCTTCTTAGTCTTTGTAATGCCGCTCTTAAGTGCATTGCATGCGTCTCCTTGTCCTTGGAGTATACTAAAATATCATCTATGAATACTAAACCGAACATGTCATGGAATACTCGGTTCATCAGTTCCATAAACGATGCAGGTGCATTGGTCAACCCAAAGGACATCACAAGGAACTCGTAGTGTCCATATCTTGTTCTGAAAGTTATCTTGGGAATGTCTGCCTCCTTGATCTTGAGTTGATGATACCCTGACCTCAGATCAATCTTTGAGAATATACTTGAACCTTGCAGTTGATCAAACAAGTCATCTATTCAAGGTAGTGGGTACCTGTTCTTAATGGTGAGCTTGTTTAACTCTCGATAGTCCATACAAAGACGTACGCTACCATCCTTCTTCTTGACAAATAGCACAGGTGCTCCCCAAGGTGAGATACTCGGCCTTATGAATCCCTTGTCTAATAATTCTTGCAGCTGGATTTTTAACTCCTTCAACTCTATAGAAACCATCCTGTAGGGTGCTTTAGACACAGGCGCTACCCCTGATAGGAGATCTATCACAAACTTAGTCTCCCTGTCTAGTGGTAATCCGGGTAGGTCTTCTGGGAACACATCAAGAAACTCCCGTACTACCTCGATATCCTCCATTTTTGGCAAGTCAGTGGTCACATCTACAACTGATACGAGGTATCCTACTCCCCCCTTCTTTAAGCACTTCCTTGCTTTTAGGGCTGAGAGTATAAGCTTTATCTTCCTAGGCAACTTAGTCCCTTTAAAGTTAAACTCTGTCCCTTCACTGTCCTTGAAAGCTAACTTCTTCTCAGCACATAACAGGCTTGATGAATGCTGAGATAACCAGTCCATTCCCAGAATGACATCGAAATCTGACATCTCAAGCTAGACTAGATTGGCTTCCAAATCTCATCCTTCAATATGTACTGGGAAAGGCCCATAACACTCTTCTAATACCACTTCCATTCCATGGGGGATCGAACTAACAGACTTGGTTCCAAAGTCTTGATGGGTTGATCTAGTCCTTTTCCAAATGATACTGACACAAAGGAATGGGTGGCCCCTGAGTCAAACAGGACTCTGGCGGGTACCCCTGCTATGTTTACTATACCTGAGGTTTTTAATTTTTCCTTTAGTTCTACATGCTCATACAATTAAAGCGGTAACTAAAGGAGTAAGTCTGAATCATACCAAGAACTACATCGGTGATGCGACTGCTTCCTCCGTGGTAACGGCATACACTTTGCCTTGTTGCGGTTCCCTCTTTGGTAGTGGATATGTTCTGGCATAGTGACCCACCTGTTGACAATTGAAGCACTTCACACTGGTGTTTGTCCCATTGCCTATTGTGTCACTGCAGGAACAGATCTAGGTGGCACAGTGCTAGCTGGTGGCCTGAATGGACGATATGGTCTGTTGCTTCTTCCGCCTTGGGCCTCAGGATTAGGCCTCTTCAGACCCCTATTCTATGCAAAGAAACTATCTCTCTGGCTTGCTTCAATGACTCGAGCCACCTGTACTGCTTCATTATAGATCTTCAATCCTCGCCCCAACACTTGTTCTCGTATGACACCTTTAAGACCCATTGTAAAGCGACGGGTCTTAGTTTCCTCCTCCTGCATACCGGTTGGAGTGAAGAAAAACAACTCCTCATACTTCTATTGGTATGCCTCTATGGTCATCTCGAGGCCACCGTTGTAGATTGAGGAACTCCTTCTCCATCTGGTCACGAAAACTCCTTGGAAAGTATTTTTCAAAGAAGGCCTCTTTGAATATGGCCCAAGTGATTATACGGTGCTTTGTTTCCAAATATGCTCTGGTCGAGTTCCACCATCCATTGGTTTCTTCCTTCAGCATATGGGTGGCATATAATACTTTCTCCTCATCAAAACACTCTAGCAAGCGGAAGTTCTTTTCCATCTCAGCTATCCACTGTGCTAGCCATAGTGGTTTCCCTGGCTTTTCCATAAAAGTTGGTGGTTTTAACCTTAGAAATCCATCCACCACTCTAGAAAGACTACTCTGCCCATATGGTGCTTGTCCATACAGTGCATGACCATACCATTGTGGCTAATATGAGTAACCACTCTGATATACTCCCTGATATCCCCCATGATATGCACCCTGATATCCACCCTGATCCTTGTTAGGGGTGGGTGTCCCTGTAACCGACTGGGAAAACCTGTTGTGTTGGTTCGGTTGCTGTTGTTGTCCCTCAGTAGCTGTACTAACCCCCACTGGTACCGTATTTGCATTTTCTGTGTTTGTGGGTGGCATATTTGCAGGTTCCGGTTTAGGCCATCTGGTGTAGGCCCAGGTGGCCTAAACATCTTCAACATTTCATCGAAGAACTTCTTCTGCTGTGCCTCCATGTGGGTGACCAAATTTGCCACTATGGTCTCAGAGTTTGTATGTGTTTGGCCCGGTAATGGAGCTTCTTCATTGCTTCTCACTTGATTTCCACTTTCCACTCCCATTGAGAGGGTTGTGCTCTTCCCCATTTTCCCTCTCTTTATTTCTTCAAAGTTTTCTGTTCCTGGATCCCTTTCCATTGGAGGTGCTCTTGAGTGACGACGTCTGTGAGGAATTCTACGACCATTTCCTCTCACCATTGCAGTCTACTGAAATTTTTTTTTTTTTACGATATCTGAATGCATTGAACACATATGAGACAAATGAAATAATTATTCAAAAGGATATTAGTCAGTCTCAATATATGCACTATAGAAAATTATTCATCAATAGAAAATAATGGAAACAAAATTTTTAATTTTCTTAGAAAATTCTAAGCAAAATTGTTGATTTCAGTCGTACCATACCGGTTTGGGGATCTATAGAAATGGCTCGGCCGGTATGGGAAGCGGTATAAATTTCTAGCTTCCTGAGAGGTATTGGTCGCAGTACTGGTCTTACCTTGAGTCAGACCGGTATGCTCTCATGGTACATACCGGTCTCGGTATTGCAGGAGATACCAGTTTGACTCCCCAGACCATAAGTGAGACCGGTATGACCAAAAAGCTTAAAAAATCATGATTTTGGCTTATTTCTCACTATTCTCTTTTGGTTTTCACTCCGATGGCGATTCTTCTCCGAGTTCCTGAGTCTCTATTGTCCAGCCGGTGTTTCTAGAAGCGATTCCTCTCGACCAAGAGTACCAAACTTGATTCCAAGGTGAGTTCCTCCTGTTTTTCCTCTCTTTGAGAAAAATCTCATCGTCTTTCATGCCCAAAACTTAATTTTTCTTGATTTGAGAATTTTCAACCATAGAAAACTTCTTTCTTTGTTTGAGAAGGGTTCTTGGGGTCTCAATGAGCAAAACCCCTCAACCTATTCGAAGTTCCATCGGTTGGTTTGGGAGAAATCCCAAAATTTCAACTTTTTAACCTAGGTTTCTAGGTTTTCAAATTTTTTTTTGAAAATTTGTTGATATTTATCTATTTTCCTTGTCTTATGTAAAATTGTTGATCATGTAATGGCATTGTGTCACTACGTAAGTTCTCCTACCCATATTTGGGTGAGTTTGAGGCTTTTGTTCCATTTTCTGCCGTTATGCTGTCGAAATTTCGAGAATTTTCCCTAACTTTTCTCATATTTTCCTTTGCTTAACAGTTTACAACATGTTTGGGCATTGTGGAGCGGGTAAATGATCTTATGCGCCGGGTATGCATAGGCCACACCCTCATCCCCACCTCTATGATGAGAGATTTTTCCGATTTGAGACTGCAGAGTCACGCTTTCCATGGTTTCAAGGCAAAAGCATTGAGTCTGGCCGCTTTGTGAACTTAGAGCACCTACACCGATTTGATGTTGAGGCTGCTTTTGGGGCAATGGGATGGTTGCCCATTATTCAATATGAAGAAAGCACACGTCCCAATTTGGTAAAATAATTCTTTGCAAATCTAGAGGTAGAAGGGAATCCAAATGATTGGGAACATGCTAGGGATCTTCGGATTACCAGCTTTGTGAAAGGGGTGAGGATCTCTTTCAACATAGCTAAGTTGGCAACACTTCTCGGGATCCCAGATGACAGCGAGCTCGTCTACTGTCCACCCAGAGCAAAAGGGTATCTCACTGAGGACATGAGAGTAGCGATCGCTGATCAAATTCTGTTACCGGGTAGGATCATACTAGCAGTGAACCTTCATCCAGTGCCTCGCTTATACTACCGTATCATACAACATGATATCGTCCCCCAGAGTGGTCATTATGGGGAGGTGTCCCAATTGACCCAGTACATTACTTACTGTGTTACTACCAGGAACCGAGTCTGCCTGCCTTACCTGATTATCCGCATAATAATCCATGCTGCAAGGCCCAATGTAACATGCAATCTTTCCTGTGGTAGGTTGATTACAGAGTTGTTGCACCGCTTAGGGGTGGACATGCGTGGCGAGATAGCTTATGAGGTCTCCATGACTATAGATGCAGAGGCTATCTACAAGATGCAGATGGATAGTCTGGAGCTTAGCGACGATGAGCTACAGGCTCGTCCTCTTCCATCTAGGAACCAAGCGGCAGCTGCAGCAGCAGCAACAGAGGTAGGGGGTGGTGAGGATGCGCACATGGATGACATCCCTGCACCTGCACCCCAGCCTACTCTAGTAGCAGGACCATCTCAGCCTCCTCCAGATACAGTGATGAGCATGTTCATGGAGATTCGAGATGCTCAGCGAGAGATGAGTCATGACCTGGGGCGTCTAGCTCGCAGCCTACAGGTCAACAGGACCAGGTTCATTGGCTTAGAGAGGCTTATGAGCGTGATTATGATATCACTGATCCGATTCCACCCAGGCCTTCAACTCCACCATAGCCTGATCTTGTCTCATTCACTTATATATATATATATATATACGGTTTATTTTGTTAACAGAGTAACTGTCCGACTTGTGGATTGTACTCTGTCGTACACTTTATATTTCCTTTATGTTCATGTTATTACATGGTTATTTAGTTTTCTCCCTAGACATCAACGCTTATAAATTTCTCTTTCATTAAATAGTATGTTATGCATCTTTTCTTAAGTCTCAAGCATCAAACAAGCTTATGGTATGTTTTATTAAAATTTTTAATTTCCTATCTCAGTTCATTGGACACAGTTAGATGCAGAATGGTTAGCTGGACAGAGCCTAAGTGCTCTGATACCAAGTTGTCACACCTCAATTCCAGCTGAACCAGAAGTGTGAGTGAACCGTCTTCAAACCACGGCTCACACCAGGATTTCAATAGACCATGTCAACAAACCATTCCAAGCAAACCAATCATAATCAGAGAATAATAAATAGCAGCGGATTTAAATAAATAAATGAACTGAGTTTTCTATTTGTAATTAAATAATTATCCAGTTATGCCATCATCCACAATCATAAATAATAATTTATTACATTGTCTATATCCAACTAAAAGAAACAAAAAATTAAATAAATAATCCTTAAAGGAAAACACAGAAAGAGCACTCGCATGAGGCGTCATGCTCGTCCTCTACTGCCAGTGTGTCAATAGCAGCTACTCTCCCATACGCTGGGGCAGCCATAAAGTCTTCAACCGTACAACCTGCATCAAGATCTAAAAAAGAGAATATATATATTCGGGTGAGCTCACAACTTAGCTCAGTAAAGCACAAGACCATTGCAACATACAAAATGCATGAGATAACATTACAATTGGGTCATGTATAACTTGCAAAATGCTATGGTAAAGTTTGGCGGCCACCGCACCTCCATGCACGAGAGTGTGAGCACACCCAACAGTCAGGCTTCGATCCACACTATTGTTGTTGCCCCACATCACTCATTCCGGTA
Organism: Protea cynaroides; assembly: GCA_028583415.1. Lineage (NCBI taxonomy): Eukaryota > Viridiplantae > Streptophyta > Magnoliopsida > Proteales > Proteaceae > Protea > Protea cynaroides. The sequence goes on from CM053271.1 coordinate 31,234,753, forward strand.
TAGAGATAGAGCTAGAGTCTGACGGGCAAGCTGAGCCACCATCCCACGTCCTCTCTCTGATACCCTACACCGCACCAACACCTAAACCCCCGTTTGATACCCTACACCGCACCAACACCTAAACCCCCGTTGGCAAGGGCTTGCAAGTGGGTTCCGTTTCTAACCAGTCTTATATGTCAACACAGTATCTATGACCCTACTCCAGCACAGCTCCCTACGACATAGAGATAGGGCTCGAGTCTGGTGGGCAGGCGGAGCCATAATCCCACGTCCTCCCCCTGATACCCTATTCACACCAAGCCCGCTAAGGTAGATGGCAATACGAAAAGGTGTTAGTGTGAGGATATATCTAGGGCTCCACTCCCCTTTACATTCTACACACTAACGAAAAACATTCACATACCTCAACAAACAGCATCCTAGCATACGAATATGCATGAACAGGTAATAAGAATTTAAATAACTAGATGGCATGTAAAATGCACAAACAACAAACAATAAACACAGATACAAATATGATCACAATGGTTTACTGTTATTTAGTTACTTAGGGTTTGGGGTCTTGTCCCTTACCTGACACGTGATTGCAAGTCCGCTCTATGTCACAGAGTCCACTCACGCCATCTACAGGTCCTACAAGATCATATTTATAGATTAGGATTTGGTTGCTAGGGTTTCAATTGGTCAGAACCAAGTTTGGCCAAGCAAATAGGCTTCGGTAAGCATACCGGTTGCAGTACCGGTCTCAGTATAGTGAGACCGGTATGTGTTGCGGTATATACCGGTCTCAGTACCAATCTCAGTACACTACAGCCGGTATGTGCCTGCGGTATATACAGCAGGACCATACCGCATGACTTATTGTCCAGCTGGTATGCCCAGCGGTATGGGTCCAAGAGCCCAATCTCGGACCTCCCTCTCCCGTCGATCATCGGCTTGGTTTTTAGGGTTCTTCCTAAACCATTCTAAGGTCCAAATACTTGTTTAGTTATCTAGGTTTCAACTATTTCGTCGCATCCTTCTCAGATTGGATCTCAATGAGAACTAGGGTTTTGGGGTTCTAGGATTTTGGATCGTTACGCCGTTTCACGGCTTCGATCCGAAATCCTAACATCAATATAGAGGTAGAGCACTTACCGGTGTTTGTTGAATGGTAGTGTTCTCCAACGGAAAGATCCCCCTTCTTGCACAGTCTCCTTCCTCCTTGCTCCTTCTCAGATCTCTTTCAGATGGTCTAGGGTTTGAGAATGTTTGGAAATGATCTAAGGAGAAGGAATGATGTGTATATATAGTGGGAGACCATTCTAGGAAGGTCTCCTACGTCTAAAAGGTTTCCTAAACTCGATTCGAAGTGTGGGACCCGTTGGATTCCATCTCCACTCGATAAATACATACCAGTCGCATATATCGATCTCACTCTGAGTGAGACCGGTACTGAGACCGGTATGTAAAAATTATATTTTTACACATTATTTCTCATACCTGGATATCGTGGTTCGTCACCCGGCCTCGTCTTCCGATCCGATTATGATTGAGAGACCTGTTACAATGTAAATCATGAGTTAAACCGGGTTTTCAGAGTACGATTCTTACAACTCTACCACCCTTAACAAAAATTTCGTCCCCAAAATTTGCATGTAGGTCTCACAATTTCCCCACCCTTAAGGAAATTTCATCCTCGAAATTGTGTGTACCTTCAGAGTCGAAAGGATGAGGGTATTCTTGTCGCATGGCATCCTCCTCCTCCCAAGGTGATTTCTTCTACATCCCTGGCTCTTTCAAACTACCTTGATGTAGTGTATAGCACGCTTTTGAAGCTGTTGTATCTTTCGACTGATTAGCTTAATTGGTACTACCTCGAAGGTCTAGTCTTCTGTTAAATTTGAGGGGTCTACAACAAGAATATGCGAAGGGTCTCTCACGTACTTCTTCAGTAAGGACACGTGGAAGACATTGTGGACACTAGACATCGTTGGTGGCAATGCAAGTTGATATGCCACGTTGCCACATCGGGACAGAATCTCATATGGTCCCACATATGTAGGTCACAATTTTTCTTTCTTCCCAAACCACTTTAGGCCTCTTACTGGTGATACCTTCAAAAACACTTTATCACCAACGGTGAATTCGAGGTCTCGGCACCTGTTATCAGCATAGTGCTTTTGATGCACTTGAGCTGTCTTAACTCTGTTCTTGATCTAATCCACTGCTTTGCAAGTTTCTTCCACAAATTTTGGTCCTACGATCCGTCTTTCTCCAACCTCGTTCCATAACAGTGGTGTCCAACATTTCTTACCATACAAAGCCTCATATGGAGCCATCTGGATTGTAGCTTGGTAGCTATTGTTGTAGGCAAACTCGATGAGTGAAAGCTTCTCATCCCAAGCCCCCTTAAAATCAATAGCACATGCTCGAAGCATGTCTTCTAGGATATGGATGGTCCTCTCTGACTAACCATCTATTTGAGGGTGAAAGACTGTGCTGAACTTTAATTTTGTCCCCATGGTCTTCTGTAGTCACTCCCAGAACTTTGATGTGAAGCGTGGATCTTTGTCAGATACTATACTCTCTAGGATACCGTGGAGTCTGACTATATTGTCCACATATAATTTTGCCAACCTGTCCATGATGTATTGCGGCCTGATAGGGATAAATCTTGCAGTCTTGGTGAGGTGATCTACAACTACCCAAACTGCATTCACATACCTTGGAGTCATAGGTAGGCCAGTATACGAAACAGCATCCTAGCATACGAATATGCATCCTAGCATACGAATATGCATGAACAGGTAATAAGAATTTAAATAACTAGATGGCATGTAAAATGCACAAACAACAAACAATAAACACAGATACAGATATGATCACAATGGTTTATTGTTATTTAGTTACTTAGGGTTTGGGGTCTTGTCCCTTACCTGACGTGTGATTGCAAGTCTGCTCTACGTCACAGAGTCTACTCACGCCGTCTACAGGTCCTACAAGATCATATTTATAGATTAGGATTTGGTTGCTAGGGTTCCAATTGGTCAGAACCAAGTTTGGCCAAGCAAATAGGCTTCAGTAAGCATACCGATTGCTGTACCGGTCTCAGTATAGTGAAACCGGCATGTGCTGCGGTATATACCGGTCTCGATACCGGTCCCAGTACCGGTCTCAGTACCGATCTCAGTACACTGCAGCCGGTATGTGCTTGTGGTATATTCCGCCGGACCATACTGCAAGACTTATTGTCCAGCCGGTATGCCCGGCGGTATGGGTCCGAGAGCCCAATCTCGGACCTCCCTCTCCCGTCGATCATCGGCTTGGTTTTTAGGGTTCTTCCTAAACCATTCTAAGCTCCAAATACTTGTTTAGTCATCTAGGTTTCAACTATTTCGTCGCATCCTTCTCAGATTGGATCTCAATGAGAACTAGGTAGGATTTTGGATCGTTACGCAGTTTCACAGCTTCGATCCGAAATCCTAACATCAATATAGAGGTTGAGCACTTACCAATGTTTATTGAATGGCGGTGTTTTCCTCCAACGGAAAGATCCCCCTTCTTGCACAGTCTCCTTCCTCCTTGCTCCTTCTCAGATCTCTTCCAGACGGTCTAGGGTTTGAGAATGTTTGGAAAGGATCTAAGGAGAAGGAATGATGTGTATATATATAGTGGGAGACCATTCTAGGAAGGTCTCCTACGTCTAAAAGGTTTCCTAAACTCGATTCAGAGTGTGGGACCCGCTGGATTCTGTCTCCACTCGATAAATACATACCGGTCGCACATACCGATCTCACTCTGAGTGAGACCGATACTGAGACCAGTATGTAAAAATTGCATTTTTACATCGTTTCTCATACCTGGATATCGTGGTTCGTCACTCAGCATCGCCTTCCGATCCGATTATGATTGGGAGACCTGTCACAATGTAAATCATGAGTTAAATCGGGTTTTCAGATTATGGTTCTTACAACATCAGTTGAGCACGAGCCGTGTCAAGTCTTATCCTAGCGAAGAGTCTTGTTCCCAAAAGGTTTCGATGGCATAGAGGCAATCGACATTCCAATATTCTCAGACACGATTGGTCAGGACTTATCCTAGAAAGAGTCCTCCTGGAAGGACTTGACAACTCGAAGGCAGCCGTAGTCCTAATATGTTCGGGATCAGTTGCTTATGCCTTATCTCATAGTTCCAAATATCGGTCGAAATTTTTGATTTCGGCCAAAATGTTTCAGTTTTATGCCAAACCGAAACGAAACTATAGGTTGAAACCAAATAGTCTCATATTTCGGTAGATTTCGATAGATTTCGACCATATTTCGACCCAAAGAGGCTAATTTCGACTAAATTTCAGTGAAATTTAATTTTCTTTCAAAAAATTTTTATTTCTTCCATTTTTCTTCTCATCTTCCATCATTTCCTCGTACTCCAAGGCGCATTGAACTTCGTTTCATTAAGGCTTTTAAGATTTGAAACAAAAAGGTAACCATTTCTTCCTTAAACTATTTTTTCTTATAAATTTATATGTAAAATCTATGAATGAGATGCATATATGATAAAATGAGAGAACATTTATTGGCAACAGCAATGGTTTCAGGTTCGGGGATTAGAGCGCCACGATACTTGTCGTGGTTTGAGTGGATTTCCTTATTTTATGTAATTGATAATTAAAGAATGTTTTGGAATGTTGTAATAACAATATAAGTTATATAACATTAATTTATTACTTTGTTTCTAATTTACTATCATTTTCACTAATTATGTACGTTAGCATGATATGATGTAGACATAGAACTACCATTTTTTTTTGTTTGTTATTTTTGTGTGTAAATGATTCAATGGATATGTTAAAAAAGTTAAAATTGCATTACAGAAAAAAAATTGGCTTCAAAAATAAATTTTTTTTGCCATTGAAACCAAGTTTGAAATCTGAGTTTTTTTTTTTACTTGGTTTCGGTGAAATTTCTGTCGAAATGGCAGAAATTTCGGTTTATGTCCTAACTGAAACCAGGCACAAAATCGAAATTTGAATCCTTAGTTCGGGTATCAGATGCACCACGAAACTCGTCATGATTTGAGTGGACTTCCTTATTCTATGTAATTGATAATTAAAGAATGTTTTGGAACGTTGTGATAACAATATAAGTTTTAGGAAAATTTTCATATACACACCATTAAGGATTGGGAACACCATCTACTTCCACAAGATTATAAAAACCTCATCTAGTACCCAAAAAATTTGCTCCGTTAATCAACGAAGTCCACTCCGTTAACAAAATTCCGTTAATTGCTGACGTCAGTTGCTCTAAACATTTTAACGAACCATACTACCCTTTTTGCTTTGTTAAAGGACGAAAATACCCTTTATTCATAACTTACCTTACCCCCAAATGTTCATTTCGATTTATAACAGTGAAATTAGAAAATTGACTCTCGATACTCTATTCATGACGGCGACGGTCTTCATGCTCTTCAAATCTTCTGTTTGACGACGACGGCGACAGACTTCATCTTCCTCGAGTCTTCTGTAGCTCAATACTGGATGGTTTAAGCAAAAATATGGATGATCCATTTTCCAAAACTCATCCGATTGATCCCTTCCTTTCTTCTCGAGATTTATCTTAATCGAATCAAACTCTGAAAATATGGATGATCCATTTTCCGAAATCGAGCACAACTGTTCGATTTCGTCTTCTCAAGAAGAACGTCTTCGTCATACTGAGTTCTGCCACAATAGGTTCTGCGGTAAAACTATAGTTGATCCTGAGTTTTCTCTGAGCGATGAATCGACCGAAGACGAAGGAATCCTAGTGATCCTAAGTTCATCTTAACATGGTATGAGTAGACAAATTTGCTTCCGATTTTTTCTAATATCTCTTCCCATTGATCAGTTATTTACTTTTATTCTTTCTTCTCTCCCAATTTATTCTATTTTCTTTTCATTTGGGGCTTCAGCTTCTATTTCTTGGTCTAGGGTTTCACGGATCTTGATTTCAGGTTTTGTGTTTTTCATTCTTGCTCAAATCTGCAACCTACTTGGTCAGATCTGTGCAATTGTTGCTTCATTCATTCGATCTGTGCTATTGTTGCTTCATTCATTCGATCTGTGCTATTTTTGCTTCATTCATTCGATCTGCGACCTATCAGTACATTTTTTGTTTAGTTCCTCATTGATTCTTGTTAATGACGTCGACTCAAAGTTCTCCATCACTATCATCTATTTCACTGTCAGTTCTTCCTCTTGCAACCTACCTTTGATCCTCGGCATTGTCTCTGCGTAACTTCCCTTGAAGCATACCTAACAGTCTTTCTAACTTCCTGTTCTTCCTCTTCCTCTTCCTCAAAACCCTCGAATCCATGTCCAAGCTACGATGCTTGATTCGTCGTACAACCTATGCATAGTTCAGGGTTCCTTCTCCTTGGTCGAGAAGGAGAATCGGTTTTGTCGAGAAAGCTGTTAAAAAAGCCGTAATATGGCCGAAACAAAAAATTCAAACCGAATTTTGGTAAAAGCTGTACCGCCTCCAAGTATCCTTTCGGTTTTGCTTATAACCGATATGTTTCGGTCAAAATTCAAAATTTCGGCTGAAACTCTGAACTATGGGTGAGAGTGAATAGGAGAGAGACACAAAATATACATAACATTACAAAGGTCAAATTAGTCATTCAACATAATTTTTAAATTTTTTAATTTTTAATATGAAGGGTAAAACTGTATTTCAACAATTCCGTCAGTTTGTTGGATGTGATTGAGGTTTTTGCAATCTTGTGGAGGTAGATGAGGTTTCCAATCCTTAATGGTGTGTATATGAAAATTTTCCTAAGTTTTATAACATTAATTTGTTACTTTGTTTCTAATTTACTACCATTTTCATTCATGCGTACATTATCATGATATGATGTAGACATAGAAATACCATTTCTGATTTTTTTATTATTATTATTTTATTTTATTTTATTCGTAAATGATTTAATGGATATGTTAAAAAAGTTAAAATTGCATTACAGAGAAAAATTGGCCTCAAAATTTTTTTTTTTTTTTTTTTGCCACCAAAATCAAGTTTGAAATCCTAGTTTTTTTTACTTGGTTTTGGTAAAATTTCTACCGAAATGGTCGATTCGGTTTATGGCCTAGCCGAAACCAGGCACGAAATTGAAATTCGAATCCTTAGTTCGAGGATTAGATGCTCCACGAAACTCATCGTGATTTGAGTGGATTTCTTTATTCTATGTAATTGATAATTAAATAATGTTTTGGAATATTGTAATAACAATATAAGTTATATAATATTAATTTGTTATTTTGTTTCTAATTTATTACTATTCTCACTCATTAGGTACGTTAACATGATATGATGTAGACATAGAAATATCATTTCTGATTATTTATTTATTTATTTATTTATTTATTTTTATTTTTTTTGTAAATGATTCAATGGATATGTTAAAAAAATTAAAATTGCATTACAGAAAAAAAAAAAAAAAAATTGGCCTCAAAAATTTTTTTTTTTTTTGCCACCGAAACCAAGTTTGGAATCTGAGTTTTTTTTACCTAGTTTCGTTGAAATTTCGGCCGTTATGGCCTAACCGAAACCAGGCACGAAACCGAAATTCGAATCCTTGCCTCAGACCATTTCTGATAGTAACACTTACCGCAATTTCTTACTGCAACACTTATTGATCCACTATCTCTTTAATGTCAGTATCAGTTTGCTATATGTATATTTTAGTAACAAGTTGGCTTACTGGACCATTATCAACTTGGTAAAATTTCGTATTGGTTTCTTATATGTATTCTTAATAAAATATTGACTTGATGAGCTCTTATCGTATTCAAATCCTCTCCTCCCAGGGATTAGGAAGGAGAGGCAACACAAGTGGATGCCCGACACGTGTGTATCAGCTGGATCTGAGCCCTCCATCCGAGCCGATGCATAAGCTGACACCCCCTGTCGGCTCACCTTATTGGCTCGGATGGAGGGCTAGGATCTAGCCGACACCCACGTGTTGGGCAGCAGCTAGTGGGAGTCACCCTCCTCCCAAACTCCTGGGAGGAGAGGATTTAGATCCGCTCTTATCAATCCATTATGGGGCTGTTTGTTTGGGTTTCAATTTGGGTCGATTTGGTTCGAGTTTATGCATTGGTCCGGTTAACTTTTAATTTTTCATCAACAGTTAAATTACGGTCCAATAAGATTCAATCCGAGCCAAATCGTCCTAGTTCGGTTTGGGTTTGAGCCCATTTTGACACCCCACGTGCACTCCACCATTTATTGGTACTAGTTCTATTCCCCAGCCATGTCAACCGTCTATTGAACGAGCTGGAATGGCCAGCATGCATACCGACACATCCCATCACGGGTTGCGATGGTTGGCATGTATGCCAATGCATTCAGCATCCCAATCCTCTGTTCGATGGTCGACTGACGGGCGATGCTGCTTTTCCCATTTATTGAGGCATGCTAATTTGGATCCACATCGTCTCCTCCTTGAGATTCGGGAGGAGGGGCGGTGGCCTCGATGGATGGCCGACACCTAGCTCTCGGGTGAATCCGAGCCACCCATCCGAGTCGACACCCCTGTCGACTCAGCTTGTCGGTTGGGGTGTCGGTTCGAATTCATCCGAGAGTTAGCAGTCGGCCATCCATCTAGGCCGACATTCCTCCTCCCGAATCTCATGAAGGAGACGATTTGAATCCTGCTAATTTGCCATGTTCAAAAAAAAAATATAAAAAAAAATAAATAAAAATAAATAAAAAGCAACAACAACAAAAAAAGCAAAAACAATAAAACAAACAAACAACAACAACTTGCCAAGTCCCACATGAGAGTTAAAAGTTTCCGTTAAAACAGTTGACAAAAGCAACATTACGTGGTGAGTGCCGCATGGACATTTGGGGGGCCATCCCAACGTCCCACTCTTCTCTGAGATGCGGTAAAACTCTAAAATGGCTTCGTCACCGGGAACAATGAAGACGATGATTACGAGAAGAAACAAAGTCCGTTCGATCTTCGAAAGATTTGATATCAACGGTGACGGGGGCCTCAGCCGTGACGAGATGGGTGCCCTCGTCGCCGCTGTCAACCCAAATGTCAATTTCAACTCCGACCAGATCTCCGCCATTCTCGATGAAGTATTCCGTTCGTTTTCGAATTTCATCGAAAACCCATTGACGGGTCTCTCCTTTGATGGCCTTCTCCGCACTTATGAAGACGGTGCCAGCGATGTTGATCGAGATTACTCAATCCTTTTTCCATCTTCTCACATTCCCTCCCCATCAATATCGGACTTCGTTTCTTGCTTCTCTTCAGAGGATAATTCGACGAAGATCCTGAGAATCTCTAACCTGAGGGTTTCATCCGCTTGGGCTAAGTCTCCCAACCATGGTGTCGACTATGACAATACATGGAAGCTTGTTGAGGATCTGGAGATAGTGATTAGAAGGAGAATTAAGGCTTGTAATCACGGTCACAAGAATAAAGAATCGAATTTTAGTTCCAATAATGGGTGCTCTACGAATTTTACTGTAGAATTTGATGATAAGAAGTTCGTTTGGGATGAGAATTGTGCGGAATTCAGGATCCTTTTGAAGGAATTGAAGAAAATTAGGGTTGCCATTGATCGGAATTTGTCAAGGGAAGAGGCTTTCGATCGGCATATGGCGATTGGACGGACTCTGTATGATTATAGGCTTTTTAAAATGGCTCTTGAGAGCTTCCAGCATGCGGCGGATATGAACTCGATTGATGTTCGTCCGCATTACAGGAAGGGTAATTGTTTATGTTCTTTAGGGAGATTGAATGAGGCCAAGGCTAGTTATACGTTGGCTCTGAAGTTGGCAGAGAACAATTCGATTAGGTGGTTGGAATTGTTGCCACAGGTACATGTGAATTTGGGGATTGTTTTGGAAGGGGAAGGGATGTTGCTAGGTGCGTGTGAGCATTATCGCGAAGCTGCAATTCTGTGTCCGACACATTATCGGGCTTTGAAGCTCTTGGGGAGTGCATTGTTCGGAGTAGGGGAGTATAGGGCAGCAGAAAAGGCATTGGAGGAGGCAGTGTTGTTGAAACCAGAATACCCTGATGCGCACTGTGATCTTGGAGCGGTTCTTCATGCAATGGGGGATGATGAGAAGGCAATTTTGGAGTTTCAGAGGGCCCTTGATATGAATTCCAGCCATCTGGAAGCGCTTTATAACCTTGGTTGCTTGTTTCAGGATGTTGGTATGTATCAGAGGGCTGCAGAGATGTATAGGAGAGTTCTGGTGATTCAGCCAAACCATTGGCGAGCCCAGGTTAACCGAGCAGTCTCCTTGTTGGGAGCAGGGGAAACTGAGGACTCGGAGAAAGCATTAAAAAAAGCCCTCAATGTGACAAAAAGGGTTGAGATATATGATGCAATGGCACATATGAAGCAGTTACTGAAGATAAATCAAGGTGGGGGCTTGAGTTCAATTGATAAGAACGAATTGCTATCTTCTAAGAACAAGAATGGTTTGGTGAATGGAATGGATGTGATTGTAGTGGAAGCATCCAAGTTCAAAAGGGCAAATGAGAAAACCACAAGGAGGGAGTGTCTTGCTGATGCCCTTCGCATCAGGGACTTCCAGAGGATCACTAGATTTGATCGATGTGATGTTTCTCTTTTGAATAAGGAGATGAGTGGATCTGAGGAATGGAAATCCATTTCAAATTCAGGGAGTGAGGAGCCAGACAAATCAATAGGGAAAGCAGCATTGGAGGTGATCCTACGCAAGTTGCTTCACTTTCTAAATCCAGAAACTTTTCAGGGAGCTGTTAAAGCAGTTGACCAACAGGTTTTGTCAGTATTGGATGCTACCAGTTCGGAGAGAGTGGACTTGGGAATGTTCTATGCTATCATCGCTCCCATTTGTGGTGGGGAACCAAGGAAGCGCAAGGTTGCCACCTTTGATGCTCTATTGTGGCGCTCGAGGAAGGAGAATCAAGGTTTAATAAGAAAAGTTGATGCTTTAATCTACATGAGGTACCTGAGGCTCATTTATTTCCCTTCTCAAAGCTATAATGATCTATTGGTAGCCCTCGTAGGAGAGAACACAATGATTTCATTCACTGAGTTCCTCCAAATATTTGATGATGAAAGACAAGGCTTTGGCATCTTGAGCACTTTGGCAAAGCTTGAGAGCCATGACAGGATCCGTCATGGTATGCGTTCTTGTGATGCATGCCGGTACCCAATTATTGGGCCCAGATTTAAAGAAATGACCTCTCGCTTCAGCCTTTGTATGATTTGTTATAGTGATGGAAAAGTTCCCTCTGGAATTAAGCGAGAACAGTACATATTTAAAGAGTACTGGAGTGAGGCTGGCGTAGTGAAAGATAAGCTGAAGCTACATCAATGACATTATGTGGAAAACCCTCTCGAGGAAGCTTGACCAAAATCTCACTGGTTCCTTTCCTGTATGTCACATAGGTTGTAATCTATCACTCATTCATTTCATTTGTTGAAGAAACAGAATCTTTAGGTACCATCTTTTTTATCATGTGAACTGGATCTTATTGTAGTACACAGAAATCTTTGCACAGCATAATGAATTAAATTAGAATTTTCCTTATAGCTTCTGAAGGCATGAGTACTTTAGTTGAAACAGAACATTGTGTACCATTGCGGTAACTTTCATATTATGGTAAAAAAAATTCTTGGCTATTAAACTTGCAATTATTTTTATATATGTTCTCTTTGAATAATAAGCAACTTTTATCTATTTATCACATGTAAATGCCAGCTTGATAAAAAGTGGTTACCTCTTCCCTCGTGCTGCAATTCAAATGGTAAATAAGTTCTTATCTGGGACTCCCTTGAACATTACATTACAGGGTTATTAATCTTTAAAATTATAGTTTCCAGGGGAGCTTATTTTTCCTCATGGATAAACATTTTGTAACATGTTTAAAGTGTTCCCAAAACCCTATGTAAGTGGCTTTTCCGTTAGCTAATCTTTCCTATTAATGGTGTTTTTGCTGTGTCCATTTATAGTATAACTTCCAACATCTCTCATGTTCTGGTAACTGAGTCATCCATACCATGCTTTCTGGGACTTTAGCTATGAACAACTCTAATGATCCAAAAGTATATGTGGTTTTGGTGTTTTTATTGTCTATTGCCTCAATAGTGCCTACTTAGCTCTAGAATAGAATTTGAGATCCTATTTAGCTCTAGAATAGAATTTGAGATCCTATTGTCATCTTAGGTGCATAGGTTCTTTCAAATGGTGTATAGTTATATTCCTTTTCCATACACAAAATTGACATTTTCTTATTCCTGTTCATAATTAACATTTACACTGCAATATAGGCATGGTTTGAAAAATGACTGAAATTTTTTGAAGTCTAGTTCTATATATGCCCAAGGAAACATGAGATGCATATCTTAGGTGTAATAGAAGAAAAACCAACGTACTGAAAAAGAAATATATTCGTACAATGTTCTCGTATCTTCAAATGCCAAAAAGCTTGAAAAATAAATCCTATATCAAGGGGGGAAGGTCCTTCTTCAAAGACATTCCAACACTGAGTACTGAGTCTAGATTCAATTCCTTTCTGAGGGTAATCCCAAATGTGAAATAGGAAGATAACTGATTTGATCAATGAGGCACTTTGCTAAATTACCAAATGTTAGAAGTATTTCCAGGACAAACATCTCACTTTTAGCAAAATTAATGTGCTGATTAAAACTTCCTAGAAACAATTTAGACCTTGCCTTGGATAATGTAGTTGACAGTAAGAAGCTTTGCAGGGAAATTAAAAAATGAGGGTGTCCTTTCTGAACCATAAATGGGAGTCAAGCCTTAATTACACATTTCAATTCCCATGTCTCACTCCACCATTTAGATCAACTTGCTTAGTCCTTTGGTGTAATGGGAACAAGAGAACCATAAAAATCCCCTTGGAGTAGTCCATATGAACTTCTAAGTTGGCACTCTGCTGATCAGAATTGAAAATATAGCTGACCAGAACACTCAAACCCACCCCATTACAAACTCTGAACTCCATTCTCAGTGTCTGTGCTCCAAAAAATTCCAATCGATGTTCGTAGATGCATTTTTTTCAGTTGAATTGATTTACCTTCTATGAATGCACATGCTAGGGAGACATGATGGAAAAGATGAAATTTGTGAGGCAACATCCCTTGATATGGCAATGATTTGCAGATTTAACAAGTCATATGTGCACATAATCATTGGCCCTCTTCTCACTTCTTATGATCAAATGTTATGAATGTGGTATTTCTGCCGTTACCCTGATCCAAGAGACCACCTTTGTAGATTTAATGCTGCTGTCATATTCGATTTGAAATTTTCATTAGGGAATTTGAACTTAAATTGTTGGCTGACCAATGTCCAACCCTCTCCACAACTACAACTACCAAACAATAACAACAACAACAATAACAAAACATTATCCCAACTAAATGGGGTCGGCTATATTGATTTTTGTCCTCCAATCAGCTCTATTCAAGATGTCTTACTTGAAACAAGGCATAAGCTATGCACGTCTTTCTTCACCACCTCCCCTAGAGTCATCTTAGGTCTGCCCCTAGCTCTTTTAGATCCTTCAATCTGAATTAACTCACTCCTCTTTACGAGAGCATCTAACGGCCTCCATGAACATGGCCATACCATCTCAAACAGATTTCTCGTAGTTTATCACATTTTGGACAATTCCCAAATCAGCTTTAGTACAATCATTCCTTACCTTATCCTTTCTACTTTTGCCATACATCCATCTGAACATCCTCATCTCAGCTACATTAAATTTATCTATATGATGCTTCTTAACTTCCCAACATTCCGCACCATACATCATCGTAGGTCGAGTGGTCCTATAAAATTTTTCTTTTAAGTTTGAAAATAATACGCCGATCACACAACACTCCAGATGCACCTCTCCACTTCTCCATTCTATTTTAATCCTCTGTAAAACATCATCATCTATATCACCTTCTTTATATATGATTGAATTTAGATACCTATAATGATCACTTTGTTATATCTCCCTCTCATGAATTTTCACCACCTCATTATCTGTCCTTGTGTGACTAAAGAAAGTAATCTGCTAAAGGGGTGGAACCTGCCTAAAAGCTGAGCATACAAATAGCAAGTATGCAACTCCCATGCAAAAGAATTATACTTGGGTGACCATCCAAGAAGCACACATAAAGATGTAGACGTGCTTATTGTAAAGAAAAGAAAAAGAGAGATGGCATGAGCTTATCTGCCCCTACCAGTCAGATCCCAAGTATGGTAAGCAACTGAATCCACTCACACATTATGACCGAGATTCTAACAAATTATCTCTTCCCGTCATCTCTTTGCAAAGACATCAGCAATCTTCCAATCAAAATAAAAAGGGTTGGTTTGATAGAAAATGCTCGAATAGCATCCTCTGCAACTACTCCCTTAGAAATGGTTGTAAGCTGTGAAGTGGATACCATCTAGGCATTAATCAGGAATTCAGGATATGTAAGTCCACATAAAGTCTCGCCTAAAAAATGACATCTACATAACCAACAAAAGGTCTACCAGACTTTAAGATAGCTCCAATAAGATAAATTAGAGCCACTTACCTCAATTTTTTCACAAGAAAATCACTTGATTTAAATTTACTACATATACATCTTTAAATTACATCCCAACCCCCTCCCCTTTTCTGAGGAGGGAGTAATTTAGAAGAAAATAATTTCCTCTTCCTTCTTTTCTTCTTCTTTATCCTCTGATTATTTTGATTTTGAAAATCTAGGTTGCTTTGGACTCGCAGATTTGTTTTTCAATTGTGAGAAGGATTAATTAGGTACAAGACCGTGTGTACGCCTATTGATATGTTTTTTGTCTTCAGTAACATTAAACATGGAGAAGGATAAATTGTCAAGCCCAAGGTGTTATCCATAGAGTTCTTCAATAGGTGTTGGAGGGCTGTTGATGGAAATAATGGGAATACTTCATGAATTTCACATGGTGCTTATGTGGACTGGGGAAGTAACTCAACGTCTATCACTCAAATCCCAAAACTAAGATTAGCATCCTGTTAATTTAAATATTAGTTCCTAAAAAGAGTTGTTCTTGATAGGATTATCTCAGCAACTTTCGGTGTTTTTGTGTCAAGCAGAGGCACATGTTAGCTGGGTGTTAATTACTAATGAACACAATGATTCTAGACTACATTGGGAGTTGTTCTTCATAAGGTCTCATAAACTTGAGGTGTTTTGTCAGGCAGAGTTAAATTTTAGATGGGAGTTGATTGCTAATAAATGCATTAGCTCTATACCACAATGAGAAGTTCCTGAAACAGTTTGTCCAGTTAATCTATGAAAAGCATATGACAATTGCAGTTTTTTTTTTTTTTTTTTTTTTTTTTTGCAACAAACAGTGAAAAGGTTCACTTTGTTGAGAAATATGGAAATCATTGTGGCCTTGCCACTATTCATATGAAGTGGAGGTTGAGTTAATGGTCTCCTGTTCTCATTCTTAATAGTCTCAGTTAATGAAGCTTATAGCAGAATGACATTGAATTCCAGGTGCGGGGAGCTGTTGAAGGTTTTTCTATCCTAAATCCTATGAGCAGGTAACTTGTTTGCAATTTACATACAAACACTTATATGTCAATTGGGGTTGCTGGATGTATGTTGTGCACTTTTGATGCTCTATATTGGGTTCTAAGAGTAACTAGTGGGAGATGAGCTTATTGCCATTAGGGATGTTCCAAACTTGGAGTATAACTAAACAAGGCGCTTGGCCTTTTATTCACTATCAATAAACAGATCACTCTGTTGAAAAATCTCTAATGAACTAGTTTTCCAAATGGAATGCGAACATCGCTTTTTATGCTTCAACTAAAATACCCTAAAATCCTGAGAATTGAAATCTCCACCAACAAATGAAAGTTTAATTACCTGGTGGGAATTGACTCAATATCCTAATACACTTCAAATGACAATTTTCATGACATTTTCATAAATAGGTCAACCTTAAAGAGGTAATAAGGCTCTCCAAATATATAGGTATATTCTGTGCTTATTGCACGGCTTATCAAGGGTTTAACCGACCAAAGCAATCCTAACAAGCAGTTACAAAGACGGGGTGAACCCCACATCACCTCCTATAAATAGTATCACCTACCAAAGGTTAGGTCATACTTACATCACATTCCACTTACTCTTTGTCTATTGCTCGTCCCTTTTTACTGTTAAAAGCTCGGATCTGACTTAAGCATTGGAATGTACCCTGACCCCAAGTACAGCAGAAACAATACCTATATACCTTTTGTGTTTCTCCTTTACAGCCAATGTGGGTTTCTCCTTTACAGCCAATGTGGATTGTTATTTGTTACTTGCTTGCCTTTTCAGGTTGCAGTAAAGTAACAGCTTCTATGGGACCAACCTGTTAAGAGGTATGACCCTATTTTATGCTACTTAGTGAACAAGCACACAGAACAGTTCTTTATACATGCTCTATGTGAATCTTGTAATGGGTAAGGGTGCAAAATTTGCATCGATACTGTTTAATGAAATCAAACGAAACCGTTTAAACCAAAACAGGGAAACCATTTGATCAATGGTTCGGTTCTGGTTTGGATTATTGCAGTATTTAGTTAATTGGTTCGGTGCTACTTTAGACCATTTAAACCTGCAGGTTCGCACCGGTTAGGCACCGATTAACCCAAATGAAAGTAAACCAGTTATTTATCAAATGGGTCATTCCCTTATTATTTCCCTAACCCTAAACTAAACCCTAAATAACCTAAACATAACACACAAACACAGTCGCACTCACATACGGACTCTTATTATTGCTTGGACTCCTGGTTACAGTCAAGCTTTTTCTATTGTTGCTATAAATTGTTGGTTTCTCACCTGTTTTTTGTAATATGTTCTCTATCCAAAAAAAATCCCTATTGTAGTGAGTCCATTACACTGGATTCTTTTTCCTTAACTGTCCCGAATCATCAAGTATTGTAGTCATGCACATTGAAATGTCCTGAAAAATAATTGTTTAGACCATGAATATATTCTGATCAAGGTGTGGAACAAAAAAAAAATTGTATGTAATTTTCTACCTTTCAATATTTAATCAGATTAAAGAGAATTATTGAGAGAGAGAGAGAGAGAGAACAGTAATGCTCCTTGAGGATTCTGATAGTCTATGCATAGAACAGTAATGCTCCTTGAGGGTTCTGATGGTGTACGCATCATTTATTTGTATGGAAGAACTTCTATAAAAGATAATACCATTTATTTGCAGGTTAGTGGTTGGAGTGAATTTCTCTTGAAATAATACAAGTAATTGCTTAACCGATAAACTAGTCATTTAAAAATCGATTAGGAGAACCAATGCATTAAACCATCTATATATTGCAAGCAAAACCGTTTAATGAAAAACTGATAAACCGATTACTAATCAGTTCTGGTTTCAATTTCGACGTTGTTTAGTTAATTGGTTCAGTTTTGATTTTACCCTCCTATACACCGCACCACACTGTTTAATGGATAATACACCTTTTAACACCCTTAGTGATGGGTCCTTGGGAACTCTTATATTAGTCATTGTTTACTCTTAATGAATTACTCTTTGTTGCCTACTAACCCTTTTTTAGTATTTAATAGGTGGTAGCAATGGGTTAGGGTTTTTTTTTTTTTTTTTGGTTAGAACAGATATATATTGCATTAACTCATAGGGAATATTACAAGTGACAATGTTACAACTATCAATGCGAGGCATTGGCTGTTCATTCTACTTTACAAACTACTTATGAGGATGGCTTTTGTTACATTTGGCTTGAATCTGATAACCAAAAGCTGGTCCAATGTTTGAATGATCATTTTGTTCCTTGTGAGGTCTCCATTCAGCCTATTAAGGAGGACATAATGTTCTTGAAGTCTAAATGTAACAGATGTTAGATTTGTTTTGTTCCAAGGGAAGCCAATTGTGTTGCATACCTAGTCTTTTTTGGGAAAGATTTATTGGCCAATTTCCACTCCTTGGCTTCATAAACTTTGTATGGATGAAGTCTCGCCTTTAACCTGAATTTCTGTTAATCAATAAATCCTTGTTTTACCAAAAAAAAAAAGTCACTAAGTGGAAGTGGGCCAATTAGCCTCCCCTAGACAAGTTAATGTGAGTAAGTGGCCCACATGCCATTATGCATTTTTGGTATTCCCTATTAGGAGAGTTATGAGCGTCGGATCTGAGGGACATGTGGTACTCAGATCACCGTCCATCCTTGATGGAAGGAGACGGTTGGTCTATAAATACTAATGGGTAAGGGTCCTGTGCACACTGATAGAAATTTGAGAACTCCATCACGTTCTCTATCTGGGAATACAGTTAGTGCAGAGAAATCCTTCCCCTCTCTCTTCTCTCTGGTTGTGGAGCACGACGTATCAGAGTGAATCAGAAGAGGACACATCGGTTGGACGGACATCGGCTGGAACAGATCCCTACACTACGGTTATGTCGAATCTTATTCCGCATAGACATACAGATGGGTTGTAGTTTTCTTACATTATGGTATCAGAGCGGTGTTTCCGCCGCCCGTCCACCATGACTGGATGCCGTGAGCATCATAAGTAGAGAAATAAAATATTAATTCCATTCTTTTGTTTCGGCCACCAACAGCCTGCAAAGACTTGCAGCTGACTGTAGGCATAAGGGGGCCAGCCAATGCATCTCTGCAGCCGCGCTAGGCGCAGCAAGCCAACCCGCAAGGGCTAGCTAGCCGCGGCCATGCGCAGCCAGCAGGCTGCAGAAGCCAACCCTCAGCAGCCCA
>CM053271.1:31254035-31486767 GCA_028583415.1 Protea cynaroides
GATAGAAATTTGAGAACTCCATCACATTCTCTATCTGGGAATACAGTTAGTGCAGAGAAATCCTTCCCCTCTCTCTTCTCTCTGGTTGTGGAGCACGACGTATCAGAGTGAATCAGAAGAGGACACATCGGTTGGACGGACACCGGCTGGAACAGATCCCTACACTACGGGTATGTCGAATCTTATTCCGCATAGACATACAGATGGGTTGTAGTTTTCTTACATTATGGTATCAGAGCGGTGTTTCCGCCGCCCGTCCACCATGACTGGATGCCGTGAGCATCATAAGAAGAGAAATAAAATATTAATTCCATTCTTTTGTTTCGGCCACCAACAGCCTGCAAAGACTTGCAGCTGACTGTAGGCATAAGGGGGCCAGCCAATGCATCTCTGCAGCCGCGCTAGGCGCAGCAAGCCAACCCGCAAGGGCTAGCTAGCCGCGGCCATGCGCAGCCAACAGGCTGCAGAAGCCAACCCTCAGTAGCCCATAGAGAGCTGAGCATACAGTAGCCGCAGGCATAATGGGCAGCCAAGCAGACTGCCGGCCGCGCTAGGCGCAGCAGGCCAGCCCGCAAGGGCAAGCCGGCCGCGGCCATGCACAGCCAGCAGGCTGCCGCAAGCATGCCGTGGGATTTTAATCCCTCTTCTCTCTCTCTCTCTCTCTCTCTCTCTCTCTCTGGCCGTTTTCAGGTGTTCTAGCTGTGAACGGCGTCCTTGCCGGTTTTTGGTTGGGGACTGCTGGATGTTCCAGCAAGGTCCTCAGCGCCGCTCCAGGTTTCGGTGGTCTGATAAGAGAGAAGAAGATGAAATCATAACGATGGCAAAAAATTGTAAATTTGAGGCAATCTTTGGTTAGATCTAAGAGGGATTAGGGTTTTATAAGTGCTCTCGGTTCAACCCGGTTCTAGAAAATGAACCGGATAGAGCAAACCCGATTACAGGTTGAACCGAACCAACCCAAATTCGTGAACCGAACCAACCCATGACCCGAACCAATAGCCATACGGGTTGACCCGAAGCCCATTTAATGTCCCGGATATGGGCCCATTATGGTTGGGCCGGATTGGTTGAACCGGTGCGAACCTTTTTGGTTGGGTTTGTTTCCGGTTTGACCCAGGCCTTTGAACCAGGTGATTCTGTTACACAGATGGTGACGTTTAATAATTTTGGACTATCTTTATTATATATCACCATATTATAGTTATGAACCGAACGTCACTGTATATGTGACTGCACTTTTTATGACAGTTCGTTCTGTACGTCGCTAAAAGTCAAAAGAACAGTGACTGTATTTGTTATGACAGTGTGTTTTTAACGTCGCTAAAAGTCCTAGTTTTCTTTTAGTGACATTTACAGACGGAACGTCACTGTATCTATGTACATAGCAGAATGAATTAAGCACTGTTTTAGCGACATTTGTAGACAGAACGCTACTGTATATAGATATACATAACAGAATGATTTATCTTACTGTTTAGTGACATTACAGAATAAACGCCACTAAATACATGAATACAGTAAGGTTGTTATGTCACTGTTTTAGTGACAGTAACAAACGTCATTAAAAGTTAGTGTTACATAAAGTAAAGAATAAACCATTAAGAACTCTTTAAGATTATTAGGCTTATATTAACACTTATGAATGTTTGTTTAAAGGATGCCATAAATGATTAAAATGCCCTTATAATAAAGTTATGTTAAAAATCAAGAAAACCATTAGGTTTATATTTTAACACATATAAGTGTGTTTTTCAGGATGTCATAGATGACAGATATGCCCTTATAATAAAGTTTTATGTTAAAATCAAGGAAATAATTAGTTTTATTTTTTAACACATATAAGTGCTTATTTAAGGATGTCATAAAAGTTTGAAATACCTTTCTAGTGGTAGGCATCAGAAAATTGCATCTTTTGCATTGGGATTGGATATTATCCCCACAGGAAAATATTCTTTTCTTATGTGAGAAGATGGAATAAGGTAGAATGTGAAACTACAAGACAGTGGGAGCCTTCTTCTGCCTACAGGTGTGGAACAACCTTCTGAATTGTAGTGTAGCATTCTAGTCTTATTAATACAGACCTAGACAGATGTAGACTACAATCTTAGCCCACAGGTAATTTTATAGGATACATCAGTCTGTCACTTAAGTTTGATGTCAATCAACTTAGTGTAAAGTTTCACATACTAAAATTGATTATAAGTTTAGCCCACAGGTAGATTATAATTAATTTTAGTGTGTTACTGATTATTGACGTGGGTTGATGTCAGTATAAAGTTGTACGCCAATAAATCTAAACTTCATTATTGTTGTTTGCAGTTTATAACTAGATTTGTCTCCCAATGCTTACTAGGGAAAATTATTCATATTGGAAATAGAAGATTTATTTAACCTTAGAGTGCATGGATTTGGATATGGCGCTCCATATAGAAGAGCCCGCTGCTCTTACAAATTCCAGTACGCTAGTCCAAATTGCTCATTATGATAAGTGGGAGCGGTCTAACCACTTGAGCCTAATGCTTGTCATGAACAATATCGACAAGAGCATTAAAGGATCAATTCCTAAATGTAAAAAGGTCATTGACTACATGAAGGCAATTGATGCTCAATTTGTGAGTTCAAACAATTAGTAAGCACTCTAATGGAAAAATCAGACTCATTAAGTTACAATGGTAAGGATGATGTGTGTAACTACATCATGCACATGAGGGACATCTCAGCTCAGAGATTTTTGTTTTGTTATGAATCAAATTTAGTTGATTCTCATTCAAATAACTAGTGGATTGATTCTAGATCATCAATCCATGTGGCCAATACCATGCAAGGATTTCTGCAGACAATACTTCCGAAAGAAACTGAGAGACATATCCATTCAAGAAATCGGATGAAATCTTAAGTGGAAGCTATAGGTGTCTATAGATTGATATTGCAATCTGGATATGTGTTGGATTTAGGAGAAACCATTTATGTTCCATCTTTTGCAAAGAATCTGATTTCTGTTTTCTAGATTAACACCTTTGGGATATGTGTTTAATTTTTCTAGTACAGAAATAAGGTTTAAAAAAAATGATGTATTCATCGGTTCAGGTTCTTTAGTTGATGGTTTATTTCTCTTAAATCTAGATCCAACATATGAAAGTAGTTTACTCTCTGTAAATAATATTGGCATAAAGAGAATGAATGTAAATGAGAAATCCTCTCAATTGTGGCATCTTAAATTAGGTCACATATCTAGTGACAGAATTAAAAGATTAGTGAATGATGGAATCCTTGAAACTCTTGATATCACTGATCTAGGGTTATGTATGGACTGCATCAAGGGAAAGCAGACTAACAAAACTAAGAAAGGTGCCAGAAGGTCAACTGAACTACTAGAAATCATACATACAGATATCTGTGGCCCATTTTTCACTCCCTATCTGAATGGTCAGAGATACTTTATCTCCTTCATTGATGACCATTCTAAATTCATGTATCTCTATCTTTTAGTTCATAAAGATGAGGCATTAGAAGCCTTTAAGAACTTCAAGACAGAAGTAGAGAAACAGACTGAAAAAGTGATTAAGATCGTAATATCAGATAGAGGTGGAGAATACTACGGTAGATACACAGAATATGGTCAAAGACCTGGCCCATTTGCACGGTATCTTCAAGAGCAAGGTATTGTACCACAATATACCATGCCTGGATCTCCTGATCAAAATGGCATTGCTGAAAGAAGAAATCGTATACTTATGGATATGGTCAGGAGTATGATTAGTAACTCTAATCTATTTCTGAAATTGTGGAGTGAAGCTCTTAAAATAGCGGTATATATCTTGAATAGGGTACCATCCAAGTCGGTTCCTAAAACTCCTTTTGAGTTGTGGAATGGATGGAAACCGAGTTTGAAGCATACTCGCATATGGGGCTGTCAAGCCAAAATAAGAGTCTATAATCCATTTCTTCAGAAGTTGGACCCTAGAACAGTCAGTGGATATTTCATTGGCTATTCTGAAAGATCAAAGGGTTATAAGTTTTATTGTCCCTCATATAGTCTTACCATTGTAATGTCTAAAGTTGCCAAGTTTCTAGAGGATGACGACAACAGTGGGAGTATACAGAGTCGAAACATTGAGTCCAAAGAACAAGATGTATCGACAATTCCTTCTACATCTGGTGGTCAGGGATTTATCCCTTTACCAGTGGTACCTGTGGTTCATGAACAACACTACATGTTTATAATGAATTACCACATTAGGATACACCACATCAGGAACCAGTTGTCGTTTGAACCTGTGGTCCAGAATCAAGAAACCAATCCTGAACCACAAGTTTTAAGGAGATCATCGAAAGAGAGAAAATTGGCAATCCCTTCAGATCATGAAGTGTATATCCAAAACTATGAAACTAATATTGGAATAAGTGATGATCCGATATTATTTTCACAGGCTATGGGTTGTATAGATACCATTTTATGGCATAATACCAAGAAAGATGAAATGAAATCTATGTCAAAGAATCTAGTATGGGAACTTGTAGAATTACCTAAGGACACCTCTACTGTAGGGTGTAAATGGGTTTTCAAAACTAAAAGGGACCCACATAGCAATATTGAAAGATACAAGGTTCGACTTGTGACAGAAGGTTATAATCAGAAGGCTAACATTGATTATAAAGAAACATTTTCGTCCGTGTCTAGAAAAGATTCTTTGGGGATCATTATGGCACTGGTGGCTCACTATGATCTTGAGCTGCACCAGATGGATGTCAAGATGGTATTTTTGAATGGTGATCTGATTGAGCAGGTATACATGGATCAACTTGAAGGTTTTTACTTCGGATAAAGGTGATCATCTAGTATGCAAGCTTAAGAGATCCATATATGGATTGAAACAAGCTTCCCGATAGTGGTATTTGAAATTTGATAGCACGATTACTTCCTATGATTTTGTAGAGAATCGAGCTGATCAATACATTTACATAAAGATCAAGGGAACTAGTTTCACCATACTAGGGTTATATGTGGATGGCATTCTTATAGCTAGCAATGATCTAGGGATGCTACATGAGACTAAATATTTCTTGACCCAAAATTTTGACATAAATGATATGGGTGAAGCCTCCAATGTCTTAGGCATAGAGATTCACATGGACAGGTTTCTTAAGACCTTAGGACTGTCCTAGAAGGGTTATATTAACAAAGTTTTGGAACGGTTCAAGATGAAGCAATATTCATCAAGTGTAGCACCTCTTGTTAAAGGTGACAGACTTAGTCTGGAGCAATGTCCGAAGACCAATCTGAAATAGCAGACAATGCAAAATATCCCTTATGCATCAGTAGTAAGCAATTTGATGTATGTTCAGGTCTGTACCTGGCATCTCATATTCAGTGGGAGTATTAGATAGGTTTCGAAAGAACCCTGGTTTGCCACATTGGACAATAGCAAAGAAAGTACTGAGGTACCTACAGGGCATCAAGGATCACATGCTCATATATAGACATGTTGATGTTTTGAAGCTAATCAGTTACTCAGATATAGATTTTGCTAAATGTGGAGATACAAGGAAGTATACTTCTGGCTTCATTTTTGTTTGTTAGAGGAGTAGTGTCTTGGCGCAGCGTAAAGCAACCTAAGACAGCTTCTTCTATTATTGAAGCGGAAGTGGTGGCGTGCTATAAAGCAATTTCTCAGGCATTATGGTTGAGGCAGTTTATCACAGTTTTGAGGTCATAAGTTTTATTGAAAGACCTATAAGGATCTACTGTGACAATACTACAGCAGTACGTCTCTCTAACAACATATGCTCAGTGAGTCGCTGCCGACACATTGAGATAAAGTATTTTGTTGTTAAAGAAGGCATTCGAGTTCGTTGTATTTAGATAAAACATATTGACACTGATGATATGATAGTTGATCCTTTCACCAAATGGCTACCGCCCAAGGTGTATGTAGTTCACGTGGATCGTAAGGGACTATGTAAATCATCAAGTTTTTTTTTGAATGTTTTATTTATGATATTGCAATATAAAGTTTTGACGACTCGAAATAAAGTTATTTTCTGTGATTTATTTTGTTGTATACATAAAGTTTTGTAATGACAGATGCCTATAAAGTTTTCAAGGCAATAAAGTTGACCCTTGAATCGATTGTTGAATTGATTCTATAAAGTAGGGTAGTCACAATTGAGGTTCATTGTAAAATAAAAAATCTATTGTAATACATGGAAGGAAGTGTTTCCATTGTACTTTAATACTGGGACATGCACCGCCATGATTCATGGGTTGGGAGTTTTATTATGAACATAAAGAACAAGTCCATGAGGAAAGATCCGAAAGTTAATGTATGACCATACATCAGGTTATAACTCTAAAATGGCTTGCCAAGTGGCAATATGGGCCAAATGGGAGAATGTGAGTAAGTGGCCCACATGCCACTATCCATTTTTGGTATTCCCTATTAGGAGAGTTATGAGCGTCGGATCTGAGGGACATGTGGTACCTAGATCACCATCCATCCTTGATGGAAGGAGACGGTTGGTCTATAAATATTAATAGGTAAGGGTCATGTGCACACTGATAGAAATTTGAGAACTCCATCACGTTCTCTATCTGGGAATACAGTTAGTGCAGAGAAATCCTTCCCCTCTCTCTTCTCTCTGGTTGTGGAGCACGACGTATCAGAGTGAATCAAAAGAGGACACATGGTTGAACGGACACCGGCTGGAACTGATCCCTATACTACGGGTATGTCGAATCTTATTTCGCATAGACATACATATGGGTTGTAGTTTTCTTATAGTTAACGCCCTCTTTGCTAGGGAATGTGCAAACCATTCTAACTTCCCTCGGAACAAATTAAAAGTAATCATCTCCCCTTATTGACTAGTTGCCATATATCCTCAATGATGGATTGAATAAAAACATCACCCTCGGTGGACACCCCTTTGATCAGATTAACATTTGAGAGATTATATGCTCAATATAAATCTTGGGAAGGCCGGCGTCAAGGCAGCCAACAAATTAGCTCTAGTGGCCAAAGCTTCACCAACTTCCACTGAGTTAAAAACGATCGGGAATGAGACTACTAAATAGGGATCTCCCTGAGAAGTTCGGATAATAAAACCGATGCCACTCTCCGACTGCATCAAAATTGATTTTAAAGAAACCATTCGGTGGAGGACTCCAACCCACATCAGTGCCTGAATTTGTAGGATTCTTCTCAACCAAGTACTTAGCAGGAAATATAGTGCCAATGTATTCTTGAAAGGATTTCTCTGCTCTTCTTACGACCTCCACAGGAGTAGAATCATGATTTTCAAAATAGAGTTCATTTCTTGATAACCATAGAGTCCAGTAGATAAAAGAAACTAAAGTGATAATTTGTCTAAAATGATGTCGAGAGACAGACTTAACTGCAGCTAAATCCGAAAGCCACAAATAAAGCTTTAAGCATTGTTGTTGAGGAATCTTAAGTGTCAAGCTTGAACCATACCAGATTGCTCAAGCAAAAGGACAAGGCAGAAGAACATGGTCCTTAGTCTCTTCCTCCAAGCCGCATCTCTTACATATGGTATCAATTGGGATTCTACGCCGATAAAGATTCACACTGGATGCCACCCCTTGTGCACAGCAACGCCACAAAAATTCCTTGATTTTAGGGAGCGACTTACATGACCAGATTAACTTCCACACTTATTTAGGAACCATAGTCCATCTATCATTGTTTGACGATGAAGGTAAAGATGCAAGTTCCTCTTCTTTCTTTCTTACAAGCATGTGATAGGCAGACTTTACAGTAAAGTTGTCGCCTTTAAATCCTTGCCAAATTTAATCTATCTTCTTCTTGAAATAGTCTTAGAGGGATTGCTTTAGTAGCATGCACTTCATCAACCTGAAATAAGGAAGATAATAGGTGGTGATTCCAAGTATGAGAACTATTATCAATAAGATCTACCACAGAGATGAGATCACATAGATCCGGTTTGGGAGACTAAATACAACAGTCCAGCAAAGATGGTACCCATCTATTTTCCCAAATTCTAATGCGAGAATCGGATCCAACCTTCCACAACAATCCTTGAGACAATATATTTTTTCCTTCAACAATGCTCCTCCAAGTCCATGAGGGAACACAACCAAGAGTAGCATGAAGAAAATCAATGGTGGGGAAATAAATAGCTTTAAGAAATTAGACCCATTGGGTATCCGGACTAATATACACTCTCCACGCTAATTTGGCTAACAAAGCCCGATTTTGAAGAAAAGGGTCACGAAGACCCAAACCTCCTTTATCCTTAAGGAGACAAAGCTTATCCCAAGAGATCCAATGAATCCCCTTGGTCTGATTTGCTTTTCCCCAATAGAAGTTGGCAACAGCCTTCTTGATAGCATTTAAGCGGTGCTTCGGGAGCTTGAAATGAGAGTCCACGAAATTGGACATGGTAAGTGCAACAAATTTTAGAAGAACTTCTTTACCTGCTTTTGAGAGAAGTCCCACCTTCCAACTCTGCATTCTAGCAATTGTTTTCTCCACATGTTCTTTGAAGATCAACTTCTTGGATATACCAAAATCAGTTGGAAGTCTCAAATATTTGGAAGGACCTGCCCCATAAGAAGTTTTTAGAATTCGAGAGAACCACCTACGGAATCTCATGGGGGTATTTGGGCTAAAGGTCATACAGGATTTGTTCAAATAAATTTTCTGCCCTATTGCACTGCAATAAACATCCAGACAACTTTTAAGCTCCAACACCTCATTCAAATTATCGGATAAAATAATAAACAATTATCAACAAACAACATATGTGTTAAAGAGGGAGCCCTATTCACAATATTGATTCTCCTAATCATCCTTTGATGCAATTTATAATTAATGAATGAGGATAAAGCATGTGCACACAGAATGAATGGTGCAGGTAACAATGGGTCACTCTGACATATACCCCTGGTTGGGTTGAAAGACCCTCTTTCAGCTCCATTGATGATTAATGTATAAGAATCAAAGGTAATACAAGACATAATCTGATTTATCCAATTACCAGCAAACCCCATTTTTCTCAATACATTTTCAATAAATTCCCATTCCATGCCGTCATAAGCCTTTAGCATATCCAATTTAATAATCATACTGCAAGCTTTGTCCTTCTTCTTTTTTCTAACATAATTGAAGGCCTCATGGGCCATGATAATAGAATTAGAAATAATCCCTCCGGAATGAAGGCTGATTGATTAAAAGCAACAATATCCCCCAGCAAAGGACTTAACCATCCAACCATGATTTTAGATAAAATTTTCATAGCAACATTGCAAAGACTAATTGGCTGGAATTGATCAATAAATTTTGGATGTTGCACTTTGGGGATAAAACACAGGTATGTCCTATTAATCAAAAAAGGAAGAGTATCAGAGGCAAAGAAATCTCAGACAAACCTGATGATATAGGTCCTCGTACGATCCCAAAATGTTTAATAGAATAGTGGAGGAAAACCGTCCGGTCCTAAGGATTTAAGTGTAGCAAGGCCAAACACAGCTCTCTTAATCTCATTATCCGAATGAATAGACATAAGCGCCTCATTCATCTCAGCTGTAACCACCAGTTGAACGTGCTCAATAATTAAATTTAAATTTTGTTGGGAAAGCCCCTCAGAAGAAAAGGCAATCTAATAATGAGCATGAAATGCCTAATAGAGATCCTCTTCCCGGTCTGACCATTCACCTGGCCTAATCTGCAACTGCATAACTCTGTTTTTGCTTCGTCTATTAATGGTTGTAGCATGGAAGAAGCTGGTGTTGACATCTCCCCACTGAACCCAGTTAACCCTCGACTTTTGCTTCCAAAGAATTTCCTCTCGAAGCAACTCCTCCTCCAAACAACGAATAATTTCATCCTCGACATCTTGAGAGAAATTTTCACCACTCTACTGCTGGACCTCAAGAAGTTTTAATTTGTTTTAGTCAATTGTTTGGATCCTACTGAAGACCTCGTGATTCCAAGTCTACTGGTTGTCCTTACTAGTCTCTAACTTTCGGATAAGCACTTCTCTGGAGGATCCCTGCAAGGTGGGTGACCAACAATTTTCGACAACTTTAGAGCAGCCTTCATGCCTGTTGGGGGAAAATAAGTCTGTGTTAAATCAGACTATTGATAATGGGTCAGTAGGACGTATGCAAGATATTACACATGGCGTACATCTAAGGCACAAGGTATGAGAAGAAAGAGATGACTGAAAAAAGGAACTCGTGTTCGACCCCCCCCCCCCAATTCTGATTCAGACATGATGTGACAGATTGATGGGGGTAGTTGGACAATTAATGGTTCGTCATTAATGCTCATAAATGCTGACAACAACCATAAATGCAAGGTATGCTGACTTGACCAGCCATGTTACCATATCATGGACCGAATCAACAAAAAGCAAGATTTCTACTTGATAAGTGGGAAATGATGGTCATAGCTAACAAAGAAAGTAGCTGACGTGGACATAAGGGGGTCGAACAGGGGTCAAAAAAGATAGACAAGACATATACGCGCCACTCTAAGGGGTCCTAGCTGCTTAGTCCTAATATTTCTTCTCTAACACGATGGAGATGGTGGTAGGTGGAAAAAAACTTGTCCAAGAAATTTCACAATCGTTCTATAAATACAGAAGAAATACACACTAAGAGAGGGGGAAAAAAAAAGGAAATTCGATCTTGAAGTTCACTCCGAAAACATCTATCCTGAGGTATTATTACTCTGCTGAATTTCCTTCAAAAATATCTCTGCTACCTACTATTCATCTTTTCCACTGGGAATGAGAAAAGTCTTTTAGAACTCCCGTATCTCAAGGAACCCCATTTCTAAGGAGTTCTAGTGTATCACTAAGAGCTCTATTCTGCTTGTCTTCGGAATTCCCTAACTTTGGCATCGGAGTGGCCCCGGGGTATATCCCGCCCACTTGCATATTGTATTTGTGTTTCAGTTACGTGATTTGATCTGAGAAGCTGGACGGATTCCATCGACAACAATGCCTGATCCACATAGCTTCGAACCTGAAAGGTCTCTTCCCTTACAAGAACAACCATTAGTCCTAAAAAGAAGATGACAATGGTCAGAGCAAATGACGGTCTAACAAAGGCAACAACCACTGGGAATTAACAAAACTCAATCTAATTTGATTCTGATGTTGTTGTTCCGTTTCCTTCTGTTGGACCAAGTGAAAGTAGGACCATGAGTTGGAAAACCTAGCAGACTGCACTCATCAATTGCTTGTAGAAATTTCATACAGTCTCTCAAATTGAGTTGGTTGCTCCTTTCCTTCTTATACCAAGGCTGGTATGAGTTGAAATCGCCGATGCAACTGGGTTAGGTGACTCAGTTCTCAAGTTCTCTACAATGATGGTTCCAGCTGAAGCCAACTGGTTTATTAATGGTTTGATTTGAGTGGATTCTATTAGACCGGCTATGGCTCTGGGGGACTCATCCCTGATTCGCTATCATTTCAGACTTAGACAGGATCAAGTTGAGAAGTAAAGGAAAGGAAAATCCTTTTGTTTTTGTTTGGCTTTCAGCAAACCCTTTTTCTTTATACCACATTTGCAATTTATTCAACAAACTGAACTTTATAGATCTATTGTCTATGTTAGGCTTTCTTTGATATAGTTTATATTTATATTTATAAGTAATTTATGATTAATTATTTATGAGAATAAATTATGAGTCATAAATAATAATCGTTTAGTACCACTAGACATAAAGAAGTAATAATAGATTATCATAATAATGATAAACACCTTGTGACCTATTTGTATATTTTAGATTATTTCAATTTATTTTAAATATAAATAAGTACAATAAATCATACCAAACAACTACATATATCGTAATTTATTATATATTAATTCTATAATATATACCAAAGAAAGCCTAGTCTCTAATCATCTAATCTGCCTTAAATAAATCGTGCATCTAATCAGATGGAGAAATGAAGCTAATGAAAAATGATGGAAAGCTTACTAACTTGCAAACAACTGTGAATTGGATATTTAAAAATGGAAAGTGAAAAGATTTTATATCCTTGTTTTACAGCCATCACTTACGTGCCATCCTTGCATTGCCATTTGTATATGTGGTGCACATTGGTGCCGCACATAGTACACCCTTGCGCTATGGAGGAGCCAGATCCATTTTAATATTCTTTTAATGAAGATTGGATTTGTATCAGTTTTCCATTAGATTTATACACCAATTTGGTTTTGAACATAACCGATACTATATGGGATACATAGATTTAAAACTCTAATATCTCCAGAAAGCTTTCGAACGTTGCGATTAGGGATTCAAATCGTCTCCTGCCAGGGGGTCGACATGAGACTCGACTGCATGTAGCTGATGCTCAACACGTGGGCTTCAGCTGAATCCGAGCCGCCCAGCCATTTAATAAGGTGAAACGCAGAGGGGTGTCGGCTTATGCACCAACGTTGGCTGGATAGGTCGGATTCAGCCGACACCCACATGTTGGGCATCTACTGGATGCAGCCGCGTCTCCTGCAGATATCTTCACAGGAGACGATTTGAATCTTACAATTAGGGATAGTAATTAGAAAACTATGAAAAGGTCAGACTCCCTGTAATGGAGCTAGCATGTCAGCTCTGGTCATGAGGCCCTACATCCAAATCCAATCGGGGTAAGTTTTTTTTTTTTTCTTAAAAAATAAGGGTAAGTTTGGTTTTTTTTTTTTTTTTTTTTTTAATTTTTGGATAAGTTTGGTATTGAATCACCTGCATGTATAAGTACTCTTATGGGATTTCATCATCGTTGACGTTGTGTGAAACCCACTTCTAGAGTGTGGAACCCATTGGATATGAACGGTGATTGAATCCCATAGAGAGTACATGTACATGCAGTGACGCAGATGAACTATAGGAGTTAGTTTCGGTTTTCAAAGAGAATGATATTTAAGAACAAACGGTTACAGAACCATAACAAAAAGTGAGATTGTAACCCAATCGGTTACAGTCAAACAAAACCAATGGAGAAAATCAAAAGACGTGGTTGGAAGTTGATTCTTGGGTCGGGCAGTA
This sequence comes from Protea cynaroides, assembly GCA_028583415.1. Taxonomy (NCBI): domain Eukaryota; kingdom Viridiplantae; phylum Streptophyta; class Magnoliopsida; order Proteales; family Proteaceae; genus Protea; species Protea cynaroides. The sequence goes on from CM053271.1 coordinate 31,267,082, forward strand.
ATAAAGAAAAGAGCCCATTTAATGTTGGAAATCTCATGAATGGATTTCTTATAGAGGAGGATAAAATATTGCAAGAAGCATTACATTAGCAATAGCCATAGGAATAGCAAGAGTTATAGAGTTGAAGAAGCTGAAAAATAAGATTGACCCAGATCCAGATTCAGATCCAGATACAGATGGAGATATAGAACAAGTGTTGGGGAGTGGTTCGATAGAACAAAGCATTAGTGGATCGATTTGAGGAGTAACACTTCCATTGATGCTTTTGTTGGAACCTTGGCCAGTGTTGAGCAGATATTGGCAATTCATGGGCAGTTCCAAGTGTGTTGTCACTATTGGCAACCATAGTTTACATGTGTGTGTAATCTAGTGGCAGTATGGGCAATCTAGTAATTTTCCAACTCTCTAACATGAAGAAAGCATTTGAAGAGGAGAGAGAAAGAATAGAGAGAAAGAGGAGAGAGAAAGAAGAGAGAGAAGGAGGAGAGAGAAAGAAGAGAGAAAAAGTGGGTCATGTGGGTCCCACATGATGTGGCTTGCCACATTGGCACCAGCCCAAGCCAGCATGGCCGAGGCCCATGGCACCAAGCCAGTAGCAAAGGTAGCATGGCTTGCTAGCCACTAGCTAGCCCCACAAGGCCAGACAGCAGCATGTCATGCCATGCCATGCCGCGCACAGCAGCACTGTCGCATGACAAGCCCGCAAGCTCAAGGGCTCGTAGCCATGCGCATGCCCAAGGCACGGCACAACACAACCGTAACCCCTGGCCAGCAAGTCGCAAGCTCGCAGGACTACAAGGCCAGCCGCGCGCACGACCCACAGGTCCCACATAGATGTAGCGCAATAGCCCCCATGTGCTCGATCATATGCCGCAAAGAAGCCCCATCAAAACAACCTACTGGAAAAAATTGGATTTACAGGGCAATCTCACACATTGACAAGGGCATTTTGGTCAAGTAAAAAAATTAGGATTGGAAATGGAGGGATTGGATTGAGCTACGTTGTTTGGATTCTGATCCGGTGACTCACAATGAGGCGGGCTACTGTGTAGCACGTATTTCCGCTTTAGATTCAGCCGCGTGCAATCTTATTAGCTGGATGTAATTTAAATTGATGCCTGCGACACATGGGATCTTGATCCATCGGCTGGGATAAAAGCCGATTGTGTCTGACGTGATCAAACTGATCCAATGGCACACATGGATTCCCGCTTTGATCTGACAAATCCAGCGGCTTAGATTGAAGATTCCATCGTCCAAGAATGAGACCTCGACAAAGTCGAGCTGTACTTCAGAGAGCGACTACTACGGTGCTTCACGGTGCACATAATGGCTCTAGAAGATTCCTTTTGGAATGTTTCTAATGGTCGATCTTTGGATGGCCATATCTCGGCCATCCGATGTCCGATTGAAGTGATTCAAATTGTCCCAAACTCCTCTCTTCGAGCTCTATTGTTTTGAAGGAAGAAAACAGGGTTTAGATATGTTTGAGCTGCGGGTTTGTGGAAATAGAGAGGTTTGAGAGCTCATTGTGTGTACAAAGTCATCTCCACCTACCTCTCTATTATTAATGGCCATCAAAAGCTTTGGAGAGGTAGTGTGAGCATTCATGGTGAAGGTTGAGTTATTTTGTGTGTGTAAGGGTTGTTGAAAGAGTGCCAACATCTATGTGAGTCTGTAAATGTACATCCACCAACATTGAAAAGCTAGGAAAGCCCATTTGGTGAACATCACTCTTGCTGTGATCACGCTGGGAAGGTAATCACACACACAAATCCTATTTTGTGATATTTGCAATGTTTGGGAAGGGTTTGTAATCAATTCATTTATTATTCTCTCTAACCTATCAAGTAGGGGCTTGACAGGATTGGATTGTTGCGCGGTTCCAAAGTTGTTGCTTGGATTGTATCTGTATTGTAGCACTTAAGTTATTGTAGCAGCCAAATCATTTTGAGTAGCGTATTGAGTATAATACTAAACCCTGGTTTAGGATATTACCCCGTGGAGTAGCCATCACAGTGTGTGATTGGTGAACCACGTTACTTATGTGTATGTGAATGTGTTTATTTATGACTGTGGAATAAAAGTGCGTGGGTTGCAGGCTGAGTGTGCATACTTGGTAGGCCAAATCCCTGGTATAGATACCTGTGGGTGTGTGATTGGTGTGTATCACGAAATGTGTTTGACAGATTATGTGTATGAACAAGTCTCCTAATCAGTTCAAGGCAGCACAGTATAGACAGACAGCTCAAGGCAACTTTGTGGTTTAGTTGGACAGACTTTACAGAGTTAAGAAAGAATTTTAATAATCACTAATTCACCCCCTCTCAGTGCTAACCTGGAAATCACAGGTTTGTTCCATTGAACCTCTCAGCCCACTTGTAGAGACCAATATATACATGCATGCATTAGTGGACGCCTACGTCTACGTCAGGAGAAGAATCAATCTCCTCTCTCTCTCTCTCTCTCTCTCTCTCTCTCTCTCTCTCTCGTTCCAAATTTCTACTGTTTAACCATTCATTATATTTTATCTATACATGTTTAGAAATCTTGTTTTTCCTTTTAATTTTGCCTCAGAAATGAATCTCTTACAATCTTAGTTCTGTGTCTGTGTTTTGACCCATGATTCTTATAAAAAAGGGATAGAGGTAATGAAGGGACATGGATAATTAGAGTAGATGCTCACTTTCGTTTGATTTTAGTTTCAGTTTTCTCTCTCTCTATATTTATAAATAGAGAGAGAGAGAGAGAATATCATGATCTATTGAAAATCTCTTTCAACATAACAGGGAATTAGGGAAGAAAATTGTGAGAGATTTTTTTTCTTTTTTTGGAAGAAACAAAATCTATTCATTGGAATGTAGGGTAACAGCAGTGGAATCAGTCTTACGAAGATCTGAAATCCGAAGAATAGGAATGGGCCAAACTACCTTCCCTTGAGTAAGCAAAGCCCTCCTACCTAACCCTATTGGTAAAGACTAACATCCCATGATTAAAAGATCATGAGTTCAAATCTTCTTGGGATCACCTATTCAGAAAAAAAAAAAAAAAAAAAACCTTCTAGCTAGGGAGTTTGCAACAGCATTAGCCTCCCTTCTAACATAATGAAAGGAAATGTCCTTATCCTTAGCCAATTCCAGAATATCAGAAACAATGGACTGAATTTGAATGTTACCCACCGCGTGTGAGAGAGAGATTGACCAATATTGGATCTTCAAAGGGAGAGAGAGAGAGATAAGACTAGATTTCTAAGCCCAGATTTCTAACCCCAACTCCAGCCCACAGAGCACAGATCCCGATAATGAATCTTTGAGTTTTGGATTAGGGAATACCACAAGAGAGATAGTCCCACACTGCCATCCTATTAATGATTTCGTTCCTTTAATATCATACCACTCTCTTCAACGGTTGTCTCTTCGGAGACATCCGATAAAATTGGAACGATACAGAGAAGATTAGCATGGCCCCTGCGCAAGGATGACACGCACAAATCGAGAAATGGTCCAAATTTTTTTTTTCATTTTTCCGCTGATTTCTTCTTCATTTTTAATGAAGAAACCCGAATTCCTTCTTCCGCAGTTCAGAGCTTGAAGCGGTTTTGATTATTTGATTCAGTTTCATCTTCTTCAACACTTTCGGAGCTTTCAATCGTTTCAGCTATGTGGAATAAAAGGTAAATGAGTTTAAACCTTCGTTATTGTCTTTCATTCATACTATTATCTGCGTTTCTTTTTTCTTTTTTTTTCTGTTTGGGTCTGTAAAAACTCTCATCAGATTCTTTTCAAGTCTGCTGATTTCCCCTCTTTTGAATAGCTTTATTTATAAGCTGTAAGCACGTAGTTCTGAAGCTTGAAGTCTCGCCAGATTTCAAATTCTGGAAGACGATAAATTTGATGTCCTTGCCTGAGTTGAACTTAGAAGTCCCGCCTAAGTTTGGAGGTTATTTTGCGTCTGAATTTTGATTCTATTGAGTTCAGATAGTGGGGAACTTTTGCTTATTATCTTTCATGTTGTTCTTTTGGTTTCTGTTTGTTTCTATTACTTATTTCTCTCACCGGGTTCTTTTTGAAGTCTGTTGATTTTTCTCACTTTGTTGAATTGTCATACCCTTTCAGTACCAAGTTCTGGAGCTTGAGTTCTGGTTATAGAATTAAAATTATGGAAGATGATAAATTTAAAGGACCTTGTCCGAGTGGAATTTGAATTTCACTAAAATTTTGAGGTTATATGTGGATTACCTTAGTGTTTCCAGTAAAAGCTTAGATTTGAATTAATTGTTCCCGTAAAAGTTTAGATCTGAGTTAGCCAAAAAGCTTCATAAATTTAGACTAGGATAAGTCGCATAAAAATTTCGATGGAGATTTTTTTCATCAATGAGAATATGAACTATGAACTGTAAGACCTGATAGTGTTACCATCTCTTGTTATTTTGTGGTTCTAAGTACTTCTTTCAGAGCCTTTAAACAACCAGCAAGAAAAAATTCTAAAAACCTCCAAGTTCTATGGTTTCCTCTCTTTGTTTTGTCCAATCAATGCTGTCCTCTTGTTGTTATAGTATAGGTTTTATCAAGCAATAACTAATTTTGTTATTCTGAATTGCATTTCAAAAATTTCCGTGTGTGGTACTTGGAGGAGGAATCGATGATACTTCTAAAAATCCATTGAAATTTGAAAACTTGATTTTCTAGGGGCCCACCTCATTTAGGTCTCATTCCTTAATTATCAAATCTACTTTCTCTCTTTGTTGAGACTCCTAACCCATCAATCTCAGGAAGCTTCATTGTTCAGATAGGACTGGTAGGAAGTCAATTGGCTGTCCTCTAGCTAGCTGTGGTCTCTCTCTAATGGTGACCTTTTACTGATGCAAAGGGTGATCTTCATCTAATCTTTGTAAATATCAGCCTACCTGTTCTTTCTAAAAATTGAAATTCCTCTAGTATCTTGCTTTTGAGTTCACTGATGATGCTTATGAATGGCCCCCAAGCAGGAAAACCTTTTTTTTTTTTTTTTTTTTTTGGTTTGGGGTGGGGGGTTGTGGTTCTAGATATTTCTTTCCTATCTGTGCCATTTTCTTTCCTTTTGGGTGCTTCAATGTTTTAATCTCATGGATTTAAACCAAAACTTTTGGGCTCCCCCCTCCCTTTCACTTTATTTTTTGAAGTATTATGATGATGCTTTCATTTTCGATTGTGAAGTCTATGTTTCTCTTCTGAGATGATATGGATAATACAAGTATAGGAAAAGGTAGATTGGATTACAGGGATGAGAAATTCAGTTGGTTAGAGATAGATTTACTCTATCTACTAATCTGAGCTCCTTAAAGATCCCACTTCCAAGTTCGTGGATGATTTTCAGCAATTTCATGATTTGGGTTTTATGAGAGACAGATGGGGCCTACTTGGATGAAGGTTTCAACAGCACAGTTGTTGAGGACCTTGGCTGGTTGTAGCTTGGTCTTGGATGAAGGTTTCTCTTATTCCTTTCCCCTCCTTTCTCCATCATCCTCCTCTTCATCTCCTTTACCTCTCTAACTCTTTTTTTTTTTTTTCTTTTTTTCTTTTTTGAATGTCATGGATTTGAATTGCAGAAGTTCTTTTTCATTTGTTAGTGCTATCAATATGTCAATGTTTTGTGGACTTCTGAGTTCGAGAATGTAGGTTTGCTTTCTCTAGTGCTTTCAACAATAAACATTACACAATTATTAATTGAACTAGAAACGATGGAAATTTAGTTTAGATAGACATAACGTTACTGAAGAATTACAGGTACGAGGGTTAAGAAGAATTATTTGGTCCATTTCTATATATTTTCATGCAATGTTCTATTGGCTGTAGTCTAGCTTGTTGTAAACAATGTTCCATGTATTTTGGCTCTGTTCAAGTTGCTTCCATCCTACACTTAAAAACTCATAAAACAAGTGATCCTGTCTGAATTTGCATATATCTTGATTCAATATAGAGAAACAATTATGGAGCGAGTGGAAATGGAATAGTGGTTCTATGTCCACACACATAAGCTGCATGTTAGGGAAATCTCCCACGTCACCAATGACATGGCGACAGCTAGGATCCAACCATCCACGTCAATATCCCGAAGAAGGCTAGGAGGACATTCCCATAAATCCAATTAATGGATAAGGACAAAAGCGTCATTTCTACAGCTTTACAAAGATACTTCAGTCATCACACATCAAACAAGGGTAAAAGGGCATTTACAAATAAACAAGGGTAAAAGGGGCATTTACAAAGATGCACTATTCACTATAAATACCACGAATCCCGAGATTTCATGGACTTTTGGCATTTATTATTCTTTCTTGGGATTATCGCTCTAACACCTCGGACTGAGAATCTCTCACTTATCCCATCCATATTTAAATGGGCTCCGAGCCCATTAACTGTTCACAGAGCCTTAACTTAGGCATCAGAGTGGACCTGGGGCCATAGGCTTGCCACCCCCTTGTCTTTTCTTGTGTCTTGCAAGTCTAGTCAGCGTGGTGGACCTTGGATACGGATGTGGGCCAAAACACTGCAAAACAACAAGCATGTCAAAAATAAAAAGAGAAACAATTGTTAAGTATACTGAGTCTGCTATTTTGACTGCTTACTTTCCACCAGTTGTCTCAATGCTGTGAATTGAAAGGAAAACCTTCTGTAATTTTATTTTCCAGGCATTGTGATTTAATGTGCAGTTGTGCACAGAATATTTCATATATACCTTGAATGCTGTGATTTGTGGCCAATTCAAATGTTGACCATAGAATTTTAAAAATACCATTATGTGCTTTCCCAATCTAGTGGTTAGTATAACACTGGTTTTCACTAGCCACTTGTTTTAGAGGACCTGAACTCACTTCTATGAGATCACCCGTGCTAAAATTATTTATTCAGGTGATCTCAAAAATGTATTGAGAAAAAGTGCAGGCAAAGTCCTATCGTGGGCTTAGGTACAAAAACATGTCTCACCTAGTAATGATAATTATCAGTTCTGGACAACTCCCATTGATTGTTGGAACTGCTGCAATAATGGGTTGATTCAAACAATCACTGATCCATTTATTTGTTGCACAAGAAGTGTTCACATTTTCCTTAGGTCATTCATTTTCCATTGTGGCAGTGTTTAATTCTATAGAATTTTTCCGTCTGGCAAACAAAAATTCCATTTTAAGTTTTATTTAACTAGTGAGTTTCGAAAATATCCAACACTAAATTGTAAAATGAAATTGTAAAACTAAGTGAACCATAAAACTAATATTGACAAGTTGTACATGTGGCTATGTCGGGCATGATCTCGAGGATCAAATATCTAAGTGTTACACATTAGCTTCCATGTCACAATACATCCCAGTTAAAACCTTAAATCCTGTTATAATTTAGAAAATGCTGGCCTGAATTTATTTTCTTTGTAAAAAAAACATGGTTAGGAATTGTATTCTGAAAATGTAATTTACTGAATTAATCGTTTAAGTGGGGCCCATTTAACCATATCTCCTATTCCTGTGATTATGAAATACATGCCAAAAATTTCTTCCTACTAGGAAAAAAGAAATTGTATCACAGAAAAGAATTGACATCTGGGAGAATCTGCAAAGTCAAAAATCTTTCTCATCATATCTAAAAAAATCAGTAGGATACTAGTGACACAAATCTGTGTATCAGAACAAATGGAAACGGACTCCCATTATCAGCCTGTTGTTTACTGTTCTAAGGTTTAGGATTCTGTCCATGTTATATTTATTGTGGTGTCCTTATGCTGTCATTCCTACTTCCTTAAAATTTTTTAGATCGTAATTATGACGGAAGCTCCTTTGTCAATCTAAGTGTGGCCAGTACAGCTAGGGGAGCTTTTCAAGACCATCATAGACATATTGTTCTATTTTACTCTGGGAGCCATAGGCTTCACAAATTCAATAATGATAAAACCGGAACTGCTTGGGTAAGCTTGGTTCACCTCTTTCACTACTACTTGGATCTTTACCAGTTCTAGTGAACCATGAAGGCTATGTAATATAATTAGGATACTAGACACATTTATACCTGATGGAATTTCTTGTTATAAAGGGTCTGATATTTGACAATTCTTTGGCAGATGAATTGTGCTAAGGTGGTGCAAGAAGCACAGTCTATGCTTTGTGGTCAGTATCTTATATTGTTGTTTGCCTTTGATTGTTTATTTGTGCTTGTCCCTCTCCTTTGTCATGTATGCTTCTTTTTTACATTTTCATTAATAAGGTTTCAATTCATAAAAGTAAAGAAGATTAAAGGAAAAAGAAAAATAAAAAATAAAAGGCCCATGATCAGAATGTGTTCATTTAGTTTGAACAGCATTCTTGTTTGATTTTCTATTTTCTCTGAGAATAAGGTAAAATATATCCATTTTTCAGTTCTGTTGCAGTAATGACAACAGGGCTTGGGATATAACAACTAAAGAGGTTGGTTACTATCCAAATGAAAATTTGTTAATGAGAAAATGACTAATAAACAAGAAAAAATCAACAAGCCAATAAAGGCCTTCCTGACCATACGAAGGAGAGTGGAAGTTGATAGCTCCAGTTACCAATGAAGGAGGACCAGTAATGCAATTGCCAATCTCGAACCAGTACAAACCAGTGGGAGATCAGCTTACAGCAGGATTGCAGATGCTCTTTCCAGCCAATACACCTAGGTCACGGCATTGTGTTGGTAAGATGAAATATTGGGCGGCGATGGACACATGCGATTTTTCAATTGAGAATAGAGGAACTCATTGCTTTGCCATGGCTCTGATTACCATGAGAAGTTCCACCACAGCTCAAAGTGATCCAACCAGTTTGGAATGATTGCCTTGGAGATTGACTACCTGCTTCACCTCAACCATACGACTTAAAAACCAATTTTTAAAAACATGCTCACCATGGAAATTGGGGGCTGAGAGCCTCAAGGGAAAAATAGTCAGATTACATCCTTATGAGAAAAATATTGTGTTGGGTTGAAACTCAGAAAGATGGGTGTAAACTCTGTTATACCCGAAGACTCTGTTTCGTTCACCCAAATGTGTGAAATAAATTATAAAGCACTTCAACCAAAATGAACACATCCCAAGCTGCTATTGTAGGCTGATGTTAATTGGTCACCAATATTTACTGAAAGAGCAAACCAGTCTCCTCAATGGTCGAAATTGTTTGCATTTTTGTTGATTTGGAGGAATGAATTAGGGTGTCAATGGCAGCCCCACGCTTTATTTATGATAAGTAAAATAAGAATAGGTACATCATACATGTACTAGAATATCATTCTACCCATATTACAACTCCCCCTTATGTTGGTGCATAGATATCACACATGTCCAACTTATATACAATAGGATGAAAAAGTTTACCACTCAATCATTTGGTAAATTATTAGCAAGTTGATCCCCAGTTTTAACAAAAGGAATGCAAATAAGACTGGAATTTAGCTTTTTCTCTGTCAGAATTAGACTGATTTGACTAAGTCTGAGTTGTGGAATTGTGTGTCACAGACCTAGTTATTTATAATTAAGTAGGAGAGGTGGATACATCGAACTTAGACATGATGAACCTAGACATGATGTACACTTAAGTGGGGTTTTACTATGTTACCCCTAATGACTTAAGTGAACATTTACAAGACTCTCCCTCAAGTTGATGCATATATATCAGTCATGCACAACTTGGATAATACTGGATGAAACAATTTTCCAGTAAGACCTTTGGTGAACATATCGGCTACTTGTTCCTTTGATTGAACATAGGGAACACAAATCTACCCACTGTCAATTTTTTCCTTGATGAAGTGTTAGTCGATTTCCACATGTTTTGTCCGATCGTGCTGCACAGGGTTGTGAGCAATGCTGATAGCAGCCTTGTTGTCACAGAACAATCTCATAGGTAGGGAGATACTGTTACCCAAATCCTGTAGTAATCCTTTTAGCCATAGTAACTCACATATCCTTGTGTCATAGCTCGAAATTCTGCCTCTGCACTGGAACGAGCTATTACATTCTGTTTCTTGCTTCACCACGTTACTAAATTTCCTCCAATGAAGGTGCAGTAGTCTGTGGTAGATTTCCTGTCTGGATTTCCTGCCCAATGTGCATCTATATAGGCATCAATCTGAAGGTGACCATGTAGAGAGAAGAATTCCTCTGCTATGAGCTGATTTCAGGTAGTGGAGAATCCTGATAACAGCATCCATATGTGATGAATATGGGTCATGCATGAATTGACTCACTAGACTAACTGTGAACGCAATGTTTGGCCTAGTGTGGGCCAGGTAGATCAATTTTCCAACTAATCTCTGGTATTGCCCTTTGTCCATTGGATCGTCCTCCTTTTCTTTTAGCCAAGTGTTAGCATCAATTGGAGTCTCACATGGCCGACATCCTAAGAGTCTAGTATCAGATAGGAGATCTAGGATATACTTTCTCTGGGACAGATAAATTCCTCTTGAAGATCGTGCCACCTCAATCCCAAGGAAATATCTAAGCTTTCCTAGATCTTTAACTTCAAACTCCTTTCCTAGAAAAGTCTTGAGCTGTTTGATTTCTCCAGTGTCATTGCTTGTGATTACAATGTCATTCACATAGACAATCAGAATAGTGGTGTTTCCGTCCTTTCGTTTGATGAACAGAGTATGGTCAGCATTATTCTGTGTGTAGCCAACTAAGGTCATTGCCTTATGAAACCATCCAAACCAAGCTCTAGGAGATTGTTTAAGACCATGGAGAGATCTTTTCAACTTGCAGACTTTTCCTTCAGTTGTAGGAGAGGTAAATCCAGATGGGACATCCATGTATACTTCTTCTGGTAGTTCCCCATAAAGAAAAGCATTCTTGACGTCTAGTTGTTAAAGGTCCCAGTTGTGAATTGCACTTGCCAAAATGACCCAGATCGTGGTCATCTTTGCCACAGGAGCAAAGGTCTCCTGATAGTCGATCCCATAGGTTTGAGTAAACCCTCTGGCTACTAGTCTGGCCTTGTATCGATCTATGGTCCCATCTTCCCTTTGTTTCACATTGAAAATCCATTTGCACCCCACAGGTTTCTTTCCAGCTGGAAGGTCTACAAGATCCCAAGTTTCATTTTTCTTGGAGGCAGTAATTTCATTTACCATACCTGCTTTCCATCTTGTATCTATGATTGCTTCCTGCCACTGCTTAGGAATGAACACAGAAGACAAGGTGGAGACAAAACTACGGTATGAAGGAGATAATGACTTATATAACACATACTAAGAAATAGGATATTTAGTGTAAGTCCTAGTACCTTTGCAGAAGGCAATAGGTTTGTCTAACTCAGAGGGAAGAGTCTTACCAGAGGAAGAAATCTCATTTACAGGTAGTATCTGGTTCTGGAGCTGGTGATGGGTTGTGTGGAGGTTTTTTGATGGTGGTGGTCTTTCCTTGCTTGAGTTTAGTGCGGTTGTAGACTTGAAGACGAGGTGGAGTGTCTTCTTTGGTAGCTTCAGGACTAGGCTCAGTTTCTGAAGGAGATTCTGTAGGAGGCTGAGGTAAGTGTAAGTTCTCCCCCTGTATCGGAGTAGGAGGATCCATGGGCAAAACAACAGGACCATCTTCCTGAGGATAAGGCTCCCCCTGAAGATGGGTAGGGTAGTAAGAAAGTTGTTCATGAAAGATACCGTCCATAGAAATGAATCTGCAATGGGTGTGAGGGTGGTAACATTTGTATCCTTTCTGGGTAGGAGAGTAGCCCAAAAAAATACACCAAACATTTCTGGGGTCAAGTTTTTTAGGAGATCTATGGTTGTAAGCATAGCAAACACAACCAAAAATTTTTGGAGGGATGATATGGGAGTCCATGCCAAGGAGAAGGGTTAATGGGGATTTTTGGTCAAGAACGAGTATGGGAACATGGTTAATGAGATAGGCAGAGGTAAGTACAGCATCACTCCAGTATTGGGTTGGGACATTCTTTGCGAACATTAATGCATGGGCCACTTCAAGAAGATGTCGATTTTTCCTTTCAGCCACCCCATTTTCTGCTGGAGTGTCCACACAGCTTGTTTGGTGAACAATTCCATTTTTGGCCAGATACTGTTGAAAGTTGCCCTCCAGATATTCTCTTCCATCGTCACTATGGAGCACTTTGACAAAGGCTTGATATTGGTTTTTTATCATCTGGTGGAATTGACGAAAACATGGAAATACATCACTCTTGCGATGTAAGAGATACACCCAAGTCGTCCTAGAATAGCAATCTATAAATGTCACAAACCATTTATGACCAGTGATGGATGTAGTTTTAGTTGGACCCCATACATCAGAATGAATTAAATGAAAACGTGAAGTGCTGCGTTTAAATAAAGGACGATATGATGAACGAGTTTGCTTAGCCAGAATACAAGCTTCACAAAAAACTCGTCTCGTTTACATTTATTGGCTAATGAAGGATACAGACTAGATAAAATAGGAAATAATGGATGCCCAAGACACTGATGCCAGAGCTGGAGATCTGATGAAGCAGAGTAAAGCTGATGTGAAGGTTAGGGAAGACCTTCCTCAAACAAGTACAAACCACCCTGCATCGTACCACATCCAATCATCTTCTCTGTTACCAGATCCTTAAACAGACAATGTGATGGAAAAAGGGTTACTTTGCAATTCAAAGCAGTGGTAATACGACTGATAGACAGAAGATTTATTGCAAAATTGGGTACATGAAGAGCTGACTCCAAAGATAAGGAAGGGGAACAACGCATGGAGCCTTTCCCTGATACAGGGGAAAGGGTGCCATCCGCGACACGAACAGTGGTGATTTCAGAGTTAGGACAATACTTATGGAAAAAACTCTAGTTACCGGTCATGTGATCCGTGGCCCTTGAGTCAATGATCCAGGAGTGGGGAATCATAGCCGTACCATGGCCATTGAAGCACATACCTGATCGAGCAAGATGGGAACCTGGAGTGGAAGGTGGCGCAGAAGCAGGAGCAACTGTAGTGGTAGACCCAGATAGCACAGTGACAAATGGCTGAAGTAGATGAGTGCCTGAAGTGTCTCTTGTAGAGTGGGTTCTGGGTAGGCATGAGTCTCAGTCTGATGAGCCTGCGGCCCCTTGAAGTTCTTTTTTTTTGCATATTTTTCTCACGCCGTTTGGCTTCAAAATCCGCTGGCTTACCATTTTTAGTTTCCAGCACGTATCCTTTGTGTGCCAGAGTTTCCCAGTGTTCACATTTGAATGTTTCTCGGCCTGCAAGGGAACCTTTAAGGGCCTGGGTACTTGTCTGGAGAGTAAAGCAATCAGTGGGAGTGGGTGCCAGCATTGTAATACGTCGTTGGTCTTCTAGTTGCACCATGGCATAGGCCTGTTCAAGAGTAGGGAATGGGTCTTTACTGAGTATCTATGAACGAATTGGGTCGAGATCAATGTTCAATCCTGCCAAAAAAATGTGCACCCTGTATTTTTCTTCCCTTTTCTTGAACAGTGTGGTATCTTCCTCACACTTGGCATGTATGGGGTCATAAAAATCAATGGCTTACCAATGATTTCTTAGCTGGGTATAATACTGTGATACTGTCAACTCCTTCTGTGTTGTTCCATGAACCTTCTTTTGAATGGCATAAATCAGCGCATCATTCCCAACCTGGGAATATGTGTTCTTTGTTGACTTCCAAATCTGGGCAGCAGTATCTAATAACAGAATCCCTCAGCAATGGCAGGTTGCATGGAATTTATAAGGTATTGCATCACCAAAGAATTTTCAGCATGCCATTTTTCTAACAGAGCACCTTCAGTGCTTGGTTGTGTTTTGGTCCCGGTAATATAGCCAGACAAATCCCTGACTGTAATGGATAATTGGGTGGTTGGTTGTGTTTTGGATGGCATAAATCAGCGTATCATTCACAACCTGGGAATATGTGTCCTTTGCTGACTTCCAGATCTAAGCAGCAGTATCTCATTACAGATACCCCTCGGCAATGGTAGGTTGCATGGAATTTGTAAGGTATTGCATCACCAAAGAATTTTTGGCATGCCATTTTTCTAACAAAGCACCTTCAGTGCTTGGTTGTGTTTTGGTCCCAATAATATAGCCAGACAAACCCCTGATTGTAATGGATAATTGGGTGGCTCTAGACTACATCAAATAATTTCCACCATTTAACTCGGTGGTATTCAAAGGGATGGTAAGATGTTCCAATTTACTCAAGTCTGGTCCAGCAGATGTAACATCTAAATCACCCATGTTTACAAAATTTGATGGACAAAAAATCTCATAGAAATAATTTTCCATTTTCAATCAGATGATTACAGAAGATCAGAAATCATCAAATTTTCAATGTATCAATGATCACAACAGATCAGAAATCATACAATTTGTCCAATTAACGACCTCAATTTGATTTTCTATATGCAGGAAAAAAAACAGAAAAATCGATAATACCGGCTGCCGCAATGAAAAAATAATACCTGGACTTGAGAATGGCAAAAAAATTCCCAGAGATATGGGACCAGATGATGCCGTAGGGAAGGAAGATGATCTCTTAACAGACCTGTTATCTCCAATGATGCTGCCGCAATATGCCAAACCAACAAGTAACCAATGATGCTTGTTGCGGTATGTGTTAACCCAGCTTTATTCAGAAAATCCAAGTAATGGATTGTAGAAGCATAAGATTCACAGAGAAGTGAAGGTCTTCATCAATAAACCAAGCCGCAATGTTGAGAAACCCTAGGGAGTGCTTGCGGTAATAGAAGAAAAGTGGGAAAATTCTCTGTGGAAGAAAAGTTTGATATAAATGAGGAAATAGAGCTGTGTTCTTGTCAAGTTACAACATCCTCATAGATTACAGCCTTTCTAATAAGATTAAAGGCTAAAGGAGGAAGAGAGGAGGGGTTTAAAGGTAGCGGAAGAGAAAAAAAAGGTTCAGGAGAAGTAGGCGGCCAGATCTAGTGAAGGAGGAGAAGTTGCGGCAAGGAGAGAGAGAGAGAAAAGAAAGTTTGCGGCTGGGGCTAGGGAGAGTTTTTGTTCATGGCTCTGATACCATGTCAGAATCAGACTGATTTTACTAAGTCTGAGTTGTGGAATTGTGTGCCACAGACCTAGTTATTTATAATTAAATAGGAGAGGTAGATACATCGAACCTAGACATGATGTACACTTAAATGGGGTTTTATTATGTTACCCCTAATGACTTAAGTGAACATTTACAACATTCTCTAATAAAATGGCTTTCAATCTCCACATGTTTTGTACGATCGTGTTGGACTGGATTATGAGCAATGCTGATGGCAGACTTAGTATCACAATATAGCATCAATGATAGAGGAATAAATGATTGGAGATCTCGCATAAGACTCTGAAGCCACATCAGCTCACATATGCCATGAGACATGGCCTGAAATTCGATTTCAGCACTAGACCTGGCAACAACACCCTGTTTCTTGCTCTTCCAAGGGACTAGAGTATCACCAACAACTATGCCATAACCAGTAGTTGATCTGCGATCATCAGCATAACTTTCCCAATTGGCATCGGTAAAAGCTTCTGCAAGCAAAAGACCATTGGGGGGAAAAAAACACCCCATTACCTGGTGCCGACTTCAGATATCGTAAGACCCAATGCACTGCCTCCAAGTGGGAAGAACGGGGATCATGCATATACTGACTCACCAAACTGATTGCAAAAGCTATGTCAGGGCAGAGTATGATATAAATGATTCAGCTTGCCAACAAGCCGCTGGTACTAACCCTTATCTACAGGGTCACCAGTCTCTCGAGAAAGATGTATATTGGCTTTAAGAGGAGTGTCAGCTAGCTTACAGCCAAGCATCCCTGTCTCAAAAAGAAGATTTAGGGTATATTTCTATTGTGATAGGAAAATACCTTTGGTAGAATGAGCAGCCTCAATGCCAAGGAAATAACGCAACTTGCCAAGGTCCTTGTTCTCAAAACTCTAAACTCAAGTGAGCATTGAGACGAGAAATCTCAATTATATCATTACCAGTTACCAAAATGTCATTTACGTAGATGATAAGAGCAATAATCTTTTAACCAGATTTCTTAATAAATAGAGTGATTAGCATGGTTCTGTGTGTAATCGCCGGACACCACGGCTTTGTGAAATCTTTCAAACCAAGCATGAGGAGACTGGTTCAACCCATAAGGAGCACGTTTGAGCCTACGCACTTTCCCTTGTGTTTCAGGACCAGGGAAACCAAGGTGAACATTTAAGTACACTTATTCGTTTAACTCACCATGAAGAAATGCATTCTTAATGTCAAATTATTGTAAGTCCCATCCGAGATTCACAGCCATAGTTCGAAATCTCGGTTCTCGAGGGTGTCTCGACCCTTGAGAAAATCGAGATTACCGAGATCGAGATCTCGACCGAGATCTCGACGGCGAGAACCTGCCGAAACTCCCAGAGGTTAAAAATGAGAGTTTCAACAGGTTTTTTTTATGGTTTAAGCCATTTTTTGCTGTTTTAAGTCCATTTTAGAGCCATTTTAAGGCTATATATTGCAGGAAAATACTTATTCAACATATATAAACGCATTTGAAGCATAAAAAGTAATCACATTATCGAAAAATCATACATTCATAAATCATAAATCCCACAAAATAACATAATTTACAAGTACTCATTATATGAAAGACTTGAATACTTAAAATGAAATAATACATTCCCATTAGTCCATCCCAATGTCTAATCATATGTAGAGTGGCGTGCAGGTTCCATCTGATCAGATTGACTTTGCTGAAGAAAATATATCTCGGTTTGATAAACAAAATCCTGCCACGACATCCTTGGGCTATAGAAGGTCTGGTAGTCTTCCACATATTTCTCATACACATGATCCGGGAAGTTTCTAAAGATACCCAACCTTGGATAAAATTCACTATAATGTGGAGTAAAGTGAGCATATATTGGCTTGTGTGGGGGGCGTGGTTCTTTGCAAATTTGGGACTGAAAAGAGACTGTCCACAAAGTTTGAGTCAGTCTGTGATGTAGCATTACTAGTATCAGCTGAATAATCATATGCACTTCCTATCATGCGGTCATCATCACCGGAATAAGAACCGTACGCTGAAGTGGTGCCAAATCCATGAGCACTCCACTACCCCTGCTCCTATCCACTGCTACCCTCAATGCTCAGTCCTCCAAAACTTGTAGACATGCTATCAATTTCAACATCAGGCATAATATCAGGATCAGGAACGATGTCAAAGAAACGATCTTCTTCTTCTTCCACTGGTTGCAAAGGGCGTTCCCGTTGACGAGACCTACGTGTATACCCAGTCATAGGCCGTGATGAAGATGCGCGTCCTCCATGATCTGGATCCTGTGTAGCGTGTGTATACTGACTCTCACCGATCCATCTAATAATGGGTACAGTTGGTCTAGGATCATCACCACCACCCTCATCACCACCACCACCCTTATCACCACCACCACTACCATCATCACCACTACTATCAGAAGTTGACCAGCCACTTTGTTCCATTGTATCATCATCGCCTTCTAAGTCACTACCAGTACCAGCTGGGGGTCAAACGGTCCAGCGCTCACAGGTGCGTGTACACGACCCTCATCCGAGGACATAAACCGCTTCGAGATTAGAACCCATCGGAGCGCACACGGTGGGGTCGGGCATCCCAGTAGGCTCATCCATCACCTGGCGCTCTGTCTCTCACCCATTCCACATAGGGATCCTCTTCATCCGAAGATAGTTGGAAGACGTCGGCTAGCTCGATCAGCTCTTGTTCATTTCTTTGTTCAAATTTCAAGCATTGTACCCTCAGTCTCATATTGTAATGGGCGTAGACCAAGTCATTTAGCCGTTGAGAGCCCAATTTATTCCGCCTCTTTGAATGGATAAGGGAGAAAGTACTCCAATTTCGCTCACACCCAGATGCGGAACATGTCTAAGATAGGACTTTGATTGCAATTCTTCTCAACTCAGCTGCATGCTCGCCATACAACAACCACCACTCAGTTGCACAAGATGAAGAACACATTTTAATACACATATTAAATAAGATATTTTACTTGAAAATTTCAATTTCCATAATTCCATACCAGGATCGGTCTTATCTCGTCCAGCCACTGCAGCGGGAGTTCTAAAACTCCCAAGAGCATCTATGAACGTTTTCATCTACACCCATAGTTGTCAAGGCGACAAGGCGATCCAAGGCATTTGGGGCCATCCTGGGCGCCTAGGCGACCAAGGCGTTCCCAGTGCATTTTTTTATTTCTAAAATATTAATGTTTATATATATATGCAACTATCTACATAAATAATCAACATTTAAGACATAACTTAATTAATATGTGGTGTGGACCCAAGTTTACTAATGTACACTAAGACCTGAGATTGTGTCTAGAGTTAAGTAAACAATTATTTATGACTAACATTTGCGTACTTTTAACGAATTTGATCGGAGCGTAACTCCTTTAATATAGTTCGGATTCAAGCAATCTCGGTCGTTTGCAAAGCTAGCATAATCAGCTTTCCAACAAATCCGAGATTGCTTGAATCCAAATTATAATGAAGGAGTTACACTCGGTCAAACCTTGTTCGAATACGGGAATCTTTGTCTTAAAGTCGTTCGAATGCAAATTATTTTTTAGGCATCAAAGCAAAAGATTATTTTGGCGCACTCTTGGTTTTTAGTGATGATTTATTATAATAAGATTTATAGAATTTTTATATTTAGAAAAAGCCTAGCATTTAAAAGTTGAAAATCGCCCTCGCACCCAAAAATATGATTTTTGTTCTTGAACGGGGGTTGACTTTTTTCCTTCCGGAATTTGAATTTTAGACTATTTTTATTGGATTCAAATAGGGGGTATTTGCTTATTTATGAATAATATCTTAAGTAAATGAACATTTACTTAAATGATATTAGTCATAAATAAGAAATCTTCGATAAATGTTGTTCCTGTCTGGCCTGGGCGACCACAAAGCGCCCTGGCGCCCAGGCCTGTACAAACCGCCCGGACGCCTAGGCGACGCCTTGACAACACTACACCCATTTCAAAATTTGTAACCATTAGCTATTGTAATATGTGGATATTCAAATAATTCAGCACTTAAACCATACAACTCACCTCCAAATTGACCAGTGCTTGTACAGTATAATCTGGCACCAATTTTGCTACAACATCTTTTACCGCACCGATAAGATCAGAATTGAGCCCAAGCACATGTGAATATTGGTACTTGGGGTTCAAATAGTATGCTGCAAAATATGAATCGCCGGATTAAAATAGAGTACCAATTATTAAGTGGAACTAAATTAAAGACATTATTAAATATACTCACCAGCCTTATGCAATGGGTGCATCAGTTGACTCTCCCATCGATCTTTGATAATCTTTACAAAATGTTTGTTTCCACGTGGAAGCTACGTTTTTATACGGTCCTTCAACATATCCATGGCAAAGATATAAATGTGGCATGATGGGTCGGAATGTCTGTATCCACTAATCTCAGCACCTTCACCACTGACTCTAGAATTTTGACTACATCCTTCAGTGTTCTCTAAAATTCCTCTGAAGCTATAGTAGTCTGTGCTTGAACCCTAGCAAGAGAGTTGGACTCCCTCCACCCAAACCAGTCTTCAGAAGAAAACATCGATCTGAGGCCTACCATTTTTGCCTGAAAGCTCTTTAGTGTTATGTAGTTGGTAACAAATCTAGTAATGCCGGATCTTACCAAGTCCCCTCCACATTTCTCCCTCAGCAAGTTCAAAGAATAGCCATGGTTGTATACAAATGTTGTCACCTGGCGTGCTTATTCAACCACTTGCTTTACTTTTTGGATCTTGCCCATGTCCTTCAACATCAAGTCAATGCAATGGGCAGCACATGGAGTCCAAAAAAGGTTATAGTTAGCCATCATCATCTCTCCTGCCTTCTTGTAGTTGCTGCCATTGTCTGTCACAATTTGAACCACATTTGTAGCACCAACTTCATCCACCACTGTCTGTAGCAATCCATAGATGTAGTTAGCATATTTTGTGTATGCAGATGCATCCACAGACTTCAAGAATGATGTCTTCCCATCACTGTAGACCATGATGTTGATTATGGACTTTCTAGTGGGACCAGTCCAACCATCACACATTATAGTGACCCCATATGCACCCCAATTATTCTTTAACCCTTCTATTTATACTTCTAACTCTTTTTTAATTCTTGGAAGATAGACATTCATCACTTCATATGGAGTGGGGGCTTTAACACCGGGACCAACCCGAGCAACCCGGATCAAAGAAAGGCCGATAGTATGGGTCACTACCGGCATTTGTCGGGATACTATTATAGATAAACCACCTAGCAAAGGCATCCCCAATAAATTCTTTTGTACCCTTCCAGTTCCACATACTCTTCAATCTCTTCTGTTTGGCGCCAACCTTTCTAAAAACTGCTCGATCCTGTTGTTGAATCTCTACATAATCCTCATCCCTAGCAGTAGGTGGTGGTGTCTGGGGTTGTGCTCTAGTACTTTTTGATCTTCTAAACATAGAAGCCAACCCTCATTTACTCCGTTTTTGTGGTTCTTCGAGCTGCTGAAATGATCTACTACCACCTGCCCCTATGGCTCTTTGCCTCAACCTTTCCATTTCCATCTCATGGCTGACTTTACTAGCCATTTTTGCCCGTCTCAGATCTCTGGCTAAGCCATGTCAAGACGACCAAAGATCACTACCTCCCTCACGAGAACCCGGAAGCAGCCATAATATTTGAACGAGACATCGTTACATAAGATGATAAATAGAAAAATTTAAATCAATAGATTTACATTAATAAAACTTAAAATTGAAGAACATAAAAGCATCAAATATGCAAATACAACTCAAAACACATTGAAATTACTTTTCAAAATTTTAAAACTATGTTACAAAAAAACAGAATATTTTTCCTAATTTTTCATAATTATTTAGATATTATTAATAATTTTGGATATTAAATAAAAAAAATTTATTTTTCGAAAAATATAATCCGACAACATGAAACCGTAGATTGGTCAATGATGTTCAACATATATTATTTTGAACACCAATAGATAAGTATTAATATTTTTTTTACTAATTTTTTATTGCTGGAAAATAGAATTTATTAATAAAAAATTCATAAAAATAAAAATATGTACGAAAAAAAACTGAAACCGTGACCGCGTAGATCGCCAACGATGTTCAACATATATTATTTTGAACACTAGTAGATAAGTATTAATATTTTTTTATTAATTTTTTATTGCTAAAAAATAGGATTTATTAATAAAAAATTCATAAAAATAAAAATATGTACAGAAAAAAAAAAAAAACTGAAACCGTGACCGCGTAGATCAGCCAACGGTGTTCAACATATATTATTTTGAAAGTAAACTGATTAATATTTAAGAAATGTATTTTTTATTTTTTAAACAAAAAATAAAATAAATAAATAAATAAATATATATATATATATACAGAAAAAAAATGAAACCGTGGCCGCGTAGATCGGCCAACGGTGTTCATCATATAATATTTTCAACACCATCTAATTAATATTTATCATATTTTTTTAATTTTTAATTACTGGAAAATGCATTTTTTTAACAGAAAATCAAAATAAAAAATATATATGCAAGAAAATAATTTCGAAAGGATGAGGTTGTAGATCGGCTTAATGACTCTCACATATATAAATTTCATGATGAACCAACATGTATTGAACATATTCATGTAAAAAAGTAAGTTTTAGGGGGAAAAAACCATACCTCAAACCTTAGATTTGCAAAGAATAGGTCAAAATGAGCCTCCAACAACACTTTGATGGAGAGATTTGCAAAGAACAGAGGTTTTCGAACCTTAGATGCAAGGTTGGAGAAGAAGGAATGGAGGAGAAGAAGAAAACAGAAGGAAATTCAGAAGAAAAATGAACTGGTCGAGACTAGTCGAGAACCAGTCGAGAACTGGTCGAGACTGGTCGAGACCCAGTTTCGAACCAGGTTCTCATCTCGACCCTTTCGAGACTATCGAGAAGGGTTGAGATCTCGACCCTTCTCGGTTTAAAACTATGTTCACAGCACAGGAGAGAATAACACAAATGCCATTCATATTGGCAACAGGAGCAAACGTCTCCTAATAGTCCAAG
The DNA here is from genome assembly GCA_028583415.1 of Protea cynaroides. Classification (NCBI taxonomy): domain Eukaryota; kingdom Viridiplantae; phylum Streptophyta; class Magnoliopsida; order Proteales; family Proteaceae; genus Protea; species Protea cynaroides. The sequence goes on from CM053271.1 coordinate 31,289,183, forward strand.
CCATAAGTCTGAGTGACGCCACGAACAACTAATCTGGCCTTGTATCGATTCACGTTCCCATCCCTTTTCTGCTTCACAACAAAGACTCTTTTGCAGTTCACGATTTTCTTCTAGGGAGGAAGAGAGACAAGGTCACAAGTATCATTCTTTCTAAGGGCTTGCATTTCTTCAACCATGGCTATCTTCCACCTGGAATAAGTAAGTGCCTCCTGCCAAGCTTAACAAATAAAAACAAAGGACAAGGAAGACTTGAAAGCATGGTAAGAAGGAGACAAAGATGTGTACGGCACCACCTAAGCAATAGGGTGTTGCGTACACGATCTTATCCCCTTTCGGACAGCAATTGATAAATTCCAGAGAGGGATCAGAAGGGTTACTAGAGGAAGGACCTGATCAGGAGGCAATAAGGACTGGGCAGGGTTGGTGGAGCGGTGGTGGGGTGTATATGCTTACGAGGTCAACGAGCATAAATCTACACTGTAGGTACGGTCGCTGTCTCCCCCTGAACCAAAGCCTGAGGTACAGTCGTGATCTCCCCCTGAATTGAAGGCGGAGGCACAGGCACTGTCGCTGTCTCTTTTGAAACTTGTGGCGCAGTCGCAGTCTGAGCCAAAACTGAGGCGATACTAAGCACATCATCACCAATGCGCAGCTCCCCCCAGGATAAGGTGCTGGAGGAAAATAGGAGGTAGTCTTGTGAAACAACATCCATAGTCACAAAGACACGACGAAACGGCGGATGATAACACTTGTAGCCGAGTAACCAAGGAAGACACACTTGAGACCCCGTGGATCTAGCTTCCTAGGATGTTGGTGGTTCTGAGCAAAACAGACACAACCAAAAACCTTCGGAGGAATGATAAAATCAGCCACCTCTTGGAAAATGACAAGAGGAGACCGAAAATCAAGAACACAAGTTGTTATCTGGTTAATGAGGTAAGCAGCAGTCAGAAGAGCCTTACTCCAATAAGAAGAAAGAACATGCATCTCAAACAAGAGGGAATGAGTCACTTCCAACGAGTGGTGGTTCTTGCACTCGGGCACACCATTCTGGACTGGTGTATCAACACAGCTAGTCTGGTGGAGAACTCCTTGGGCAGCGAGAAAAGCCTGAAAGGTGCCATCCATATGTTTTGTACCATTTTCACTGTGGAGAATCTGAATAGAGGCCCGAACTGGGTGTGTACCATGCTATATAAAAGCTGAAAACAGCAGAATACTTCACTCTTGTGCCGAATAAGATAGACCCAAGTGACATAGTTGTAACAATCAATAAGCATGACAAACCATTGGTATCTAGAACCAGAAGTTCAACAGGCAGGGCCCCACACATCAGAATGAATCAACATAAAAGGAGTGGCACTTTTATTATTTAAACGAATAAACAGAACGTATTTGCTTTGCCAAAACACAATCACAAAAGAAAAGTCCCGGTGTTTACATTGTTGAAATAAATGGGGAAAAACTTTAACTGGCCCAACCGTTTATGCCAAAGTAACAAATCAATAGCAAAAGCCGAAGAAGTCAAAGCCATAGACCTGGAATTTATCCTTTCGCTTGTCAAAGGTGGTAGCATAATCGGTGCAGGTAGCTTGAAAGGTATCATAACAGTCAAACTCCTGCCGCAAGCTACGCAACTCAGAATTGTACTGAGACAAAGTTAAATCCTTCTGCTTTGTCTCATGAAGCTTCTTTCTTAGTCCATAAACCTGTGCATCGTTCCCAACTTGGGAATAGGTATCCTTGGCGGCTGTCTAAATCTTGGCAGCAGTATCTAAGAGTGCAATTTGGGGTTGCATTGAGTTAATGAGGAATGACATCGCAAGAGAAGTCGTAAAACCCCATTTGTCTTGGGCGTTACTAGCAGTAAAAGGCTTAGTCTTGGGACCCATAATATATCCCACATAATTGCGGGAATCAATTGAAATGTAACACGATCATGACCACATCAAATAATTGCTACCATCAAGATAGATGGAGCTCATAGGGAACGAAGTGAAATCAAAATGGGTGCTATGACTCGTCCCTTCAATTCCAGACTCCAGTTGATGCAGTAGAAATATCAGACATGTTTACCAATAAAAAACAAGAGATAGGCTAGAACCAGCTACAGGTAATAGAAAGAGAAGCCACAAACATATTTTTACAAGGAAGAAAAAATGGCTTGTAGCATTGGGCAATTAAACTAGTAATAGGTGAATAGTAGTGGTGATGATATCTTGCCTCTAGAAGAGCAAGGGGAAGGTTCAGGGTGAATAGTGGTGGGGCTTCAGGAGTAGGGGAGAGTCTTTTGCGGCGGAGGTGTCTTGACTTCCAAAAGCAATTCACATTCGGAATTTGAAGCTGGAACTTTACTGTTTACTAGAAAACACTCTGAATGTGAAGGCTTGGAAATCAAAAGCCTTGGAGAGTTTGGAGTCCTAGTCGTGGCTCGCAAGTAGAGACCTTTGAGAGATAGGGGGGTTACGATCCCAAATTAGCCTTATGGGGGGTTAATCCCACATTAGTTCCGTAAGGGATTAGGTGTGGGTTGATATGGTCTTGGGTTTCGTTACCTTCAAGCCAATTTAAGAGGTGAGTTCTCCCATGGCTTGTATCAAAGGTATCAGAGCAGCTATTCATCGAACCCTACCCTCGCCATGGAAGGGACGACCTAGGGCCAGATTGGAGCCATCAAGAAAGGGTGGCATGCCGTCGCGCAGTAAAATTAGACCAAAGTGGAGCTGTTTGGAAAAGGCTACCTGATCTAGAGTGGGCCACTGTGAACGTCCATTCGGAAGCATGCTGGATTGTTACAATCCTGTATTAGCCTTATGTTAATCCCACATTGGTCCCGTAGGGGATTTAATGTGGGTTGATATGGTACTGGGTTCCCTTGCCTTAGAAGCGGTTTTAGGGGCAAGTTCTCCCAAGGTTCATATGAAAGAAGAGAATTAATGTAGAACAAGTTCCCAACTATACGGCTAGGTACTCATTGCACAGCAGGATCCCTTTCAACTCTCCAAATTTAAAGAAATGCTGTAACTGACCATTTCTTGTACTGGAATTCCTCAAGCATTGTAAATAGACAGCAGTAGCAGATCATTCACATGGATTGATGGGAGAAGAAAGGATAGAACCACGGGCCTCTCAGCCTTGGTTTGGTTGAATCCCACAACCCTAGGTTTCTTACTTAAGCTGTCTCATACAGCAAACTGTATCTCAGCTTATTCTTGACTTGGCAGCCCCCTTTTTTAACTCTAATTCTTCTTCTTCCAGCCCCCCTTCTCTTTATTAAATAACTGAGCACTGTTACTAGATTGGAAACTTCAAACTTGTGCACATTAATCGATCAGTTAATCAATCAATCAAACAATCAGGCTACAGCTGGACAGCTGGCTCATCAATGCAACTGGGCTGGTTGAATATGGGTTAAATATGGCCTGCTGACATGGGCTTCGTGGGCTGCTGAATTGGGCCCATGGTTTGTCCCTTTTCTTCCCTTTTCTTCCCTTATGGCCTTGACAACTATGGTTGTACTGCATCAAGAAGAGGTGTACCTGCAACAAATGCAGGAAGAAGAAGCAGAGTCGACACAGCCAAGAGGAAGAAGACCCTTGCGCGAAAAAGGTCAAGAACCTTGGGAATTTTTTCCACATATGTGATCTTTATAAGGTCTTCCGGAATAGGCAAATCATCTTCTTCTTCTTCTTCTTCTTTTTTTTTTTTTACATTACAATCTTGTTCTCGCCATAAATTTGCATCGGTTCATTTCTGCCAGAATGGAATATCAATTGGATTTTACCATACATAATTACACTCCTAATTTGTTCCCATAGAACAGAAGATCAGCGAATCACTCTTACGGAGTGTAACCAAATTAAATAGTTTCTGTGGTTGATCTTCATGGTATAAGACCAAATTGGTTATCTAAATTTTTTTTTTCTTGTCTCAGGTGGGTTTTAATTACTCTCTCCCATAATTTCATCGTATGACTTATAAATTTGATTCCTCTATAGTTATTACAGCTGATCACATTTTTATATATAAATCATTACCCCAATGCTTCTTCTCCATTCATCTGGCACTTTTTTTGTGCTCATTATTAAACAACTTTGTTAGTGAAGTTATTCCAGCACTTCCACAGTGTAGGAATGCCATTTGGATTATTGGTTTACTTATTTTCATCTTCTTTAGAACTTACAGAACATTTTAGTACCCTTGTGTTGGATGGTTTTTATGCGGTTTTTTAATCGGTTTACCATCATTTTATCAGTTCAAAACCAAACTGAACCGTTTAATTAAACAGTTTCATTTTAATACCAGAATTAAACGGTTTCATTTTAATACCAGACCGAGTCATATATTAATTCAGTTTGTTAGGAAAAATAATTTAACCAAAACAACAATAAAGACAAGACGGAGAAGAAAATGATAAACAGAAAAAGAGGAGAGCAGATTACAGTAGTCTGCTTCTCCTTGTAGTTTTTATATTTATAGAAATTAGCAAACATCTACTAGATAGGATCTACTAGGGCTCTACAAGCTAGAGTCCTAGTTAAAAGTAAACTAACTAACCTAGCCTATTTGGAAAAGGAAACAGAAAATAATAAGGTAAATAGTCTAAATATGATTCCAAATCCTAATACGAGTCCAAGTCCTAGAAACTAGCAGCTTTGACTAAGTCAAAGCAATGTTACAACTTTATTACGCTAACAGAGTTAATGGTTTCAGTTTAAGCGGTTCGATTTAGTTTAGGTATATGATTCTGGTTTACTTTTAGCACCCTTCCTTATAGAGATGAAATGGGTGGTTGAAGCGAGAAGGCATATGATTATCTTTCAATTAGTGATGCCAAGTGAATGTTGATATTCTCATCTGATCACTAGTTGCTTGAATATGTCAAAGAGGTAGATACTAGTTCCTTAAGTTGTGTATTCAGTTTCTTCTACTTTCTTTGCTGCTTCTTTTTTTTTTTTCCCCTGATAAAGTTGCTTCTCATAGAGTGTTCATGCAAATTATGACTGAATTTAATTATGACTGAATTTTATTTATGTACCATGGTGTTCAAGAATGGTGTTGCATTGATTGAACCATCTAATCCATATTGGTAATGGACATCCTGATGGCAAAGAGGGTTCAAAGTAAGTCAAATTAACAAACCCTCTTTGTCGCAAGATCTTTATGCAGTCCAATCTTAAATCAGAATTAGAAAGTAACAAGAAATTCAACTTATCTGGAAATCTAACCCTTAGAATCTCTTCAAACTTGGGGACAATGAACTTTAGGATGTACGTGAACACATACTGAAAGTTGAAGACGATCCGATCATAGATGTAGAATATATGAATTTTTGAAAAACAGCCTATGTTCTGACGACGCCCCTAGTTACCAGCACATTTAATCGATCTGATTATAGTCTCCAATTTCGTAGTGTATTGATGATCAGACCGGTAGTGAATAACGTAGCAATTATGTAATAAAAAGGGAGAGATTGATGGTATTGAAAATAGAGCAAAGAAAGACAAGGGAGGGGGGTTTGTGGTTGAGTCACAACCAAGAAGACTCAACCAGAAAATTATAGGTTCTCTAAAAGTTTGCCGGCTCTTTTCTTCTTTATCTTATTTATAGACTTAAGAAAGATTACAAAATAATAGGATTTCCAAAACTGAAACAGAAACAAAACAAGGAAAGTTGACTCCCTATAGGACTCTTCTAACTTAAACTAAGGCAAGAATTAAAAGGAAACTTCCCTTTATAAGATTAGGAAAGTTTCCAAACTAACAAACCAAATATTTAGGAAACTAACTCTAAGATACTGAACCAAATATTTAGGAGACAAATAACTTAATAAAATAGGAAGGAAATCTGTTGGCACTGTTTACGTGAACAGTGTTCAGTTGATGGTTTGGTCTTTGGGTTGGTCCAATGGACCAATACCGACTGGTTCTTTGGGCTGACCCATTATCGACTTGAGCTTGGGCCTTGGGCCTTCTTGGACTGCATCACATCCTATTGTATCAATCGATCCAGTTGTCTTATCATGCTTTATTCAATTTATTTTAAGTTCCAGATTAGTATCGGTTAGTATTTGAACCTCCAATGTTAATCCTTAAATGTGTGGGCTTGCTATAACTATAGAAGTGATACTATCCGCTGAGTAATTTGAATCCTTATTTGTTTCTCAGAGATCTTTTCTAGAACAAAGATTAATATTAGGGTGGAAATTCCTCAGGTTCAAATTGTATCCTTCGCCATGAAGCCTATCTGTATAAATCTTTTCGACCATTGATTGCTCATGGATCATAACAAATTGGGTTTGTTAGGGATTGGAATCCATCCTGTTTTCTATTTTCAGTGTCAGCTTCTGGGAAGGTTAATCCCCTTTTTTTAATCAGCTCCCACAAGTAATTATTGATTGACAAGATTCACTCCTTCGAAAGAAGTAGACCTAAATGTGGTTGTAATTCTTTCGTTTTAGAGTGTTCATGTCCATGTTTTGTCAGATCTTGCTTCACTATCTTATCTAAAATGAAGTTTCTAGATGTAAATTCCTATCAGCCCCTTCTAATATTTCTCCATTCATCTTTTTTTTTTTTTTTTTTTTTCAAAAGTAAGATATTACATTCTATATGGTAAATACACAAGGCAGCATCATTTGCTACAAATTTACAAAGATCCCTAGAAAACTTGCTCTGATTAGTTGCAGGAAGAATTAAAGGGAAGGGAAGTGAAATTTTTAAACTAAAAAGAAAACTTCTATAATTATTGCAGCACATATTATCACATGACTACATAACTAATTCCAAATCATTCCATATTTAGTTATTAACTTAAACTTTACTTTGCATCCAAATCCCTTGCATTTGAAAAGTGAAATAAATTTTGCATCTAATAAGTATCATTACTACATATGGTAAGAAATTTAAATAATTTATACAATCATGTTGTGTTATAGTTATAATTTTATTTTTTTTTATGTTTGAAAATTTTCTGTTGTAATTTTAATGTTTTGAATTATTAGATTCAAAATATCATTTTATTATTTTTTATGTGATATTGAAAGGGTGTGTCTTTTCCTAATAAGCACATTTACAAGAGGTATTGAAAGGGTATGTCTCTTCCTAATAGGCACCTAAATGACCAATAGGTGTGACTATTGGTGACATGTCTAAATGGTCAATAGACATATCTGTTTGTAGAGACATGATGTTTGGACACACTCTTTGGAGACGACAATTGGTAGTGGCTCTTCTTCTCCTATATATAGAGAGACGGTTTAACCCATACAAAAGATGATATAACTTGGTTTTGACAATCCCATTAGGGTTAATTTGATTTTTACCTATTGAGCATAGTCTTTGAATCTCCGAGTAAACCATGAAAGTAAGTGCAATACTTTTCGATTTTTTAGGGTTGTTTTATCTTGGAAATCGATTCGTATAGAACCCGGTTTGCACCATAGGGAGTGATTATGATTTTAAGGAGTAGGTTTAACTACGACTCAACCCTACCGTTCGTTTGCAGCATGTGATATATCAATTTAATGGTACTTTTGATGCCTTCTTTGGTGAGTTCATGGATGTGCTTACATGGAGTATTTGAGTAACTTATTTTTATAATTATTTATATTTCTACATCTCATCTTATGTCTAAAATGTTATTTATGGTGCATATTTTACGATATTTCCAATTCCTTTCCTTTTAGTTTCCCTTGCAAAGAAACTGAACCTGTGGGAAACATGATAATTTCAGCATAACCATTTGCCAAAGCAGCCATGCGGTAGGTACGCTGGCTGATTCTGCTCTCTCCACTTTTGCTGAAGCTCAAACCAGTCCAACCAAACTGAACCTGTACGTACAGATCCGATTCCTAATGTGTTGTCAAGTTTCAAGATCTCAGAAAGAAAATCTTACAGGTGTCTCCCCCTCATGTTTGACACTATATATATTAGCTTAAGCTTGCTCTCTTCAAAGAGAAAAGAGGAATGGGTCCATTGACCTACCCTCCCTGTGAATATTGCAACTGCTCGGAAGTGGCTTGTGCTGATCATTTCCCACCAGGTAAGCTTGCTTGCTTGCTTTATAGTGGAAGCAAATTTTTATAAAACCTTTCTTTTTTTTTTTTTTTTCTTTTTTTTTTAAAGGGTGTTTTGTTCTTAATTTATTTGGGGAAGAGGGTTATTAAGTGGGGAGTGAAGCTTTATACTCAGAGACGGTATTGGCTTGTCTTATTTCTCTAATTTTCTTTGAATATGTAGAACGCTGTCAGGATTTCTGCGCCCTCTCACATTGGGTAGTGAATTGACCACCCAACCTCTCATCATTTCATTGCCCCAATCAGAAATTGACCATTTATGCATTTACATCTTTAATTTTGACCAATTTTTTTCTTACTTCTAGTCAATAAAATATCAGAAAATCTATGTGTTACGTACAAACGGGTTTAGTTAATAAACCTGTGAGAATATGTAGAGAATGGGTTAACCTTTTACCAAAAAAAGAATGGATTAACCATATTAGAGAATGGGTTAATCATTTGGGGATTAGTTATTGTAATTGTTTGGAATGCCTATTTATATGGGTTCTTCTGAATTATCAAATACCATGATTGTCTCTTATGAGAGAGAGAAGCTTCCTCTAATAAGCCATAGGAGGTTCCCTTGAACCAATCTCAAACATAACACGTATCACTATGATACTTGCTCAGCAGCTCATGTAACTAAATCTACAGGTTTTTTTGAATAAAAACCTTCAAAAAAAAATCAAAGATCCGTTGATATGTTTGCTTCTTTTTCATGATTTTATTTTCTGAAATTTTGGCAGATTCTGGGTTTTAAACTCTTGATTTGTACTAATCAAAATATCTTCTGAAAGGGAACAAGAAGCATTCTAATATGTAAAATGTATTTCAGTAAAATAAATCATTTTTCTATATTAATCCAATTTTCCTTTGCATTTAAGATAATTTCTATATTACAAACCACTGATTGCTTTTTAATTGGTAGGAACAAAAGTTCAGTGGCCGGAGCTGGTAGGAATGAAAGGGAAAGAAGCCATGGAGGTAATCAAGAAGGATAACCCATTGGTGACGCCTTGGCTTGTGGGGAAACAAAAATTTTATATCTGTTCTTTGCTCCAACTGTGTTATTGTGATCGTTGATTCTGATGGCCCAATCCTGAAGCCAGTGTTATTAACAAGGGGGGTCCCAAAGTTGGATAAGAAGAGAATGAGAGATTTTAAACGTTGGTTTACGGCATAGTTTAGGGTTAGGGTTAGGAACCGGTTTAAATGATCTAAACGATTGAACTCTTATTTGGGTTGATCAGTGTCTAACCAGTGTGAATCCATTGGTTTAAACGATCTAAAATTGTACTAAACCGTTTACTAAACAGTGTGATGATCCAAATCAAAATCGAATCATTTATTAAATGGTTTTTTGGTTCCAGTGTAAATGGTCCGGTTGGGTTTTGGTTCAGAAGTTGCACACTTAATTAGATCTTCTAGAAGCTCAATATATAATAGTTGGAATTTTCAAAACCTTGCATGTTAGATGGTTAGAAAGGATTGTATCAGTGAATTGGTAATCTATATTTTTAAATTTTTTTTTTTTCATAGAAATAAAATCAAAACCTTAACGACCTAACCAATTATCAATAATTGTTTTAGACTTTGGGTGCATGTATTTATGTAAGACTTGTTTAGTTTATTAATAATTGTTTTTGTTTGTTTTTGCTATTCTTCAAAAAATTAACTGCATTTTTTACCCTCGGTTTAATTTTTGTGCCATTCTAATCATACTGTACCATTCAAAGATTTTTTTAGCCATTCTCATATTACTTTCATTACGGGTAGTCAATCACTTTCCTCTCTAACCTCTACAATCATTGCAATGACATCATGGAGCTTGTTCACAGCTGAACCAACCCACTGTATGTTCAATGAATATCGCCAAGTAAGAAATTTCCATACAAACATATGGAAATTTAAGATTAATTTAAGATTGCAACAGAAGCTGCAGACCTGGTTAAAAGAAGTAGTGTTGCATCAAAGTAAGAAATCTGGGTTACATATCACGCCGGCTGTTCCTGCTGTCCAGGCCATTGGTGGCAACCTTTTAAATCCAGGTAGGCATGGTGTTGATAATGTTTTAAACTGAATCGATCTGATCCAAATTGTATTGGTATACGGAACCAATGTAAAACTGATACGTGACTGATACTATACATAATAATATTAAAACAGAACCCGATCAAAGATTGGTGATCGATCCGGTCCAAAACTGATACAAATCGATCACTCTGATCAATCGAATTACTTGAACCATGATTGGTGCTAACTGCACTCAATTGTCAATCCAGATTCCAGATGAGCACGTTACATGACTATTTACTCCCCCAGAAATAGATTATGCAGCTGCGAGCGTTCTGGTTGCCAAACATAATGAATAAATTAAGTTTGACTTGTCAGTGGATATGAATAAAAATAAGAAAGTGTAAGACCAGATTCAGAATATGGAAAACAACTTTAAAATTGTGCACTGCATCAGAAAATTAGATGGAGTTCATTCAATCATCCCACTAGCAGAAAGGCCACTAGAATTGACACGTCTCCATGCAACTGATGTCCACAAAATGGAGAACTCACTCTGTTCATGGAATTACTACCATACCTTCTCAATTAAACCAATAACTCCAGGCTTTGATGGATTTCCAACATTTTCCTCCTCTAGTTTGGATGATGTCCACGCCCTCCAGAGCTCTGGAGCCATCCACTGTACAAGCAACAATGGCTGAGAATGTCACCGTATCATAAAATCTTAAATAAAACCGATTAATATAGAACCCCACTCAGAATACAAAAACAGTATCTTTTTTTGGACAAAATAAAAAATAAATAAAGCTTTAAACGATCAAAAAGAGAATTGGAGTGGATATTATAGTTTAAGGTTGTCACTGGTGGAAGATATTTCCATCCTTTTTTGCTTTGATTGCATTTGGCGTTTCTTTTGACTACAAAGCTTAAAAATTTAAAATCATCAAAAAGAGGAAACTCTCTTGGATCATCAGTTGCATTCTGTAGCATACCTCAACTTAACACTTCAAAAAGGGAGACAAAAGTAGAAAAAGGAAATACCTAAATAATACATGATTCATAAGGGTTGATTAAAAATCTCTGAAAGCCATCATTCATTTATTTAGTTGTTGAGTTGTGTGAACATCAGCTGAAGAGGTGTCCATGTCATTTAGACCCAGCTCCTCATTCTGCTCCCAAGACCTCTCGTATTCTTCAAATGTCAGCTGATGGTCATCTTCAAGGACATCAGTGATGGGGGCAACAAAAGAATTTGCCAATGCATCATCAATAATTAAAGTCCAAGGTTCCTCCAAACTCAAAAGCTTGATCAACCTCGCCCTGAAATCTATCCATTTGCTTTTTCTCTGATCATCAAGACTATCTCCAAAAGTGAATCCATGTACTCTCTCAAGACTCTCACTAATTTTAGTAATCAAACCTTCGATGGTTGTAACTACTCCACCTAAAGTGCCACTAGTCAGCTCCAAGTCAACTTGTGGAATTTTCACACTTGCAGTATCTGACTTTATCACATCTCGGCTTAGATCAAGAACACTCTGCACATGAACTGTTATTGTCTTGCCCTTCTCAGGAATTTGACCACCTGGTTTCAACTCGGAACTGCGGTATCCACAAGCATCACATGAAGATGCCATGACAATAACTTCATGAAAGTATGGGATTTTGGTGACAAACATACGAGTCTCACATCTAACACCACAAGCTCCACATGTCGATGGAAAAGTCATCACCTCCTCTGGAGCAGTATACTTAAACAAGGCAGCAGCAACTTCCTCACTATTACCCTGTGCAATAGCTCGATGACCAGCCACAGCTCCAATGGATCCATGTGGTTCTCCTCTACTTTCAACAGAATCGCCTCTTCTTCCCTCAGTTAAGGATTCAATAATACCCTGAGTTTCACGTTCTCCCGATTGTGATGAAGCCACAAGAAATCCCAATGCTTCCTGTTGCTCAGGAGTCCGTTCATAGAATTTAATAGTCAATGATGGATCTAAAGATGGAGCAAACGGGTTCTCAATGAAGCTATTACCAGCAGGATCATCAAGAATGAAGGTGAACGGTATTTCTCCTGTTGCACACGATTTCAATTTCATCAAGAACTGGTCCAAAGCTTCAGCAGTCTCAGGAACCACTTTCTTGCGCTCTTCTTGAAGGGCCTGCAGTTCATCCACAGCCCTCAGCAGCATCCCGTCTACCGTTGACAACTTTCCACGTTGAGCTTCAGGAGGAATCTCAAAATCCAGTTCTGGTATCTTAATGGTAGCAGAATCAGATTTTACTACTTGCCGGTTTAGCATCTTCTGATCACCAGATGGAACCTCCAAACGGTACCAACATCCACGAGGTTGGAGCTCACCAGCAAACTGCACTTCATTGTTCCGTTCATTACAATGAGGGCATTCAAAAGCCATAAGTATTATCTCCCTAAAATGAGGAATGCGTGTCAATAGAAGTCTTGTTGTCCCATTCTCTCCACAGCGCATGCAGAGACTCTCAATCTGATGAAGAGGCACAGCATCATCATCCGCAGAAACCGCTTCCACCGCCAAGCCTACATCAACAATTGGGTCTCTAGATGCCATTCTTTTATTTCTTTTATTTCCCCCTTCTTTCTTCTATGAAACGGAGAGGACTACGGTGGTTCTGGTGAACCAAGGCTCCTTCCTCGCCTGAGTTGATAGATTCTTCTGATAAGATAAGAGACCAGCAGAATTGGATCAGGTTTTTTACCAGGTTCTGGCAAACCTAGGCTTCTTCTGCTACGTCAGCTGCAGAGTCAATAGATAAATGAGGAGATCTATAAAATGAATGTTAAAAAAGGGAATGAAATGCAAGCTAAGAGAAGGAAAGCCATCAAAAAGGAGAAAAAACTGAGGAAATAGTAGTCGTTGGGACTAAGGAAAAGGGAATAACGGATGAGGTAACACGGGTTTTAATTATAAAAGATTCCAATTTTTGGAGACCCTAAACATTTGGAAATGGAATAATAGATATGAGTGCATACCATACTTAGTTAAAACAATAATAGTATTCAGAACTTGAATGGAAAGGTAAAAAATACGGCCAAACATTTTGAGAATGTAAAAAAGAAAAAGAAAATGGACAGAACGGGTATTAAGCCTAGATTTGGAAAATACGGGACCAAAAAAAAAGTCAATATACACACATTGAGGAATTATTACGTAAATGCCTTCATCCAAATTCAAGGCAACTTCTTACATATAGCAATCGAGCTGTTATTCCAATCTCAGAATCAACTATAGAAAACTTCAAAGGAGTTTGTTTGAACTAAACATATCAAGTAACAATTACCAAGCAACAAACAATATTCAAGCCAAAAATCAATTATTTTAGACAATCGATTATTTAGAACACTTATCAAGTAACACTGAAGAAGGCCATGAGAATGCAAATCACATAAGACAATCCATAATGCAGCATACAAATTGCAAATCTGATGAGAATCTCAGGACCAAGGCAAACTGCAGATTTAATCTAGGACCACCTACTGTGTTGGAAATCTCAGGATCTCAGAACTCAAATACGATAGGTACCAAAATGGTCTCCCCGTTGTAGAGGGATCTGCATTTGCTAGATGTTGATAACAATTCACTATGTTCCTCTGCCTTGACTGACACAGGATAGTGATATTTGTTGCTTACCCCTGGAAGGGATCTGCATTTGCTGTGAAGAACCTGAAATTCCACCGAAATCTCAGAATCTCACAGGCATTGCAACCCAGGAACCCATAAGAAACCAGCAAAAATAATCCAGAAGAATTTAACAATCCACATTAAAATTCTAGGTTGGGATATTGCCTACAAACATTGGAATGTTGGATGTGAGACAAGAAAAAGAGCAAAAGATGTAATTCATGTAATTCGGAATCCAGCAAAAGGTCATTGGAACAAAAGAACAAGGGTCCAGGAGCACTTGCAGTCAAGCAAAACAGACCATTAAAAATAAAACAAGTGCATCCAGTTCGACTGCATATACATGAGGCTGTTCACCTATTTCTCTACCACAGCCAGCAAATAGTAAGAATATGCAAGCAAGAACGGATGCAGTCCCAGGCAACATGTCTGAATGCGATCGTTTCAACTGCTCCGATCCCATACTTATTACTCAATTTCTCGATCTCTCCACAGGTTTCAGAATTCTTACCTCACAACCCGCAGCGTCAGCTGCCTCAGTTGCAGACTGCAGAGTAAAAATCGAGTTTTCGGTGTCTCTCCTCCCCACCGTGCTGCGCAGGTGTCGTGCTCTCAGCTAAGAAGGAAAGAGAGTGGGAGACAAGGAGTCAAGAAGTGAGGAAGTAAGGGATAAGGGATAAGGGACAAGGAAATAGAGTTGCAGGGGGCTGTTGGAGACGAGGGGAGGGAATGAGGTATTCAGGGTTTGGCGTTAGTGTCAGTCTGGATCCGTCGAAGAGGGGTGATTGTATATTGGCCGCTTTTTTTTTTTTAATACGGGGATGCTTTTACAAAAATTCCTTTTAACTGTATTTATCAGCTCAAAATGGAATGCAGCCATTTTAATTGGGTAATCCAGGAACGCGTTTTAATGCACAACCTATAACCCAAACCCAACCCTCCTTATTCTCCGGAAAAAAAAAACCGTCAGAAATTCATCAAGCACACATACCAATTTATTATATATGCATCGGACAAACTCCAACCATTGGATCATGGTTGGACACCGTCCAATGACTGGAGACAATATAAGTCCATTGACTCATTGGTACCCAAATTTAGACTAAGTTTCGTACTAATAGGCTGCAATAACTCATCTAAACAAATAATGGAGTAGAAGTGATAAACTAATGAAAGGGGGATCAGTGTCACCTGTCGGGCTATGTGGCCCCCACATCAGTGTGGGCCAATGAGAGAGCGTGCTGGGCATCATTTCATCAGGGGACTATTTCGCTCTTCGTATGCCTAGGTGCAAGCTCCACCACAGTTAGTCAGCTAAGTAAGTTCAGGTATTACAAAGTTTTAGATACGGATATATACGGATATTAAACGGAGACAAACTTCAATAAGGGGATGGATGATCCATTCTAAAAAAAAATATCTACAGTATTAATACGGTATGCATTTAAAAATTCAGGACTAAAAATACAGGCATATATACACTATACAATAGGGGAAAAGACTCTTGTCGTCAGCTTGCCAATCGTCCACCGAAAGGGCTGCGATGCATCGACATATGTGCCGAGCATCCAACCCGTTCAATGGATAGGTAACGTGACTAGACTACAGGAGATGATCCAGGTCCATACAATAGACATCTACATCATTCAATAAATAGAATAATAACATACAAATACAAATTTATAAAAAAAGAAACCATTCAATCCATGAAATCCAACACAAAATCATCATCCCATCCAACAGATAAATAAAATTAGCTCCTTAAAAATTTACACTATTAAAGCTCTTGTCAATACAATAGACCACTTGGACTCTTGAAAGAAAAACTCAATGTCGCTCATGGGCTGTTGTGAGAACCTTAGCCTACTTTCTTTGGTTTAAAACTTCACAAATATCAAAAGAGAACAAAAGGCCCCTTAGGCTGCACTTGGTAATGTTCTGTCAAGTTCTTGTTCTAAACCAGTGTTCTTTTCAAAAGATGGCTTTTTTTTTCCATGTTCTAGAACAGTGTTCTTTGACTGTTCTTTTGGCCTTTAACCTGTTTGGCAAACATGTTCCAAAACTAGTTTGAGAACACTGTTCTGACCAGTGTGTTGTTTGGTAACATTTGTTCTATTTTTTTTTTTTTTCTAAATGATTCAAATATTACAGAATTGCCACCAAATCAATATCTTGCCAAATTAATTTATATTAATGCTATTTAATTATACACATGAAAATCTGTTTTAAGAAAACCATTATCACATATTAAACATATATTTTGTAATTGTTCGACTTAAAATGTAAAATATTTACACCAATCATGAAGCGTAAATGAACAAAATGGTCAACACAAGTACCCATAATGGATTAAAAAAATGATAAATAAATAACAAAGTCACCTGACATCAGTCATAATGGATTAAAAAACAGAAAAATCATTGCTAAGTTACACAATTTCTTGCATTCCAGAGAGAGAGAGAGAGAGAGAGAGAGAGAGAGAGAGAGAGAGAGAGAGAGTTGTTAAAACTATGGGATATGAACGTCTTTGGACTTGGCTTTAAGGTGTTTTCCTCGAGCTTTACTTCAGAGTTAGCTTCTAATTCCTTGAACATTGTTTTTGATAAATGTCATTCAGCACAAATGTTATTTTAAGAAACTCTGTGCTTCAATCTAACACTCATGATGGTCAACAATAACGGACTCACCTTCATTTTGATTTTTCTCTTAAACATGGTAATGCCTCTTACATCATCACTGTCAGCATGTTAAACCATCCTTTAGATGAATTTATCTTATTCTGTGACTGTAATTTCACAGCTCAAATATGCTCCAAAGATCTACCAGAAAATCAGTGGTCCTGCTTCGGCTTCAAAGTTTAGCAATGACCGGCACCATATATGCAGGGAAAATTTTGAGTTTGTTTGGGTTCGGACTACAGTTTTCAGTTTCAAGGTCTATTGGGCAATCATCATTGCTATGTTTGGCCTCGAGGCAGGATTTTATAAGTTTTAAGGGGAAATGTATGGTCCTGCTCTTAAGTAACATAGCTTAGTAATCTTGGCTGGGTCCCAAATGTTCTGCAAGAAAATTTGTGCATCCATTATAAAAAATCAAGACTCTGTCTGTGTGTGTGTGTGTGTGTGTGAGAGAGAGAGAGAGAGAGAGAGAGAGAGAGAGAGAGAGATGCGTACAGGTGGGTTTATTACTGAAATAGATGAGGATGATAAAGTCTGATTGATAATATCAATCAGATATATAAACAGCACAGAAAAGAAAAAGATCTAAAGATCCACCTAAAATGCTACTAGCAAGGTGGTCCATTAAAACAGACTTAAAGATCCACCTAAAATGCTGCTTCAATGAGAGTTCTGTAGTTTCATTACAGCAGTTGAGTCAGAGATGGAAAAACCTTGTGTTTTATACCAATCAGAGCATTTATGAAGAAAATACATGGTTAATGCATCTCAAATTCTCAACAGAACAAAAACAAAATTGAGCCATCATATATCTTATATCAGTACCACAAAAAAAAAAACAGATTGGTGAAGTTGTTTAAAAATAAAACCTCAAGAGTACACATCATCCATAGAGTTGGCAAGATATATAAACCAGTTACACACCAAAATTGACGGCACACAACACCATCTGTCTTTAGGCAAAGAAGTGGTTCAAAGTCTCCAACATGGGGATAAATCTAAATCTGATCATACAAAGCAATACCTAGGTACCTATCTATACCATCAAATTCAAAGACTCTTGGGAAGAATATTTTAATCACATAATCCAAGTATTTTAATCCTATTACCCCAAAAAATGTGACAGCACTACTGTTTTTAATGCAGTAACAAGAATTAAGATAACTATGACTGACTGGCCAGAAAAGTAATCAACAATAACTTCATAGTGTTGAGATCAAATTAAACTAGCAGATCTCCTTCACTGCAAGAAGGGTGTTTGATGATTAGCCAGAAAGATTTGATCTCCTGGACTGATTAGACCAGAAAACAGCAAAACCCTTAAAGGAACTTTGCAATCCCCTACGAGCACTACATGTCAATTTATCAATAAATTTTAATTTAAAAAAAAAAAGTGGGAACTCCCTCATTTCTTTGTAACCCTAAACCCTTCAACAATGCCACCATTCTTCACCTCTCTCACCCTAACCATGGTTGCAGCCACACAGTGCTAACAGGCTAACACTATACCGAAAAAAGCTAGCTTTTTTGGGAAGTACAAGTCCATTAACTACAAAAATGGGGTTTATGACAGACTACAATGGGGTTTCACCAAACACCTACCTAGCGTGTATCTACTAGATCCCATACCAGAGAAGCTACAGGACACTAACACGACCAAGCCCTGTCTAAAATATGAATATTTGTAAAATTAAACTCCAGTGATAACCGAATTTCCCAGAAAGAGGATCAGAGAGTTTCAACTACTACATCAATTGTATTATAACCACTACAGATTAAAATTAAAATTTAACACAACAGAATGTAGTTCTTAATGTAGGCAAAAAAAGCCCTGGGAAAAATTGACAGGGTGTATAATACCATATTATTTATCAAGGTTATAGAATTAAAATAAAGACTTTTAATCGATAGAAACTCCATTTTATCCTCACACTTAACCCACCTCAACCATACAACAAATTCCCAAATGTTTGAGATGGAAAACAAAAGGCAGAACTCTATATTTTGAAGAAAGGAAAGCTTCCAATAATCAGAAAAACCAGAACCTGATAAATTGAAATCGAATTTGAAATCGTAATATAATTACAATTAAACCAGTCTATTGAAAAGCAAGAGGCATTCTGACCGACAAATCCACTCAATGCCCAGCCAATTTCAAATCCCACATCCCTGAATCTTGAAATCAATCTGGTGAAACTACCAAATTTCCCAAAGTAGAAAAGAGAACCTAATAAAATTACAAGTTACCGACGAGAGAGAGGATCAGAGAATTTCAACTACGTCAATTGTATTACAAGCACCATAAATTAAAATTAATCTTTATCAAAACTGAATTTGGTAAGAAAAACTACCTACATGATGTGTTCATAGTTCCGAAGAAAAACTATTGACCAATAAAAACTGCCAAAGAAATTCAGAAATTGCCTACCTATAATACTAGAAACGAAACGAAACGAAACAAAACGAATGCCTGGGGAAAGGAAAACACAACTGAGTAGAGAGATCTCTGATTTGGGAACACGAAATGAAAGTGATGAGGACATCGACACCTAGTAGATTAGTATTAGGACTCTTTTATTTTGACTTTTTTTTATTTCAGTAGTCCATTAGTATTAGGGCTCTTTTATTTGTTTATTTTATTTATGTTATTGTGGACCTCACATTCTCCTAGACGTGGGTTAGTTTCTTTTATTTAGAAGTGTGGACCCCACCCCCTAGATGTGATCCACGACTATTAGTTGAGTTGTTTTAGGACTTTATTTTTATTTGGATTTTAGAATCATAATGATATTAGGATTATAAGCCCTATATAGGCTCTTTTTTAATTAATGAAATTCAGATGATGTTTATTCAATTTAGAAAAAAGAAGAAAGCAAAACTGCTCCCTCGGCTCTCTCTCCTCTCTTGCAGGTACAGCAGCCATCCCTCTCGGCTTCTCTCTCCTTCACTTCAGGTACGAAACCTTCCCCTTGCCCCAATGCCCCCCCTTGCCCCAATGCCCCCCCTTGATCTGCTAGGACAGATTTCTTCTCCCCCTTCTCTCTTTCTTATTACTGAAATTTCCCTTGCATTGCTTTCGGCATTGCTGTCCCCTTTGTTTTTCTGATATTTATTTTAAGTATATTAATACCACCCCCTACTATACGTCTGGCAGCATATATATACCCCACTATTATTAGTTTCTTTACATGCCTCTTTCCTCTCTTACCATATCATAGTGATAACCCGTTGTTGGGTTATTTATTTTTGTTCTAGTACATCATGTTAAGCTGTAACTCTAATCTACGTAATTTCTGCCATAGTGAATGCCAAGTTAGTGCTTATTAACGTGGACAACTACTTTGATAGCATCGTTACAGCTCAACCTTCATATTTAGCATGTTATTGTTAGGATTTCATCTCTTTAATTATTGGGAAGTTGCTGTTTTTATATGTTCATAGGTTTATCTAGTCATTAGGCATTTAATCTTGTTAGTTTTAGGAGTTTTGAAATCTTTTACACATTAATACTTCTGAACCTATGATTTATTATGAACATGACATGAAACCTAATTAATAATTACTTAGTTGATCATGTTTGATGGCAAAGAGGGTTTAAAGCAAGTCAAATTAATAAGCCCTCTTTGCTACAGGACCTTAATTCAGTCCAATACAAAAAATCTGCAGAGAAAAGTAATGAAAAAAACCACTTATCTTGAAATCTAACCGTCAGAATTAGATGAAACTTGGTATGGATGACCTTTGTAATGATTGTAAACACCTTCTGAAGTTTGGGGAGGATCTGAAAAGAACTATAGGAGTTATGAGTCTCGAAAGCCTGCTGTACCTGCTGTACCTGGTACCGCCCAGATCTGGTTATAGTTCAGCTAATGTCGATAGAAATTGGTAGCAGATCAGCAAGACTTTAGCATACTCAGCAGAGAACAGTGTCGCCAGCCAATATTGATTGATTGTGAACTAAAACAAAGCTTAGAATCTCAAAGAAAGAAGAAGAAACAATTGGTTGAGTCTCACAACCTTGAGAGACTCAACCAGAAAATAGAAGTTTTAAACTTTACTTTTTTCTGGAAAATCTAACCACCAGCCAGCTTCTACTCCTCTTATTTATAATGAGAATCCTTACAATTAAAATAGGAAAGAGATAAAACTATTAAAACTAAACCTCCTTATAACATAGGAAGGTTTTAATACAATGGAAAGAAAACTTTCTAAATCTGAAAATAGGAAAGTTTCTAAACACTTTTAGGAAACTAAATTTAAGAAAGTTTTTTAGTTTCCAAACAATTAAAATTCCAAATAACTAACACTATTTTTAGGAAAGAAATAAAAAAGAGTGAAAATCTGCTGTTGGTACTGTTCACGTGAACAGTACCGTGAACACTGTTCACGTGAACAGTGTGGGTTGGTCAGCAATTGGGCCTGGCCCAATTTTAGACTTCGGCCCTTACGGAGTAGACTTGGGCTGCATCGGCTCCCCCGGCTTAGAAACATTCGTCTCCGACGAATGGAGGAAAGACATATAGTGATCATAAAAATCGGGGTCGATGCGGCGAAGTCATCTTCATGTATCCGCGTCTTTGTCACTACGTGGGTGCCCTTTCCACTTGATTAAGAGCTTGGTAACCTCCACCATTGCGGGTCATAGTATACTTGGAGTCGAACATCTTCGATTTGTTCGGCGGAAGGAGCGACAAAGCGTGGAAGGCGTAAAGTATGTTCCGTATCTCGCTTCGTCGGAATGATGACCCGTGTAGAGAGTCAAATCAGCAAGCGTTGAAAATGTTCGCGATAGCCATGCGGGTGGGAGCTCGGGGGCGTATGCATTAGTTCCTATTTTCTTGGCGCCTTGTAGGGACCCATCTTAGTGGATGTAACTTGGTAGCTTCACCGGGAGTGAATCTCTCGGGGAGTTATTCTCACCATCACCATGTCACCGGGCTTAAACTCCGCATAACGGCGATGGCGGTCCGCATTAGCTTTGTATGCTTCATTGCTAAGTGCTATTCGCCGTCGAACATCGCATGTACTTCCGTGATATGACGGATAAATTCATCGGCTTCGATACTCGCGCGCGCTTGAGGTGGGAGTGATACAAGATCGATAGGTCTCTTGGGTTGGATACCAAGCACTATTTCAAATGGTGTACGGCCCGTGGTCCGATTGGCGGCTATTATAAGCAAACTACGCTATGTCAAGAATGGAAGGCCCGCGTCTTCTCATAATCACGAACAAGGCATCGGAGAAGATTACCCAAGCTCCGGTTCGCTACTTCGGTTGCCCATCTGTTTGAGGATGGAAGGCGGGTTGAGTAAAGCAATTTAGTATTTGTCTTCGACCATAATGTCTTCCAAAAATAGCTCATAAATTTCGCATCCCGATCCGACACAATAGTCTCGGGTAGCCCATGGAGGCGTACCACTTCCTTAAAGAATAGGACAGCAACGTGCCTTGCGTCAAAAGTCTTCCGACAAAGGGAGGAAGTGTGCCATTTTTGAGAATCTGTCCACTACTACAAATATAGAGTCATATCGTTCCCTTGTGGATGGCAAGCCAAGGACAAAATCCATACTAATGTGCAGCCATGGGGAATGAGGCACCGGCAATGGTGTGTACAAACCAGAATTTTGTTTGGTGCCTTTAGCTAGTTGACATCGCCGACACCGTTGGACCACATTTTGCACATCATGGGGTAAGTGGGGCCAATAGTAAAGATACTGTAGCTTGTGCTATTGTCTTATCGCGACCAAAGTGTCCACCTAAACCACCTCCATGTAACTCCCGAATTAGGTATTGGCGTAGGGGCGTCTTTGGGATGCATAGCCGTGTTCCCATAAACAAGTAGCCGTCTTGAATCGAGAACTTTGGATCGGTTTCACCTTGCTGTAATTTTTTGGTATATAGTACCAAAATCTTCATCTGCTATGTACTCCCCCTTTGATATGCTCAATTCTGTACTTTGGGCTGAAAAGGTACTCATCGTATTCACTTTGCGGCTCAATGCATCGCTACTTGGTTCTCTTTTCCGGCTTTATAGTTGAGGGCAAAAGTAAACTCTTGTAAATATGAGATCCGCTTAGCATGTTTGTGACTAATGGTCCGTTGGGAGTTAAGAAACTTAAGTGCTTCATGGTCGGAGTAGGAGCGAACTCTTTTCCAATGAGGTAGTGTCTCCGATGTTTGACCACTGTACTCTGGCATAAAGTTCTAAATCATGGGTGGAATACCTCTTCTTGGCATCATTGAGCTTCTCCGTTTGTAGCGCCACGGATGCTTTTCTTGCATAAGTACCCCTCCGATTCCCGAGTGTGAGGCATCGGTAGCCACCTCGAGCGCACGGTCAAAATCGGGTAGGTGTAGGGACGGGAGCTTGGTTCCGCTTTCTTTTATAAGATGGAATGCTTTGGTGGCTGCCGGGGGTCCATTGGGCGGACCTTTCTTTGTCTTCATGCGCTCCGTGATGGGTGCCATGATAGGCTAAACCCTCGTATGAACCTCCAGATAAAAGGAAGCAAGGCCGTGGAAGCTACGAACCTCGGTGAGGGTTTTTTGGGAATGGCCAATTAGTAATGCTTTCGATCTTGGATGGATCGCCCCCCTTTGGATGTAATAATGAAGCCAAGGAAGACTACCTTGGGGGGCATAAAAGAACACTTCTTCGAGTTCAAGTACAACTTCTCATCTCGAAGGACTCTCATTACTAAGTCGTATATGATCTAGGTGGTCTTCGTGGCCTTTCTTGTATATTAGTATGTCATCAAAGTAAACAACAAGAAACTTACCGATGAGCGGTCGGGTGTTTGAGTCATTACTCTCATGAAGGTACTAGGGGCATTAGTTAACCCGAAGGGCATAACCTTCCATTCATATAATCCGTCTTTCGTTTTGAAGGCTGTTTTTCCATTCATCGCGCGGGCGAATCACGGTTGATGGTAACCGCCTCCGTAAATCAAGCTCGTAAAGGCGGTGCTTTGTCAACATGTCCAACATATCATCAAGCCGTGGAATAGGGAATCGGTATTTGGCCGGTGATTTTGTTGATTGCTCTGCTTGTCGATGCACATCCGCCATGTTCCATCTTTCTTAGGTGTCAAGAGTGCGGGTACGGCACATGGACTCATGCTTTCTACAATGAAGCCCTTTTGTAATAGTTCATCCACTTGTCTTTTGAGTTTCTGCATGCTCTGTGGACTTAGGCGGTATGTGGGCGGGTTTGGTAACTCTGATCCGGGGACTAAATCAATTGCATGTTGTATGTCCCTCATTGGTGGCAACTCATTAGGTAATTCTTACGCAACAAGATCTGCAAAATCGGACAAGATAGATTGTATAGGGTGGGGAAGGTTAATTTTTTCGGGGGTACAACTTCCCTAGCCATGGGGCTATCATTACACCTCTTTCTTTACTTGTTTCTTCAAAGTCTTGTTGATTGAGTATCAATAATGGGTGATCAATTTGCTGTCCAGCCTTTGAGGATGGTCCTTTTCCCTTGTTTTTGCTAGTAGTGGTTGGCTGGTCCTTCTTTTAGAGCTTGAAGGATTTGTTTTACGCTTCGGTTGTGCGGCTCGTAACCTGTTTTTCTCGGCTGGTACATTAATGGGTTTCAATATCATGGGCTTTCCATCAACATCGAGTAACATTGGTTCTTGGTACCTCCGACCAACACATCATGATCCATATAACCATGGCCTTCCCAATAGTACATCGGTCAATATCATGGGGATAACGTCGCACCATACCGTATCATTGTAGACCCACAGCATAACGGAATCAAGCACCTTTGACTTACTTCCAATGTATTACCGTTGAGAAGTGAGACCTTGTGCGGTTGAGGATGAGTTTCGGCCTCTAGTTTGCATCTATTACAAAAGCTTGTGACACAACATTAACCCGCTACCGCTGTCCACAATAATTTGAGCAAGCTTAGGTCCGCTAGACATGCGGGTGGTAAAAATACAATGGCGGCGCTAATCTTCCCCTTTTGATTCAGCCGCTAATATCCGACTCACAACATGTATTCCAAGGGATGCTTCATCTTCTTCATAGTTATACTCCGGATCATCGGCTAGGGCAGCATTATCATAGGAATCATCTTCTTGTGGTTCCCACGCGGGAATCAGCATTGGCTTCCACGGAAGCCACTAGGAATGCCTTTCACTTTTCTTGGACAATCCCTTGCATAATGGCCATAGGCATTACAATGATAGCATTGAACACTTGTTATTGGGGGGTTATTGGTCCCTTTCCCTTTTCGGTTACCGTGGGAGTATGCGAGGTGCAGCCACGGTGCTCTTGGGAGTTGGCATGGGTTTCTTGCCTTCATTAAAATTTGGGGTATACCTCTAGAGGTCTTTAGGAGTTCTTGACTGAAAAGCTTTATCAACATGGTCATTAAGACTTACAATATCAACCACACCCATTTTTTCTCTTATTTGGTCGTAGTCCCAAGCGGAATCGAGATATCATTTGATCATCATTGTCCCGTGAACGACCGTGCACATAATTGATCAAATTGGTATACATAGTCTTCCATACTCATATTACCTTGGCGAAGATTGTTCGGGTTGGTCATGCAACCTTCTTTGGAAGGACCGGGGGCAAATACTTTTCTTTCGATTCTTCCTTCATCTCCTCCCAAGTAGTGGGTTCTCTAACGACTCCTCATGAGACTATATTCATAGTTACGCCCCATCGCGAGCACCCCACTAGTTTAGAGCGGGCCAATTGCGGCTTTCTAGGTTCGGGTAGCTAAACCAATCAAAGTAGTCATCTAGGGGCATTCACCCAATCATGAAAAGCTTGGGGGTCTTGTCTTCCATGGAACTCCTTAAGATCCATTCGCACCTTATGGGTTTGATACCGAATAGGTTGATTGCCATCATAGTCTTCATAGGGTGGGTCTTGGTATTCTTCTCTAGGGACTCTTTGGGGAGCCCCAGGCAGCCTTGGCATTAGGTTGGCTATGGGAATTTCTCTTCTGGGGGCTTCTAGTCCGGCCGGCCTAGGATTATTCCGTTCCTCCAAATTACTTATTCTTCCATCCATCTTGTCTAATTTGGCATCCAATTTGGTCAATCGTTGGAGAACCAAATTAACAAGGTCATTGAGATTATTGGCTGATTAGGAGAGTTAGAACTCTCCTCGGCCATGCTCGATACCAATTGATGGCAAAGAGGGTTTAAAAGCAAGTCAAATTAATAAGCCCTCTTTGCTACGGGACCTTAATTCAGTCCAATACAAAAAATCTGCGAGAGAAAAGTATTGAAAAAAACCACTTATCTTGAAATCTAACCGTCGAATTAGATGAAACTTGGTATGGATGACCTTTGTAATGATTGTAAACACCTTCGAAGTTTGGGGAGGATCCGAAAGAACTATAGGAGTTATGAATCTCGAAAGCCTGCTGTACCTGCTGTACCTGGTACCGCCCAGATCCGGTTATAGTTCAGCTAATGTCGATGGAAATTGGTAGCAGATCAGCAAGACTTTAGCATACTCAGCGAGAGAACGGTGTCGCCAGCCAATATTGATTGATTGTGAACTAAAACAAAGCTTAGAATCTCAAAGAAAGAAGAAGAAACAATTGGTTGAGTCTCACAACCTTGAGAGACTCAACCGGAAAATAGAAGTTTTTAAACTTTTACTTTTTCTGGAAAATCTAACCACCAGCCAGCTTCTACTCCTCTTATTTATAATGAGAATCCTTACAATTAAAATAGGAAAGAGATAAAACTACTAAAACTAAACCTCCTTATAACATAGGAAGGTTTTAATACAATGGAAAGAAAACTTTCTAAATCTGAAAATAGGAAAGTTTCTAAACACTTTTAGGAAACTAAATTTAAGAAAGTTTTTAGTTTCCAAACAATTAAAATTCCAAATAACTAACACTATTTTTAGGAAAGAAATAAAAAAGAGTGAAAATCTGCTGTTGGTACTGTTCACGTGAACAGTACCGTGAACACTGTTCACGTGAACAGTGTGGGTTGGTCAGCAATTGGGCCTGGCCCAATTTTAGACTTTCGGCCCCTTCTGGAGTAGACTTGGGCTGCATCAATGTTACTTGGCTTTATACTATTCTTTACTTGTGATTATCATAATACTAATCTCGTAAGCATGTCATGTGAGTTGTTACCCATAACAGTCTCTACCCATTAATTAGTTATTTCATTAATCCTTGTGTTAATTCGTCGTGTTAGAGTAGGTTAAACTAGAGACCCTAGGTTAACCTACATCAGAAAGAGACTACCGAATGGAGATTCGTAAGTGAGGAAAGTGGCAGGGTTAGGGTTTTACCGACTGATTCAAGTACCAAGAGAGAGAGAGAGAGAGAGAGAGAGAGAGAGAGAGAGAGAGAGCAAGAGAGGGAGGGAAAGATAGAGGTAACCATACCTGGAACAAAGGAACAAGCAATTTGCAGAGATGGAGACGAAGCCGCAGTAGATGTAACGCTCGAACAAGGAGTAGCTTCAATGAAAATGAAAAAAAAATTTCAAAGACGATAAATGTAGATGGAGGAGAAGTAAAGACAAAGAGAGAGACTAAAAAACAGGCAAGTAAAAAGGGTGTGTTGGGTTTTATGGTTTTATCGAACACAATTTCATATTTTTGTTCTTTTCATAACTGTTTCAGAACGTAAAAACATGGTAAACCATGTTCTGCAATTTTCGTTTTTGGATGTTCTTTTTGATTCGTTCGTTGAGAACGGAAGAACAAATCAGATTTGTCAAACGGTTTTTGACTATTTTTTACTGCTCTAAACAGTTTTTCTGTTTCGCCAAAATGGAAGAACAAAAGAACCGTTCTCCGAAAGAGTTGCCAAACGCAGCCTTTGCTGTTTGGTAACTTTTGTTCCAGTTACATTTTTTTCCAAATTTTTCAAAAATTACAGTTTAACCAACAAAGCAATTTACAGGAATTTCCACTGATCTCATCATTAAGGACTGACAAAGATTATCAAATATGCCCAGGTATACCCAACCCAAGTACATGTGTAAAGTCTCCCCCATGAAGGAAGACCATTAAATTGAACTTCTATTGGTGCATATGGAGACGTAGGGAACCTGGTTGCTAGTTGGGGAATTTAATAGCATGTTTTAGGCTTCTTGACTTGTGTGTTCTTATTTTTTTTTATCTATTAGTGCTTTAATTATTCATCAAAGCAGAAACTCCGAGGTCACATCTGATTGTATACATTGTACAGGACATTGTAAAGGAAGTAAGATTTCAAGATGGTTCAGTTCATATCTCACCAAGCATGCAATGATATTTCTCTGAATTCTGAGGTAAGGTTAGGTTTAGTGTTTGAGTTAAGGTTAGGTTTAGTGTTTGACAATCATGAGTTACCACACAATGTATCTGATGTAGGACAGCCTAGGTTCTGGGTTTCCTACACTTACAACTAGATAAGATATTAGGTTACCTAAAGTTTAGCTAGTTAGGATAGGTGGCAGTAGCATACATGTCTTACAATTAGAGTGTTTAGAGCTGGATGTTATCAAATAAAGAGCAATATATTCCTAAAATATGTTTTACCAACTCAACAATGATCAAATAGAGTGAAATATAAGTAAGTATTTAAATGCAGCATTTAACAAAGTGTTATGCAGGAAGTTTTAATACTCCTAAAATAATAACAGCTATGTTTAGTCCTAAGGAAAACCAGTTTCTTGAAAATTCAGCAACAATTCAATATAAAGTAAATGGAATACTAATCAATTAGAATATATATCAAAGGAGCAGGTCAGCATTCTGTCAACAAGGCTACTTTCAACAGAAACCAGAAAACAGTGTAGGAACAAGAGAGAGACAGCAAAATACTATTCACTGTCCAGCAAGGTTAAATAATGACAGATTAGTAGGTAATAAAAAATTTAAGCACTGTTAATTAAAACAGATATTCTGCTAGGAGAAGTAACAGTAGAAGAACAAGATCACATGTAAATAAAAATATAAATGACACAACATAAACGGCACAATAGAATTTCGATGAGCACAAAGGGGAAAGAAAATTTCTATATATGTATTAGTATCACAATGCTCTTATGCTTTCTACTGTTCGCAAGCATTAACCATTCTCTGCTTCCACTTTTAAAGTTCAGTTATTCAGGCCGTAAATAACATGATAAGATTTCTTTTTCTTTTTTTTTTCCTCCTCTCTTCTTCTCTTTTCTCTCCCTCTTATCCATCGATCCCAGTAAGTTCTGAACTTTTTTTTTTCTTCCCTGCACATGGTTATTCTTCTCCATTCTTAATTCTGTTTGTCAATTTATCAAATAATTATCCTACTGTCAGTTTAGTTTTCTGCCTCACTTTCATTAGTCTCTGTTCTGGTTTCTAGTTCTCATTTCAAAACTGTTTTCACGATTAGAGCTACCCATCAATTTCAGCAGTCCTATCGTTAGTATGTTTCTTCGACAACTTCTGTTTCCTGAATCTGATTGCTAATCTGATTTCTAGTCTTGAGTGCTAAATATACTCTGATTTAGAGTCCAGTGTTTTGAATCCAAATCCATTAGAATTCTAATTATCTGATATCAACTTCAAGAGTTCTCCCCCTCAAGACGGAACCTTCAATTCATTGGAATCCAACCATTGAATTTCCGTCATATTTTTCAGACTTGTTCTATCTAGTAATTTGAGCATTCAATTTAAGTTTCAGGTTCATCAGTAACTGATTTTTCTCCTAATCTGGTTCTTGTTCTTTTACCTACAATCCAGTCGCAAGCTAATCTTCCACTGGATCTCACTGGTTTGAAATTAGCACTGTATTAGTTACATTGTTTAGATCAAACATTTTCATCATAAAATAAAGAATCCTGACATCAATAACAGTTCATAATAAATGCAATTGAACAATCTTAAGCTCGCATGACCCATTAGCTTAAAATAGCAACAGAAGAGCACACAAGCATATCTTAAAACATGCAAAACTCCTCCACCAAAGGATATTTATTTCTCTTACTTCGCAGAGAAATAGATTCAGTAACTTTGAAACATCCATCTCAGAAGAAAAAACGTATACCTCAGAAGAACATCAAGAACTAAAAAAAAAAATTAAAAAAAATTGTCCAATATTCCGCCACCACACCGTTGGATCAAAATCAACTTCTCCCAACACTAACAAAAACCATAAAACATAAATAGAAGCCTAGAACCCAAGAAAAAATTGCAAAAACATGAACCCTAGTTCCAGACCCGAAACCTTGCACAAATCTGGAGAGAGAGAGAGAAGACAAACTTGTTGCAGCCCCGAGAACTTGCAGACCGAGAGCTTATGCGCAGATAGCAACTAGTGAAGTGAAGAAGAAAAAGAAAGAAGATGGGGAAGGAAAAGGTCGGAAGAGGGGATATTTTATCGGGAACGTTTTATCTAGGTTGTTTGATGCAGTCCAAGGACCAGCCAGTAGTGGATCAGCCCAAGGATGTGTCAACATGGGCCCAACCCACATTGTTCACGTGAACACTGTTCATGCGGTACTGTTCACGCGGTACTGTTCATGTGAACAGTACCAACAGCATTAATTATGACTTTTTATTAGTTTCCTAATTTTCAGTTTATTTATTTCCATTGTTTAGTTTCCTAAAAATTAGGCTAGTTAGTTTAGAAGTCTTAGTTGCTTGGAGACTAAGATTTGCCTAAAATCTAGTTTCTTAATTCCAGTTTTTAGAAACTTTCCTATTTTTATTGTTTTAGAGCCTTCCTAAATTATAAAGGAAGGTTGGTTTTACTAAATTTCGTTATTTCCTATTTTATTTGTAATGTTTCAAAGCTATAAATAAAGAGAATGCGGGGCTGCAAGTAGAGAGATTTAGACCGAGAAAAAGAAGAGAGTTTAGCTCTTGATTTTCCCGGTTGAGTCTCATAGGTTGTGAGACTCAACCAAAATATTCTTTTTTTATGGTTTTCTTGTCCTTTCTAATTCCTTCAAGTTCTTATTATTGCATATTGAATTGCGATACCATTAAGTGCTGATTTGATCAACGAAAGCTCGTGGGATTAAAGATTTAAAATCATATCGACCAGCTCTAACTAAACCAGTCCCGTTTTCAGATGATAGGTAGTTTTCAAAAAATCGCATCTCTCTCATCTGTGATCGGATCATCTCCAACTTTGGATATGTCTTCAAGTACATCCTAAAGAGTATTTCCCATCAAGTTTCAAGTGATTTCAAGGGTTAGATTTCAAGATAAGTGGTTTTCTTCATTACTTTTCTCTGCAGATTTTGTATTGGACTGAATTAAGATCCTGTAGCAAAGAGGGCTTGTTAATTTGACTTTCTTTGAACCCTCTTTGCCATCAATTGGTATCAGAGCATGGCTGAGGAGAGTTCTAACTCTCCTAATCAGTCCAACAATCCCAATGACCTTATTAATCTGGTTCTCCAACGATTGGCCAAAATGGATGCCAAGTTAGATAGCATGGATGGGAGAATGAGTAATTTGGAGGAGCTAAATCATCCTAGGCCTGCTAGGGTGGAAGCCCCTAGAAGGGAAGCCCTTAATGCCAACCTAATGCCAAGACGTATTCTTAGGGTTCCTCAAAGAGTCCCTAGAGAGGAATACCACAACCCAACCCCGCTATGACGACTATGATGAACCTATCCGTTACCAAACCCATAAAGTACGGATGGACCTCAAGGAGTTTCATGGGAGACAAGACCCTGAAGCCTTTCAAGATTGGCTGAATGCCTTAGATGACTACTTTGATTGGTTTAGCCTTCCCGAACCTAGAAAGCTACAATTGGCCCGCTCCAAACTAGTGGGGGGTGCTCGTGATTGGTGGCGTAACTATGAATATAGTCTCATGAGGAGTCGTAGAGAACCCACTACTTGGGAGGAGATGAAGGAAGAATTGAAAGAAAAATATTTGCCAAGATCCTTCCAAAGAAGGTTGCATGACCAGCTGAATAATCTTCGACAAGGCACTATGAGTATGGAAGATTATGTCTATCAATTTGACCAATTGTGTGCACGGTCAGGTTCACGAGACAATGATGATCAAATGATATCTCGGTTCCGTTTGGGGCTGCGACCTGAAATTAGAGAAAAAATGGGAGTGGTTGATATTGTTAGTTTTAACGACTGTGTTGATAAAGTTTTCCAAGCCGAGGACCTTTTGAAGTCAACACCAAAGCCCACCTCCAATTCTTATGAATTGAAGCACCCTACACCAAACAATAAAGCCATAGGGACTACATCTCATGCTACTCCAACTACAGATAAAGGTAAAACTCCCATGGTAGCAGCTATGGATGTGCAATGCTATCACTGCAATGCATATGGTAACTTTGCTAGAGATTGTCCACAAAAATTAAAGGTAAACTCCTTAGTTGCTGCAATCGAGGCCAACCCAGATACACAGGTATGTGAACCGCAAAGTGATGACACTTCTGTTCCTAATACGGATGACATGGATGATGGTGAGGATTCATATGGAATCCATATAATCACCAGTATGGTCTTGATTGCCTCAAAAGTAGATGTGGATAATTTTGATGCCTTTACTAAAGCTCTATGGATTGACAATAGTGACCACAGTTCTGATGAAGACGTCGGTGTTATGGAGAAAATTGCGGAAGATAAAGAATTGAATAAGATCGTCCCCATGGATACCACGATTCCATTTGACTTTCCTCAAGATGTTGAGCATGTTGATTTCGTAATACCTTCTAAATATCTTGAAGAAAGTGGACCCAAAGTGATGGATTTTCTTCCAACGTCGCAAGCACAGTTTAAGTTTCAAGATCAACAGATGCCGCCTACCGACCCCTCTGTAGTCATTCTTCACCATTACAAAACTCGTGGACGAGTTCTTTTTAAGTGGGGGGGAGTTGATGCAGTCCAAGGACCAGCCAGTAGTGGATCAGCCCAAGGATGTGTCAACATGGGCCCAACCCACACTGTTCACGTGAACACTGTTCATGCGGTACTGTTCACGTGAACACTGTTCATGCAGTACTGTTCACGTGAACAGTACCAACAGCATTAATTATGACTTTTTATTAGTTTCCTAATTTTCAGTTTATTTATTTCCATTGTTTAGTTTCCTAAAAATTAAGCTAGTTAGTTTAGAAGTCTTAGTTGCTTGGAGACTAAGACTTGCCTAAAATCTAGTTTCCTAATTCCAGTTTTTAGAAACTTTCCTATTTTTATTGTTTTAGAGCCTTCCTAAATTATAAAGGAAGGTTGGTTTTACTAAATTTCGTTCTTTCCTATTTTATTTGTAATGTTTCAAAGCTATAAATAAAGAGAATGCGGGCCGGCTGCAAGTAGAGAGATTTAGACCAGAAAAAAGAAGAGAGTTTAGCTCCTGATTTTCTGGTTGAGTCTCATAAGTTGTGAGACTCAACCAAAATATTTTGTTTTATGGTTTTCTTGTCCTTCTGTTAATTCCTTCAAGTTCTTATTATTGCATATTGAATTGCGATACCATTAAGTGCTGATTTGATCAACGAAAGCTCGTGGGATTAAAGATTAAAATCATATCGACCAGCTCTAACTAAACCAGTCCCGTTTTCAGATGATAGGTAGTTTTCAAAAAATCACATCTCTCTCATCTGTGATCGGATCATCTCCAACTTTGGATATGTCTTCAAGTACATCCTAAAGAGTATTTCCCATCAAGTTTCAAATGATTTCAAGGGTTAGATTTCAAGATAAGTGGTTTTCTTCATTACTTTTCTCTGCAGATTTTGTATTGGACTGAATTAAGATCCTGTAGCAAAGAGGGCTTGTTAATTTGACTTGCTTTGAACCCTCTTTGCCATAATTGTTCTTTTGAGTCGGTTCGTTCTTTGAGAATAAAACGAGAGCTTTGAAAATTATATGTATGCTCCATCAAATTTTGGCAACAATTCCAATAGAAATTTTTATGAGATCTGTGATGGAAGCAAGTGGTCCAAGTCCTGGTGTCCAAATCGTCTCCTATGCGTACGGGCATAGGAGACGTGGGATCGACCGCAGGATGGCCGCCATGTGGAAACGCGTCCATCCGATGGTCGACTTGTAAAACTGTGTATGAAAGATTTGTGGGACGCGATGTATCGGGAGAACCTCCTTTTTGAAAATCGGACCTGCGCAGACTGAAATGCAGGTCCGATTTTCAGGCGGCATTTTGACAAATCCGTTTTGAATTCATTCCAGATCGTTTCATTTTCCTTTCAGAGCTTGAGAGAGGAGGGAGGAGAGAAGGAAAAGAGACGCGGACATCTTCACGAAGCAGACGAGAGAGAGAGAAGGAGGAGAAGACGAGAGAGAGAGGAGAGAAGAAGGAGGAGAAGACGAGAAGGAGGTCGAAGCATTCGGATGCTCAGTCAAGATCTGCCTCACCTGTGACAGAATACTCCAAGAGCCATTCCACTTCTGTTCTCTTTCATGCAAGGTCCATTTCAAAGGAGAAGACAAGAGAGAGAGAGGAGAGAGGAGAGAGGAGAGAAGGAAAAGAGGTGAAGGCGTACTCTAACCAAGGTCCAACCAAACACAATGAGAGATGCTTCCACTTCAACTCCATACCATTATCATTTCCTACACATCTAACCAAAGACAGCCTGAGTTAATGACAAATGAAATTCAAGTCGCTGACCTTAGAATTCCATCAGTTGTGCCCTTCACTGCAATGAATCCTAAATTTAAGGGTTGATTTTTGTTATTCCGGAAAGTTAAAGCCAGATGAAAATTTGGATATTTCTGAAATACTAGTCCAAGATCATCAACCAGTGCTACATCAGAATCCGTAAAGATATAATGATTAACACAGTCCTTCCTTTCTGAATGCAACTTAAGCCTTCTTTCTAGAAAATCCTGTAAAGATGAACATGGGACCTGTCATAATAATAATATATCACTAATATGGTTTCCATAATAATATGTCACTATAGTGGTTTCCACATACTAGTACTGATATAAATTGCAGCAAGAAATGGGTAATCTTATCTGATATGTTGAGAAAATCCAAAGGTGCTGAACAACCATAGAAATCATCAAAAGCGAGAATATAAGATATATCACATTACAGCCCTCTTGTCCTTTTTATTTCTGAAATGCATGGAAACTACAACAAAAAGAAAAGAATTACAAGACCCTTTGTCATGATTGATGGTTTGGAAACACCCTTGGGAATTAATTGCAACTGCAACATGGATCACAACCAAAAATATAAAATGTCACTTGAATTCTGTTACAGGTCTTGCTGCGTACTCTCTTTGGTTAGAGTACGCCTTCACCTCTTTTCCTTCTCTCCTCTCTCCTCTCTCCTCTCTCGTCTCTCCTCTCTCTCTCGTCTTCTCCTTTGAAATGGACCTTGCATGAAAGAGAACAGAGGTGGAATGGCTCTTGGAGTATTCTGTCACAGGTGAGGCAGATCTTGACTGAGCGTCCGAATGCTTCGACCTCCTTCTCGTCTTCTCCTCCTTCTCTCCTCTCTCTCTCGTCTTCTCCTCCTTCTACTCTCTCTCTCGTCTGCTTCGTGAAGATGTCCGCGTCTCTTTTCCTTCTCTCCTCCCTCCTCTCTCAAGCTCTGAAAGGAAAATGAAACGATCTGGAATGAATTCAAAACGGATTTGTCAAAATGCCGCCTGAAAATCGGACCTGCATTTCAGTCTGCGCAGGTCCGATTTTCAAAAAGGAGGTTCTCCCGATACATCGCGTCCCACAAATCTTTCATACACAGTTTTACAAGTCGACCGTCGGATGGACGCGTTTCCACATGGCGGCCATCCTGCGGTCGATGCCACGTCTCCTATGCCCGTACGCATAGGAGACGATTCGGACACCAGGACTTGGACCACTTGCTTCCATCACAGATCTCATAAAAATTTCTATTGGAATTGCTGCCAAAATTTGATGGAGCATACATATCATTTTCAAAGCTCTCGTTTTATTCTCAAAGAACGAACCGACTCAAAAGAACAACCTAGATAAAACGTTCCCGATAAAATATCCCCTCTTCCGACCTTTTCCTTCCCCATCTTCTTTCTTTTTCTTCTTCACTTCACTAGTTGCTATCTGCGCATAAGCTCTCGGTTTGCAAGTTCTCGGGTCTGCAACAAGTTTGTCTTCTCTCTCTCTCTCCAGATTTGTGCAAGGTTTCGGGTCTGGAACTAGGGTTCATGTTTTTGCAATTTTTTCTTGGGTTCTAGGCTTCTATTTATGTTTTATGGTTTTTGTTAGTGTTGGGAGAAGTTGATTTTGATCCAACGGTGTGGTGGCGGAATATTGGACAATTTTTTTTTTTTTTTTTTTTTTTAGTTCTTGATGTTCTTCTGAGGTATACGTTTTTTCTTCTGAGATGGATGTTTCAAAGTTACTGAATCTATTTCTCTGCGAAGTAAGAGAAATAAATATCCTTTGGTGGAGGAGTTTTGCATGTTTTAAGATATGCTTGTGTGCTCTTCTGTTGCTATTTTAAGCTAATGGGTCATGCGAGCTTAAGATTGTTCAATTGCATCTATTATGAACTGTTATTGATGTCAGGATTCTTTATTTTATGATGAAAATGTTTGATCTAAACAATGTAACTAATACAGTGCTAATTTCAAACCAGTGAGATCTAGTGGAAGATTAGCTTGCGACTGGATTGTAGGTAAAAGAACAAGAACCAGATTAGGAGAAAAATCAGTTACTGATGAACCTGAAACTTAATTTGAATGCTCAAATTACTAGATAGAACAAGTCTGAAAAATATGACGGAAATTCAATGGTTGGATTCCAATGAATTGAAGGTTCCGTCTTGAGGGGTAGAACTCTTGAAGTTGATATCAGATAATTAGAATTCTAATGGATTTGGATTCAAAACACTGGACTCTAAATCAGAGTATATTTAGCACTCAAGACTAGAAATCAGATTAGCAATCAGATTCAGGAAACAAGTTGTCGAAGAAACATACTAACGATAGGACTGCTGAAATTGATGGGTAGCTCTAATCGTGAAAACAGTTTTGAAATGAGAACTTGAAACCAGAACAGAGACTAATGAAAGTGAGGCAGAAAACTAAACTGACAGTAGGATAATTATTGGATAAATTGACAAACAGAATTAAGAATGGAGAAGAATAACCATGTGCAGGGAAGAAAAAAAAAAAGTTCAGAACTTACTGGGATCGATGGATAAGAGGGAGAGAAAAGAGAAGAAGAGAGGAGGAAAAAAAAAGAAAAAGAAATCTTATCATGTTATTTACGGCCTGAATAACTGAACTTTAAAAGTGGAAGCAGAGAATGGTTAATGCTTGCGAACAGTAGAAAGCATAAGAGCATTGTGATACTAATACATATATTGAAATTTTCTTTCCCCTTTGTGCTCATCGAAATTCTATTGTGCCGTTTATGTTGTGTCATTTATATTTTTATTTACATGTGATCTTGTTCTTCTACTGTTACTTCTCCTAGCAGAATATCTGTTTTAATTAACAGTGCTTAAATTTTCTATTACCTACTAATATGTCATTATTTAACCTTGTTGGACAGTGAATAGTATTTTGCTGTCTCTCTCTTGTTCCTACACTGTTTTCTGGTTTCTGTTGAAAGTAGCCTTGTTGACAGAATGCTGACCTGCTCCTTTGATATATATTCTAATTGATTAGTATTCCATTTACTTTATATTGAATTGTTGCTGAATTTTCAAGAAACTGGTTTTCCTAAGGACTAAACATAGCTGTTATTATTTTAGGAGTATTAAAACTTCCTGCATAACACTTTGTTAAATGCTGCATTTAAATACTTACTTATATTTCACTCTATTTGATCATTGTTGAGTTGGGAATGAAATGCAAGCTAAGAGAAGGAAAGCCATCAAAAAGGAGAAAAAACTGACGAAATAGTAGTCGTTGGGACTAAGGAAAAGGGAATAACGGATGAGGTAACACGGGTTTTAATTATAAAAGATTCCAATTTTTGGAGACCCTAAACATTTGGAAATGGAATAATAGATATGAGTGCATACCATACTTAGTTAAAACAATAATAGTATTCAGAACTTGAATGGAAAGGTAAAAAATACGGCCAAACATTTCGAGAATGTAAAAAAGAAAAAGAAAATGGACAGAACGGGTATTAAGCATAGATTTGGAAAATACGGGACCAAAAAAAAAGTCAATATACACACATTGAGGAATTATTACGTAAATGCCTTCATCCAAATTCAAGGCAACTTCTTACATATAGCAATCGAGCTGTTATTCCAATCTCAGAATCAACTATAGAAAACTTCAAAGGAGTTTGTTTGAACTAAACATATCAAGTAACAATTACCAAGCAACAAACAATATTCAAGCCAAAAATCAATTATTTTAGACAATCGATTATTTAGAACACTTATCATGTAACACTGAAGAAGGCCATGAGAATGTAAATCACATAAGACAATCCATAATGCAGCATACAAATTGCAAATCTGATGAGAAGCTCAGGACCAAGGCAAACTGCAGATTTAATCTAGGACCACCTACTGTGTTGGAAATCTCAGGATCTCAGAACTCAAATACGATAGGTACCAAAATGGTCTCCCCGTTTTAGAGGGATCTGCATTTGCTAGATGTTGATAACAATTCACTATGTTCCTCTGCCTTGACTGACACAGGATAGTGATATTTGTTGCTTACCCCTGGAAGGGATCTGCATTTGCTGTGAAGAACCTGAAATTCCACCAAAATCTCAGAATCTCACAGGCATTGCAACCCAGGAACCCATAAGAAACCAGCAAAAATAATCCAGAAGAATTTAACAATCCACATTAAAATTCTAGGTTGGGATATTGCCTACAAACATTGGAATGTTGGATGTGAGACAAGAAAAAGAGCAAAAGATGTAATTCATGTAATTCGGAATCCAGCAAAAGGTCATTGGAACAAAAGAACAAGGGTCGAGGAGCACTTGCAGTCAAGCAAAACAGACCATTAAAAATAAAACAAGTGCATCCAGTTCGACTGCATATACATGAGGCTGTTCACCTATTTCTCTACCACAGCCAGCAAATAGTAAGAATATGCAAGCAAGAACGGATGCAGTCCCAGGCAACATGTCTAAATGCGATCGTTTCACCTGCTCCGATCCCATACTTATTACTCAATTTCTCGATCTCTCCACAGGTTTCAGAATTCTTACCTCACAACCCGCAGCGTCAGCTGCCTCAGTTGCAGACTGCAGAGTCAAAATCGAGTTTTCGGTGTCTCTCCTCCCCACCGTGCTGCGCAGGTGTCGTGCTCTCAGCTAAGAAGGAAAGAGGGTGGGAGACAAGAAGTCAAGAAGTGAGGAAGTAAGGGATAAGGGACAAGGAAATAGAGTTGCAGGGGGCTGTTGGAGACGAGGGGAGGGAATGAGGTATTCAGGGTTTGGCGGTAGTGTCAGTCTCGAACCGTCGAAGAGGGGTGATTGTATATTGGCCTTTTTTTTTTTTTTTAATACGGGGATGCTTTTACAAAAATTCCTTTTAACTGTATTTATCAGCTCAAAATGGAATGCAGCCATTTTAATTCGGTAATCCAGGAACGCGTTTTAATGCACAACCTATAACCCAAACCCAACCCTCCTTATTCTTCTCCGGAAAAAAAAAACCGTCAAAAATTCATCAAGCACACATACCGATTTATTATATATGCATCGGACAAACTCCAACCATTGGATCATGGTTGGACACCGTCCAATGACAGGAGACAATATAAGTCCATTGACTCATTGGTACCCAAATTTAGACTAAGTTTCGTACTAATAGGCTGCAATAACTCATCTAAACAAATAATGGAGTAGAAGTGATAAACTAATGAAAGGGGGATCAGTGTCACCTGTCGGGCTATGTGGCCCCCACATCAGCGTGGGCCAATGAGAGAGCGTGTTGGGCATCATTTCATCAGGGGACTATTTCGCTCTTCGTATGCCTAGGTGCAAGCTCCACCACAGTTAGTCAGCTAAGTAAGTTCAGGTATTACAAAGTTTTAGATACGGATATATACGGATATTAAACGGAGACAAACTTCAATAAGGGGATGGATGATCCATTCTAAAAAAAAATATCTACAGTATTAATACGGTATGCATTTAAAAATTCAGGACTAAAAATACAGGCATATATACACTATACAATAGGGGAAAAGACTATTGTCATCAGCTTGCCAATCGTCCACCGAAAGGGCTGCGATGCATCGACATATGTGCCGAGCATCCAACCCGTTCAATGGACAGGTAACGTGACTAGACTACAGGAGATGATCCAGGTCCACATGTCGAGGATCCAGGTCCATACAATAGACATCTACATCATTCAATAAATAGAATAATAACATACAAATACAAATTTATAAAAAAAGAAACCATTCAATCCATGAAATCCAACACAAAATCATCATCCCATCAAACAGATAAATAAAATTAGCTCCTTAAAAATTTACACTATTAAAGCTCTTGTCAATACAATAGACCACTTGGACTCTTGAAAGAAAAACTCAATGTCGCTCATGGGCTGTTGTGAGAACCTTAGCCTACTTTCTTTGGTTTAAAACTTCACAAATATCAAAAGAGAACAAGAGGCCCCTTAGGCTGCACTTGGTAATGTTCTGTCAAGTTCTTGTTCTAAACCAATGTTCTTTTCAAAAGATGGCTTTTATTTTTTTCCATGTTCTAGAACAGTGTTCTTTGACTGTTCTTTTGGCCTTTAACCTGTTTGGCAAACATGTTCCAAAACTAGTTTGAGAACACTGTTCTGACCAGTGTGTTGTTTGGTAACATTTGTTCTAATTTTTTTTTTTTTCTAAATGATTCAAATATTACAGAATTGCCACCAAATCAGTATCTTGCCAAATTAATTTATATTAATGCTATTTAATTATACACATGAAAATCTGTTTTAAGAAAACCATTATCACATATTAAACATATATTTTGTAATTGTTCGACTTAAAATGTAAAATATTTACACCAATCATGAAGCGTAAATGAACAAAATGGTCAACACAAGTACCCATAATGGATTAAAAAAATGATAAATAAATAACAAAGTCACCTGACATCAGTCATAATGGATTAAAAAACAGAAAAATCATTGCTAAGTTACACAATTTCTTGCATTCCCGAGAGAGAGAGAGAGAGAGAGAGAGAGAGAGAGAGAGAGAGAGATGCGTACAGGTGGGTTGATTACTGAAATAGATGAGGATGATAAAGTCTGATTGATAATATCAATCAGATATATAAACAGCACAGAAAAGAAAGAGATCTAAAGATCCACCTAAAATGCTACTAGCAAGGTGGTCCATTAAAACAGACTTAAAGATCCACCTAAAATGCTGCTTCAATGAGAGTTCTGTAGTTTCATTACAGCAGTTGAGTCAGAGATGGAAAAACACACACCTTGTGTTTTATACCAATCAGAGCATTTATGAAGAAAATACATGGTTAATGCATCTCAAATTCTCAACAGAACAAAATTGAGCCATCATATATCTTATATCAGTACCACAAAAAAAAAAAAAAAAAAAAAAAACAGATTGGTGAAGTTGTTTAAAAATAAAAATAAAAAATAAAAAATAAAACCTCAAGAGTACACATCATCCATAGAGTTGGCAAGATATATAAACCAGTTACACACCAAAATTGATGGCACACAACACCATCTGTCTTTAGGCAAAGAAGTGGTTCAAAGTCTCCAACATGGGGATAAATCTAAATCTGATCATACAAAGCAATACCTAGGTACCTACCTATCTATACCATCAAATTCAAAGACTCTTGGGAAGAATATTTTAATCACATAATCCAAGTATTTTAATCCTATTACCCCAAAAAATGTGACAGCATTACTGTTTTTAATGCAGTAACAAGAATTAAGATAACTATGACTGAGTCACTGGCCAGAAAAGTAATCAACAATAACTTCATAGTGTTGAGATCAAATTAAACTAGCAGATCTCCTTCACTGCAAGAAGGGTGTTTGATGATTAGCCAGAAAGATTTGATCTCCTGGACTGATTAGACCAGAAAACAGCAAAACCCTTTAAGGAACTTTGCAATCCCCTACGAGCACTACATGTCAATTTATCAGTAAATTTTAATTTAAAAAAAAAAAAGTGGGAACTCCCTCATTTCTTTGTAACCCTAAACCCTTCAACAATGCCACCATTCTTCACCTCTCTCACCCTAACCATGGTTGCAGCCACACAGTGCTAACAGCCTAACACTATACCAAAAAAAGCTAGCTTTTTTGGGAAGTACAAGTCCATTAACTACAAAAATGGGGTTTATGACAGACTACAATGGGGTTTCACCAAACACCTACCTAGAGTGTATCTACTAGATCCCATACCAGAGAAGCTACAGGACACTAACACGACCAAGCCCTGTCTAAAATATGAATATTTGTAAAATTAAACTCCAGTGATAACCGAATTTCCCAGAAAGAGGATCAGAGAGTTTCAACTACTACATCAATTGTATTATAACCACTACAGATTAAAATTAAAATTTAACACAACAGAATGTAGTTCTTAATGTAGGCAAAAAAAGCCCTGGGAAAAATTGACAGGGTGTATAATACCATATTATTTATCAAGGTTATAGAATTAAAATAAAGACTTTTAATCGATAGAAAATCCATTTTATCCTCACACTTAACCCACCTCAACCATACAACAAATTCCCAAATGTTTGAGATGGAAAACAAAAGGCAGAACTCTATATTTTGAAGAAAGGAAAGCTTCCAATAATCAGAAAAACCAGAACCTGATAAATTGAAATCGAATTTGAAATCGTAATAT
Source organism: Protea cynaroides (assembly GCA_028583415.1). Classification (NCBI taxonomy): domain Eukaryota; kingdom Viridiplantae; phylum Streptophyta; class Magnoliopsida; order Proteales; family Proteaceae; genus Protea; species Protea cynaroides. The sequence goes on from CM053271.1 coordinate 31,331,328, forward strand.
AATTACAATTAAACCAGTCTATTGAAAAGCAAGAGGCATTCTGACCGACAAATCCACTCAATGCCCAGCCAATTTCAAATCCCACATCCCTGAATCTTGAAATCAATCTGGTGAAACTACCAAATTTCCCAAAGTAGAAAAGAGAACCTAATAAAATTACAAGTTACCGACGAGAGAGAGGATCAGAGAATTTCAACTACATCAATTGTATTACAAGCACCGTAAATTAAAATTAATCTTTATCAAAACTGAATTTGGTAAGAAAAACTACCCACATGATGTGTTCATAGTTCCGAAGAAAAACTATTGACCAATAAAAACTGCCAAAGAAATTCAAAAATTGCCTACCTATAATACTAGAAACGAAACGAAACAAAACGAGTGCCTGGGGAAAGGAAAACACAACTGAGTAGAGAGATCTCTGATTTGGGAACATGAAATGAAAGTGATGAGGACATCGACACCTAGTAGATTAGTATTAGGACTCTTTTATTTTGACTTTTTTTTTATTTCAGTAGTCCATTAGTATTAGGGCTCTTTTATTTGTTTATTTTATTTATGTTATTGTGGACCTCACACTCTCCTAGACGTGGGTTAGTTTCTTTTATTTAGAAGTGTAGACCCCACCCCCTAGATGTGATCCACGACTATTAGTTGAGTTGTTTTAGGACTTTATTTTTATTTGGATTTTAGAATCATAATGATATTAGGATTATAAGCCCTATATAGACTCTTTTTTAATTAATGAAATTTAGATGATGTTTATTCAATTTAGAAAAAAGAAGAAAGCAAAACTGCTCCCTCGGCTCTCTCTCCTCTCTTGCAGGTACAACAGCCATCCCTCTCGGCTTCTCTCTCCTTCACTTCAGGTACGAAACCTTCCCCTTGCCCCAATGCCCCCCCTTGATCTGCTAGGACAGATTTCTTCTCCCCCTTCTCTCTTTCTTATTACTGAAATTTCCCTTGCATTGCTTTCGGCATTGCTGTCCCCTTTGTTTTTCTGATATTTATTTTAAGCATATTATTACCACCCCCTACTGTACGTCTGGCAGCATATATATACCCCACTATTATTAGTTTCTTTACATGCCTCTTTCCTCCCTTACCATATCATAGTGATAACCTGTTGTTGGGTTATTTATTTTTGTTTTAGTACATCATGTTGAGCTGTAACTCTAATCTACGTAATTTCTGCCATAGTGAATGCCAAGTTAGTGCTTATTAACGTGGACAACCACTTTGATAGCATTGTTACAGCTCAACCTTCATATTTAACATGTTATTGTTAGGATTCCATCTCTTTAATTATTGGGAAGTTGCTGTTTTTATATGTTCATAGGTTTATCTAGTCATTAGGCATTTAATCTTGTTAGTTTTAGGAGTTTTGAAATCTTTTGCACATTAATACTTCTGAACCTATGATTTATTATGAACATGACATGAAACCTAATTAATAATTACTTAGTTGATCATGTTACTTGGCTTTATACTATTCTTTACTTGTGATTATCATGATACTAATCTCGTAAGCATGTCATGTGAGTTGTTACCCATAACAGTCCCTACCCATTAATTAGTTATTTCATTAATCCTTGTGTTAGTTCGTCGTGTTAGAGTAGGTTAAACTAGAGACCCTAGGTTCTAGGTTAACCTACATCAGAAAGAGACTACCGAATGGAGATTCGTAAGTGAGGAAAGTGGCAGGGTTAGGGTTTTACCGACTGATTCAAGTACCAAGAGAGAGAGAGAGAGAGAGAGAGAGAGCGAGAGAGGGAGTGAAAGAGAGAGGTAACCATACCTGGAACAAAGGAACAAGCAATTTGCAGAGATGGAGACGAAACCGCAGTAGATGTAACGCTCGAACAAGGAGTAGCTTCAATGAACATGAAAAAAAAATTCAGAGACGATAAATGTAGATGGAGGAGAAGTAAAGACAAAGAGAGAGACTAAGAACGAACAAGAAAGGATGCTTCTACGCATAGGGTGTGTTGGGTTTTATGGTTTTATCGGACACAATTTCATATTTTTGTTCTTTTCAAAACTATTTCAGAACGTAAAAACATGGTAAACCATGTTCTGCAATTTTCGTTTTTGGATGTTCTTTTTTATTCTTTCGTTGAGAACGGAAGAACAAATCAGATTTGTCAAACGGTTTTTGACTATTTTTTACTGCTCTAAACAGTTTTTATGTTTCGCCAAAATGGAAGAACAAAAGAACCGTTCTCCAAAAGAGTTGCGAAACGCAGCCTTTGCTGTTTGGTAACTTTTGTTCCAGTTACATATTTTTTTCCAAATTTTTCAAAAATTACAGTTTAACCACCAATGCAATATCTTGCCTCCAAAATGATATTAATGCCATTAAATTATACCTATATGGACAATTAAAATATGATGGCCATATTTTAGAGACGCAATTTGGACTTCTTCTGCAATTTACAGGAATTTCCACTGATCTCATCATTAAGGACTGACAAAGATTATCAAATATGCCCAGGTATACCCAACCCAAGTACATGTGTGTAAAGTCTCCCCATGAAGGAAGACCATTAAATTGAACTTCTATTGGTGCATATGGAGAAGTAGGGAACCTGGTTGCTAGTTGGGGAATTTAATAGCATGTTTTAGGCTTCTTGACTTGTGTGTTCTTATTTTTTTTTATCTATTAGTGCTTTAATTATTCATCAAAGCAGAAACTCCGAGGTCACATCTGATTGTATACATTGTACAGGACATTGTAAAGGAAGTAAGATTTCAAGATGGTTCAGTTCATATCTCACCAAGCATGCAATGATATTTCTCTGAATTCTGAGGTAAGGTTAGGTTTAGTGTTTGAGTTAAGGTTAGGTTTAGTGTTTGACAATCATGAGTTACCCCACAATGTATCTGATGTAGGACAGCCTAGGTTCTGGGTTTCCTACACTTACAACTAGGTAAGGTATTAGGTTACCTAAAGTTTAGCTAGTTAGGATAGGTGGCAGTAGCATACATGTTACAATTAGAGTGTTTAGAGCTGGATGTTATCAAATAAAGAGCAATATATTCCTAAAATATGTTTACCAACTCAACAATGATCAAATAGAGTGAAATATAAGTAAGTATTTAAATGCAGCATTTAACAAAGTGTTATGCAGGAAGTTTTAATACTCCTAAAATAATAACAGCTATGTTTAGTCCTTAGGAAAACCAGTTTCTTGAAAATTCAGCAACAATTCAATATAAAGTAAATGGAATACTAATCAATTAGAATATATATCAAAGGAGCAGGTCAGCATTCTGTCAACAAGGCTACTTTCAACAGAAACCAGAAAACAGTGTAGGAAAGCAAAATACTATTCACTGTCCAGCAAGGTTAAATAATGACAGATTAGTAGGTAATAGAAAATTTAAGCACTGTTAATTAAAACAGATATTCTGCTAGGAGAAGTAACAGTAGAAGAACAAGATCACATGTAAATAAAAATATAAATGACACAACATAAATGGCACAATAGAATTTCGATGAGCACAAAGGGGAAAGAAATTTTCTATATATATATTAGTATCACAATGCTCTTATGCTTTCTACTGTTCGCAAGCATTAACCATTCTCTGCTTCCACTTTTAAAGTTCAGTTATTCAGGCCGTAAATCACTTGATAAGATTTCTTTCTTTCTTTTTTTTTCCTCCTCTCTTCTTCTCTTTTCTCTCCCTCTTATCCATCGATCCCAGTAAGTTCTGAACTTTTTTTTTTCTTCCCTGCACATGGTTATTCTTCTCCATTCTTAATTCTGTTTGTCAATTTATCCAATAATTATCCTACTGTCAGTTTAGTTTTCTGCCTCACTTTCATTAGTCTCTGTTCTGGTTTCTAGTTCTCATTTCAAAACTGTTTTCACGATTAGAGCTACCCACAATTTCAGCAGTCCTATCGTTAGTATGTTTCTTCGACAGCTTCTGTTTCTTGAATCTGATTGCTAATCTGATTTCTAATCTTGAGTGCTAAATATACTCTGATTTAGAGTCCAGTGTTTTGAATCCAAATCCATTAGAATTCTAATTATCTGATATCAACTTCAAGAGTTCTCCCCCTCAAGACGGAACCTTCAATTCATTGGAATCCAACCATTGAATTTCCGTCATATTTTTCAGACTTGTTCTATCTAGTAATTTGAGCATTCAATTTAAGTTTCAGGTTCATCAGTAACTGATTTTTCTCCTAATCTGGTTCTTGTTCTTTTACCTACAATCCAGTCGCAAGCTAATCTTCCACTAGATCTCACTGGTTTGAAATTAGCACTGCATTAGTTACATTGTTTAGATCAAACATTTTCATCATAAAATAAAGAATCCTGACATCAAGAACAGTTCATAATAGATGCAATTGAACAATCTTAAGCTCGCATGACCCATTAGCTTAAAATAGCAACAGAAGAGCACACAAGCATATCTTAAAACATGCAAAACTCCTCCACCAAAGGATATCTATTTCTCTTACTTCGCAGAGAAATAGATTCAGTAACTTTGAAACATCCATCTCAGAAGAAAAAACGTATACCTCAGAAGAACATCAAGAACTAAAAAAAAAATTAAAAAAAATTGTCCAATATTCCACCACCACACCGTTGGATCAAAATCAACTTCTCCCAACACTAACAAAAACCATAAAACATAAATAGAAGCCTAGAACCCAAGAAAAAATTGCAAAAACATGAACCCTAGTTCCAGACCTGAAACCTTGCACAAATCTGGAGAGAGAGAGAGAGAGAGAGAGAAGACAAACTTGTTGCAGACCCGAGAACTTGCAGACCGAGAGCTTATGCGCAGACAGCTACTAGTGAAGTGAAGAAGAAAAAGAAAGAAGCTGGGGAAGGAAAAGGTCGGGAGAGGGGATATTTTATCGGGAACGTTTTATCTAGGTTGTTCTTTTGAGTCGGTTCGTTCTTTGAGAACAAAACGGGAGCTTTGAAAATGATATGTATGCTCCATCAAATTTTGGCAGTAATTCCAATGGTAATTTTTATGAGATCTGTGATGGAAGCAAGTGGTCCAAGTCCTGAGCCCATCACTGATCTTGTTCGGTACGGTTCAACCCACAAGATGGAACGACTTGACCATGAAGATACATAATGAGAAGGCAGCTTATTGTGAACATTGTTGAGTGAAGAAGTTTTCTTTCCGGGGGTATATTTTATCGCGAATAGTTTTAGATTGTTCTGATATTTTAGTTTTTAAATGTTCTTTTCATCCGGTTCGTTCTTTGAGAACGAAAAAACAAACCAGATTTGCCAAACAGTTTTTAACTATTTTTTGTTGTTCTGAACACTTTTTCCGTTATGTGAAAACAGAAGAACTGTTCACCCGGAGAGTTATCAAACAGAGCATTTAATTCTTGGATGTTCTTTTCATTCAGCTCATTCTTTGAGAACGGAAGAGTAAACCAGATTTGCCAAATAGTTATTGGCTGTTTTTGACTGTTCTAAACAGTTTTTCTATTCTATCCGAACGGAAGAACAGAAGAACTGTTCTCCGGGAGAATTACCAAATGCAACCATATTGTCCTTTTCGTGTCTAATTGCCCTAGCAGTAGAGACGTATTTTATAAGGGATTTTTCGAGCTAGGATTTTGAGAAATAATTCAAGTGAATCATCTTCATCTTTGCCGTGCAATTGTAAAAAAAAAGCCAATAGAGAAGGTCATATCGAAATCCGATGGTGATTCTCTTATGCCTAAGACATCAGAGCAACAACAATAAAATACAATGCGTAATGGGTGTGCTTGGGAGTAAGCTATGGGAATGATGTCCTAGCTGCCACATTCGGTGTTCTCAGCCCTCCCTAGTGGGGGCTGCCACCCCCTCCTCGGCCATCGAAAGCCGCCTCCCTCCCATCTCCTCCTCCTTCCCATGATCAGGTATGCGGAAGTCAAAAAAAAAAAAAAAAACCCTTGTGTGGCAATTCATCAATTTGTTGATCAGGATGGTATCTTCATTGCGAATCTTGTTGCCCCCTCCCCAAAAAACCCCACTTGTGTGGCTATTCATCAATTTGTTGATCAGAATGGTATCTTCATTGTGAATCTTGTTGCAACCCCCCCCTCTGCCTATTGAACCAGGACTTGTCAACCTCGGCCTTCATGAACCTTGGTTTTCAGCGGAGGAATTCCCCCTTGTTGGTAGAAGCTCATCCTCAGGTGACCCAGCTCCAGCATCTAAAATCTCCCTCCCTCCTGACCAATCCAATCTAGAGGCTAGACTGAAATGTCACACCCCAATTCCGGTTGAACCAGAAGTGTGAGTGAACCGCCACTAAACCAACAGTTCACACCAGGATCTCAATAAAATCGTATCCAATTATACAAACCATTGCACATAACCATAATCAGATTATAAATAAATATAGCGGAAGTCTTAATTTAAATGAACTGAGTACTTCTATTGATAAATAAAATAAATTATCCAATTATCCAAATACCAAAATGTAAATAAATATATTTACATTGCTTATAAAATCCAACTGGAATAAATAAAATAAGCTAAACCAAGAACATCCTAGAGGTACACACAGTAAGGGCACTCGCATGAAGTGTCATACTCATCCTCCCCTGCTTGTACTTTCAGAGCAGTAATACCTCTATACACCGGAGCGTCTACGTAGTCATCCACAGTATAGCATCAATATCTAAAAATAGTGTGTACACAAGGGTGAGCTCACAACTTAGCTCAGTAAGAAAATCAGATAATGCAACAAGCAACATGCATGAGTAATATTCACATTTGGTCTGATTTGTAAGTTTGCAATGTGTTATAAAAAGGATTGGCGGTCATCGCACCTCTATATACGAGTGTGTGAATCCGCCCAATAGATCAAACACCATTGTCGTCCCACATGCACCCACCATGGAATAGAGATAGAGCTAAAGTGTCCGGATTACACACCGCCAATATTTCCCCTGATACCCTACCCATACCAACATGTAAGCCCCTATTGGCGAGGGCTTGCAAACTGGATTCTTAACTAACCAATCCTATATGCCATTACAGTAAGCTCTATCCCAGCATAGCTACCTACGATATAGAGATAGGGCTCGAGTCTGGTGGCCAGGCCAGAGACCACAGTGCCACGTCCTCCCCCTGATACCCTATCCTCACCAAGCATGCTAAGATAGCAGCGATACCAAAAAGTGCTAGTGTGAGGAATGATCCAAGACCATCGGTCCTTCCCATTCCACACACCAACGAAAACAATCACGTGCTTAACAATCACATCCTAGCATAGCAAGTATGCATGAACAATATAATAACTGAAAGTAGATATGACATGTGAATATGCACAAACAACATTCCACAAAATAATAAATATTAACAACGTTTTACTGTTATTAAGTTATTAGGGTTTAGGTCCGATTCTCTTACCTGACGCTTGATTGCTAGCTTGTTCCACATCACAGTGTCTAATCTCGCTACCACAGGGTCATACACGATTTTAGGGTTTAATTAGAATTGGTTCCTTAGGGTTTTACGTTGCTCGAAAACCAACTGGGTCAAAAACCAACCAATTCTGGACATACCGGTCGCAGGTCACTGTACAGTGGCGTGACCGGCATAGTCGACCAGACAGTCTTGGCAGGCTACCCAAGAGGTACTATGCGCATATACTGGTCGCACATAGTGCCACCAGTATGGTCAATCGGTATGGCTCCGGAAGACCACCAACTTGGTGTTCGTCTTTCGTCGGTCACCCAGTATGGCTTCTAAGGTTCCTGCTATGCATTCTTGGCCTGAGCAACGTTTTAGGGTTTGTTTTTGTCACACCCCAATTCTGCACTATTCGAGAATGGTGTGATGAACCGCTAGCAAATCAACGGTTCAACCAGGATCTCGAACAGACGATATCCGTTTTATCTAAACCTCATACATCCACGTTCGTAATCAAAATAATACACAATAGCAAGTCTTATAGTAAAATGAATTGAGAATCTACTGTGATATTAATATTTAAATAGCAAATTATTCTGTATCAACTAAGACATAAATAAATATCAAATACATGTCTTTACTAAATCCAAATAATGAATATAAAATCTAATCGAATACACATTAGTTGCACTCGCAAGAGGAGTCATACGTATCCACTTCATCTTCAACTTCCATTGCCGCCATGTGCCCGTACACTGGAGCATTGACATAATCTTCGACGGTAGTACTTGCATCATCAACTAAAAATATTCGACGTCGAGGGGGTGAGCACACATTATGGCTCAGTGAGCAAACAAAACAATGCAACAATACATATGCATGCAATCAATTCATATCTTTGGTCTGGTTTAAAGTTTGCAATATGCAATAGATTAGGTGATCAAAGGTTAACGTTTATTGACCCTGCCTCTATACACAAGTGTGTGACGTCGCCCGAAGGTAACATTTATCGTCAACTCACAAGCAACCAAATCATGAACATTGTACAACAAAGGTTAACGTTTATTGCTATACAGTGCCATACCAACACGTAAGCCCCTATTTGGCGAGGGCTTGCAAACTGGACTCGCAACTAACTAATCCTAATGCCAAACAGTGTATCCAAGGCCTTACCCCAACATCCCTCAGAACGTCCATAGAGATAGAGCTAAGGCCCCCCGGTAGAGTCAGAGACTACAAGGACCGAGACCACCTCCCCTGATACTCTACGACGTAATAGTTCTACTAAAGTAATGGCCGATACGACGATGCTAATGCACAAGACTTGAGTTAGAGATAGAGCTAAAGTGCTGAGACCCGCCAAAGGTTAACGTTTATTGACGTCCCCATCACACCTCCCCTGATACTCACTCGCATCAAGTACACCACATACATTCACATGCCTATTCCTATCATCATCATCATCGTCATGTTATAAACAATAAAGTAAATATGCATGAACAAATAATAGAAATATTGGATGACATGTTGTATGCACATTACAAACATATTCGCATAGAATCAGGCATAGCATTGGACTCAAGAAAATAAAAACAGTTTGTTATTAATCAATTAGTTAAGAGTATTGTTTCCTCACCTTAGCTTGTTAGTGGATCCTCTTTCAAGCTTTAAAATCACCTTTATAATGTTATTATATTGCTAGAAGACCTAACAAAGTCAATAAAATTTAATTAGAATTAATTCTGAATTTAAAAACCATGCTGTTAACTGGGGGTCGGAGCTAGGGTCGGAGTCTTGATCGACCCTGGGTGCGACCACCCCTATTCTGGGCTTCCCGAACACTAGGGGTCGATGCTCAGGGTCTGGTAGGGTCGGTTGGCCATCGACCCCCATGCGACCCCCTGTGGGTTTTGTCGATTTTTCTTCCTTCAGCCCATTCTTCGTGTTTGGGGTCCTATGACTTGCTCCTACAGTCCATTCCACAGATGTTCTATGGCCTAGAACCATGATTCATTCACCTATATGGCTTTCATGATTTCCCCCATGGTTTTCCATGAAAACCTAACCATGGGTTGATGGTTTGGGTTTCTCCGAGATCATACTCTCTTCATTATCTATCTTAAGGTCTTTAGAAACTCATGGAAATAGTATCCATACCTGAGAAGAATACTCCTTCTCTGCAACTCTTCTCCTTTTTGCCTTCTTCTCTTCTTTCCTTCTCTTCTTCTTCTCTTCCTTCTCTTATTTTTCTCTCAATTCAATTAGAGTTGTAAAAGGAGTGAAAGAGGCTTAGGGACGTCCTATTTATAGAATAGAAACTCCTAAAATAAGTCCCATTGAGATTAGGAAGGAATCCCTTTGAAATTAGGAAAGTTTCCTAATTTTAGTTGTTACCGAGTACCGGGGGTCGATAGGGGGGTCGGAGATCCCGTCGACCCCTGGTCCTTAAAGTGTCTGACCCCCTATATAAAACTGGGGGTCTGACTTTTATACTGGGGGGGTCCGACCCTCCCTTGCTGGGTATGCGACCCTCCCCTTATTTTAAGTGTTTTTGGGTCAGTTTAATACCTGGGGTCGTGATCTCCTTCACGCACTTGGTCCATTTGGCTCAACCATGATGGGTAGACCTGGTTCAAGGTGGTAAGACCGGGTTAGTTTGATACGGGTCTTACAACTCCCCCCTACTTATAAAAATTCCGTCCCTGAAATTGTTCATACCTTCTGGGTCGAATAAGTGAGGGTATTGCTTTCGCATAGCATTCTCTTCTTCCCATGTAATTTCTTCCATGTCTCTAATTCTCCAAGTGACCTTAACATAATAGATATCTTGATTGTGTAGTCGTTGAACCTTTCGGCTGGTGATTTCAATTGGTGTTACTTCAAAGGTCAAATCATCAGTCAAATCAGGTAGATCTACTACCAGAACGTGCGTTGGATCCTTGACATACTTCTTCAATAAGGAAATATGAAATACGTCATGCACACTTGACATAGATGGTGGTAGTGCTAACTGGTAAGCCACTTTCCCACGCTTAGCTAGAATCTCATATGGTCCGACATATCTTGGACTTCTCTCCGTACAGGTAATGTCTCCATATCTTGACAGCATGTACTACTGCCGCTAACTCCAAATCATGAGTGGGATAATTTTTCTCATGTGTCTTTAACTGTCTTGAGGCATAAGCAATTACTTGTTCTCCTTGCATAAGCACACATCCTAATCCCAGTCCTGACGCATCAGTGTATAGGGTAAATGGCTGTCCGGGAACAGGAATAGTCAAAATCGGAGCGGATATCAATCTGGTCTTCAAGGTTTGGAAACTCTTCTCGCATTTATCCCTCCACACAAACTTTTCACCTTTCTTAGTCAAACTGGTGAGAGGTACGATAATCCAGGAATAGTCTTCCACAAATCACCGATAATAACCAGCGAGACCCAGGAAACTTCTAATTTCTGCAACGCTTTTTGGTGCTTCCCACTTTACAATAGCCTCGATCTTGCTGGGATCCACTTTGATTCCTTCAGCGGATACTACATGGCCTAGGAAGGCGACTTCACTTAGCCAAAACTCACACTTGATAAATTTGGCATACAGCTTCTCTTTCCTTAAACGCTGTAGAGTGGCGTTTAGATTCTTAATATGGGTTTCCTTGTCCTTGGAATATACCAATATATCATCAATAAATACAATAATCGACGTATCCAACATATCGTGGAAAACCCAGTTCATAAGTTCGATGAAAGTTGCTGGTGCGTTTGTTAATCCAAAAGACATGACCAAAAATTCATAATGTCCATATCTGGTCCTGAAAGTTATCTTAGGAATATCACCTCCTTTAATCTTCAGCTGATGATAGCCTGACCGAAGATCGATCTTAGAAAATACTTTTGCTCCTTGCAACTGATCGAACAAGTCATCGATCCGAGGTAGTGGATATCGATTCTTGATTGTCAGTTTGTTCAACTCCCGATAGTCGATACATAATCGAACGCTACTGTCCTTCTTCTTTACGAACAATACTGGCGCTCCCCATGGTGATATACTGGGTCGAATATAACCCTTGTCCAGTAGTTCTTGTAGTTGTACTTTCAATTCCTTTAGTTCAGTAGGAGCCATTCGATAGGGTGTTTTTGATACTGGCGCGGTTCCAGGTATAAGATCTATTACAAACTCTGTGGCTCGGTCGGATGGTAATCCTGGTAGTTCCTCAGGAAATACGTTGGGGTAGTCCTGCACGACATCAATATCTTCCATCCGTGGTGCTTCTTTGGTGAGGTCGACCACTGATACTAGATATCTGACTGCTCCCTTCTCAAGGCACTTCTTAGCCTTTAGTGCTGAGAGTATGAGCTTGCGTTTACGGGAAAGTTTGGTTCCCGTAAAACTGAATTCTGCTCCTTCTTTATCCTTAAATGTTAGCTTCTTTTCGGCACATAATAGGTTTGCAGAATGCCGAGCTAATCAGTCCATTCCCAAGATGATGTCAAAGTCTGCCATCTCAAGTTGGATCAAGGTTGCATCTAAGGTTTTCTCGCCAATGAAAACTGGCATGACCCATAACCTTTCTCTAATTCCACTTCTGACCCCATCGGTGACCGTACAAGTAGTTTGTAGTCTAATGTTTTGATGGGTAAATTCAACTTCTTTCCAAATGACACAGATATAAAAGAATGAGTAGCTCTTGAATCGAAGAGTACTCTGACGGGTATGTCATTTATAGTTACGATATCTGTGATTTATTTTAACTTAGTCTACATGCTCACACAATATAATTCAACTTAAAAAGGTTTTAGTCATACATGTGACCACATCAGGTGATGCGGCAGCACTTCGGATGTAACAGCATAAACTCGTCCTTGATGTAGCTGCTTCCTCGGCTTAGGACACTCCCTTGCCATATGTCCCACTTGGTTGCAGTTAAAACATTTTGGACCTTCAGTATTTGGCTTTGGCTGATGTTGAGTTACAGGGGTATTCTTGGGTGCAGCAGTAAAGCCTTGAGCACAGAAGGGTTTGAATGTCTTATTATTCCCTCCGTTATAGGCATTTCCAGCTGACCTTTTCATTCCTCTATTCTGTGTAAAATAGCTCTCCTTCTGGCTCGATTCTATAACTCGAGCAATTTGCACAGCTTCATTATATATTTTCTTTTCCAAACCCAGAACATGCTCTCTGATGCTTCCTCTAAGTCCCGTGACAAACCTACGGGTCTTAGTGTCTTCTTCTTGCATGCTGAGTGGTGCAAAGAAAAATAGCTCCTCATAAAGCTGTTGATATGCATCCACGGACATCTGTCCCTGATATAAACTCAGGAACTCCTTCTCCATAGAATCTTTGAAGCTTTGGGGAAAGTACTTCTCAAAGAAAGCTTCTTTATATATAGCCCAAATCAATAGGGCGTGCTTGGTTAATAGGTAAACCCTGGTCGATTTCCACCAATGATGTGCATCACCTTTTAGCATGAAAGTGGCACATAATACCTTCTCTTCTTCTGTAATAGTCATCATAAGAAAATTCCTCTCCATCTCGTCGATCCAATGTGCTGGCCATAAAGGATCGGACGGTTTACCGTTAAACTCCTTGGGCTTCATCTTTAAGAATCGCTCAACCAGTCGAGAGTGATCCATCTAATTTTGAGGGTATGCCCCAAACATAGGTTGTGGATACTGGTAATTAACCTGAACTGCTTCAGGACCTGGTACTGGAATCTATGCAGCTGGTGGTTGAGGTGTTTGAGGTGCTGGGTGGTTACCCACCGGTGCTGCACTTGTTTGTCCAGTCTGCATTGGTGTAGCATGTGTTGTTTGTAGTATCATTCCCATTGCTGCTTGCATTTGAGCCTGTGCTCGTTGCATTTGCTGCAGCTGTTGTGCTAGGTTTATAACCACGGTTGTCAGCTCTGGTGGTGGAGGTGGCAAATTTGTAGGATTTGCCTGACCCGGATTTACTGGTAGTGCAACCTGTGGATTACCCTGTGCATAAATATTTTCTTGGCTGACTTCCTCCACGGGTGGTGGTGGTGGAACTGCGTTTCGGCTTTGCCTGGTTACTCTACGCCCGGCCATATTTTCCTCTGAGATTGGTGGTGCCTGAAAATCATTAAAATACGTGAGACAATCATTTATACTTCATGTAGACACGCTAACCGAAGTTATTTTCAAAATTTTCAGATCATTCCATGAAAAATACTGTCTTTTCTATGCAGGGTCGATGGTATGTCCGACCCTCGGTATCGACCCTGGGAATCACTTATTTTTCCCTAGAGCCGGGGGTCGATGGGTGTCCGACCCCCAGGTGCGACCCCTGGTTTTCTGTCAGGTTCCCGAGAGCTGGGGGTCGATACGGGGGTCGATATGGGGGTCGATGGTCCTGGTCGAATTCTCCGACCCCCGGACCAAAAATCAGATTTTTAAGGTCCGATTCTGAGTTCATTTCCCATTCTTCCTCCTCCGTTTCGACTCGTCTCCTTCCCCTGAGTTGCTACAGTGCCAACTCCGCTACATTGGTCATTTTGGTTCCGTGTTTCGACGTCTACATCATTCCTACAGGTATGTCTTCTTACCTTTACCTGTTTTTAGGTTTTCTTTTCTAGGTTTTTGCTTGTTTATCTTGTATTTTTCAAATTAAACTCTTTCCAACCGTAAAAATTCAATTTTTATTGGGGGCTTTTGTTATTGGTGACTCGAGGAACGAAAGCCCTCAAAAATATTTGGGTTTCATCGGTTGGTTATCGAGAAACTCGAATTTTGCTCTTTTTGCCCTAATTTGTCAAAATTTTTGATTTCTCGCAATTTCTTCAAATTGGATCCCATTAGTTAGGATTTCCTACTGTGTGAGTGTTGCAGGATATGTTAGAACCTACGTAAGTCCTCCTGCCCACTTGTATGGGTGAAAAGTGAGGCTTTTGGCCAACTTACGTCATTATAATGTCCAAATTTCAGATTTTTTTACCCTACTAACATATTATCTGTTTCTCTTTCTTATTTGTGGATACTATGGCTCGTACCAAAGTACCCAGAGTTCGCGATCCTCTTCGTTTTCGTTCCAATGAAGCCGAGGCACAGTATGCCCACTACGCTCGCAAGAAAGTAGAGGGAGGTCGTAAGGTGAACTTCGTCGAGTTAGCCCTGTTCAATGTGGAGAGAGCATTCGGTGATATGGGATGGCTCCCTGTCATCACTTACAATGCGTGTACCCGTCCGGATTTGGTACGCCAGTTCTATTGTAATCTCTAAGTGGTGGGGGATTACAATGATGTTAAGAGGGGTAATGAGCTGCGCATTACGAGCTACGTCAAGGGGGTGGACATCTCATTCGATTATCGACAGCTGGCCGACCTACTGGGCATTTCCTATGCTGGCCCCATGGTTTTCCGTGCTCCTGGAGAGCCCCAGTTTTTTTCTCTTCAGATGAGGGCCGAGATCGACAGTCAGCTCATCCGACCTGATCGCTGGCAGATGAGGGCGTGCTATGTGCATTCAGATCCACGAGTATATTGCAAGATCATACAGCATAACCTGATACCGCAGAGTTGTCATTACGAGAGGGTCTCCTAGCTGACCCAGTATCTCCTATACTGTATATGCACTCGACAGCCCATCTGCCTTCCATACATCATTATGCGTACCATGATCACTGCTACGTTGCCCAGTCACACCGGCAACCTTCCTTTCGGACGCATGATCACTACCTTGCTTACTCGCCTGGGGGTTGATTTAGTAGATGAGAAGATTCAGGAGAAATCCTTCTCATCGCCTCTAGATTGGGAGGCTATTTGCAAGATGGGCATGCAGGATGCCCAGGTCAGTGATGAGGAGAGGAACGCGATGGTGCGCCCTCGCACTCGCGTAGAGATAGCTGACGCTGAGGCAGCTGTCGCCGCCGCTGGAGTTCATATGGAGCCTGCTGGTGATGATGACCGTCTGTACATGGATGTGGACTCCATACCACCTCCTTCACCTACACATGCTGCTGGAGCTAGTACTTCTTATGCGGCTGGTCTTTCTCATGCGGCTGGTCCTTCACACCCACCTTCTGATATGATGGAGGTATTGCATGAGATCAGAGAGGCTCAGCCCAAATCTGATATGAGGATGGGGGAGTTACTAGACGTGCAGCGCACATTGGATATGAGGATGGGAGAGCTCATAGATGCTCAGCGCCGGTCAGATATGCGTATAGAGGAGCTTTTGGGTGCTCAGCGCGGGACTGATCAGCGGGTAGCTGATCTTACAGCTAGTCTTCAGGCGACCCAGATTCAGATAGCCTGGTTGACTAGAGTCTACGCTGAGGATTATGACAGAGATCGTGAGGCACCGCCTCCTCCTTCACCTCTAACTTCATGATTGTATTTGTTTCCTTTCTTTGTACTACAGAGTAACTGTCCGAGTTGTGGACTGTACTCTATTTTAGCTATTTGTATATGTTTGTTTCTCTCTCATTGTAATTAAAATTGTTCCCCCTTTAATAGATGCATTATTCTCTTTTCAAATTTAGTCTCAAACATCACTTGTGCTTACGGTGTGTTAATATTACAGTTTTTACTTTTATCCTATCTCAGTTCACAATTTATCGTGAAAGTATGCCAGGTTAGCGGACACGGCCTGAGATGCTCTGATACCAAGTTGTCACACCCCAATTCCGTACTATTCAAAATGGTGTGATGAACCGCTAGTAAACCAACGGTTCAACCAGGATCTCGGACAGACGATATCCGTTTTATCTAAACCTCATACATCTACGTTCGTAATCAGAATAATACACAATAACGGAAGTCTTATAGTAAAATGAACTGAGAATCTGATATTAATATTTAAATAGCAAATTATTCTGTATCAACTAAGACATAAATAAATATCAAATACATGTCTTTAATAAATTCAAATAATGAAAATAAAATATAATCAAATACACATTAGTTGCACTCGCAAGAGGAGTCATGCGTATCCACTTCATCTTCAACTTCCATCGCCGCCATGTGCCCGTACACTGGAGCATTGACATAATCTTCGACGGTAGTACGTGCATCATCAACTAAAAATATTCGACGTCGAGGGGGTGAGCACACATCATGGCTCAGTGAGCAAACAAAACAATGCAACAATACATATGCATGCAATCAATTCATATCTTTGGTCTGATTTAAAGTTTGCAATATGCAATAGAAAGGTTTAAGTGATCAAAGGTTAACGTTTATTGACCCCGCCTCTATACACAAGTGTGTGACGCCGCCCAAAGGTAACGTTTATCGTTGACTCACAAGCACCCAAATCATGAACATTGTACAACAAAGGTTAACGTTTATTGTTGTACAGTGCCATACCAACACGTAAGCCCCTGTTGGCGAGGGCTTGCAAACTGGGCTCGCAACTAACCAATCCTAATGCCAAACAGTGTATCCAAGGCCTCACCCCAACATCCCTCAGAACATCCATAGAGATAGAGCTAAGGCCCCCCGGTAGAGTCAGAGACTACAAGGACCGAGACCACCTCCCCTGATACTCTACGACGTAATAGTTCTGCTAAAGTAATGGTGATACGACGATGCTAATGCACAAGACTTGAGTTAGAAATAGAGCTAAAGTGCTGAGACCCGCCAAAGGTTAACGTTTATTGACGTCCCCATCACACCTCCCCTGATACTCGCTCGCATCAAGTACACCAACCACACACATATATTCACATGCCTATTCTTATCATTATCATCATCATCATGTTATAAACAATAAAGTAAATATGCATGAACAAATAATAAAAATATTGGATGACATGTTGTATGCACATTACAAACATATTCGCATAGAATCAGGCATAGCATTGGACTCAAGAAAATAAAAATAGTTTGTTATTAACCAATTAGTTAAGAGTCTTGTTTCCTCACCTTAGCTTGTTAGTGGATCCTCTTTCAAGATTTAAAATCACCTTTATAATGTTATTATATTGCTAGAATACCTAACAAAGTCGATAGAATTTAATTAGAATTAATTCTGAATTTAAAAAGCATGTTGTTAACTGGGGGTCGGAGCTAGGGTCGGAGTCTTGATCGACCCTGGGTGCGACCACCCCTATTCTGGGCTTCCCGAACACTGGGGGTCGATGCTCAGGGTCTGGTAGGGTCGATTGGCCATCGACCCCCATGCGACCCCCTGTAGGTTTTGTCGATTTTTTTTCCTTCAGCCCATTCTTCGTGTTTGGGGTCCTATGACTTGCTCCTACAGTCCATTCCACAGATGTTCTATGGCCTAGAACCATGATTCATTACCTATATGGCTTTCATGATTTCCCCCATGGTTTTCCCAGAAATCCTAACCATGGGTTGATGGTTTGGGTTTCTCCGAGATCATACTCTCTTCATTATCTACCCTAAGGTCTTTAGAAACTCATGGAAATAGTATCCATACCTGAGAAGAATACTCCTTCTCTGCAACTCTTCTCCTTTTTGCCTTCTTCTCTTCTTTCCTTCTCTTATTCTTCTCTTCCTTCTCTTCTCTTTCTCTCAATTCAATTAGAGTTGTAAAAGGAGTGAAAGAGGCTTAGGGACGTCCTATTTATAGAGTAGAAACTCCTAAAATAAGTCCCATTGAGATTAGGAAGGAATCCCTTTGAAATTAGGAAAGTTTCCTAATTTCAGTTGTTATCGAGTATCGGGGGTCGATAGGGGGGTCGGAGATCCCGTCGACCCCTGGTCCTTAAAGTGTCCGACCCCCCATATAAAACTGGGGGTCTGACTTCTATACTGGGGGGGTCCGACCCTCCCTTGCTGGGTATGGGACCCTCCCCTTATTTTATGTGTTTTTGGGTCAGTTTAATACCTGGGGTCGTGATCTTCTTAACGCACTTGGTCCATTTGGCTCAACCATGATGGGTAGACCTGGTTCAATGTGGTAAGACCGGTTTAGTTTGATACGGGTCTTACAGTTTTATCTTTCATTCAAGTCCTACGTTCTAAGAAACTTTAGTTCAGCATTCAATCTAGGGTTTCTCAACTTATGGTTTAACGGTAATTTAGGGTTTTAGATTAATGCCTAGCCTTGTATAGTATTGATCAGTCATCCACAATACTTAACTTAGTGAAAAGTTGAGGCACTTACCGTTGGTTCACGAACTATGGTGTTCTTCGTCCAACGGAGGTCCCTCTTTAACCTTTCTCAGCTCCTTCTCTTCTTCAGATCTCTTTCTCCTCTCTAGGGTTTGTGAGAATCAATCAAAGAGGTTTAAGGAGGTTTATAGGTCCTTAAATAGGCTAGGATGGAGTTTAGGAAGTTTTCCTACATTAGGAAAGTCTCTAGGATTGAGATTTGGAAAGCGGGACCCACAGAGATCGATTTTCGGATCTAACTAGTATGCATGCGCAGACATACCGATCAACCGGTATGTAGACTGGTATCAAGAGACCGGTATAACATTATTTCTCTGTTTTGGTCCATTTTCGTACCTGATTATCATCCGCTCGTCCCGTCTGGTCCGATTATGATTGGAAGACCTGTTATGACATGAAATAAAGGTTTAGATCGGGTTTATAGAGTGCGGGTCTTACATGAAACCAGCTTGGACTTCCTGTGTTCAACCCAAGAAGAAAAAACCAAAGAATAATTTTCATTTTGTCCCACCAGCCATAAGAGAATCTCACAAGGTGGTATCTGCATGGTGGAAGCTATGGCTCTGGAAATTGAAGAATTGAATAAAACAGTTGTAGGGTTTTTCATGGGCCAACGGTCAGGCTTTAGTTTTGTTAAAGCAACTCTGAGTAAACAATGTAGTTGCAGGGTTTGATTCAAGTGGTTCTTCTATCCCTTGGAGGGTTTGCATTTACCTTCTTAGATGCTGAAGATAGACAAAGTGTAAGACCCGCACTCCATGAACCCGATCTAAACATTTAATTCATATCGTAACAGGTCTTCCAATCATCACCGGGCTAAATGGGACGAGCGGATGACAACCAGGTATGAAATCGGACCAATCAGTTCAATTCAAGTATGAAAAACTTCATACCGGTCGATGGTACCGGTCTTGGTACTGGTCGATGATCGACCGGTATAGCCTGCGCAGCATGGATCCGGAAACGGATCTCTGCGGATCCCACTTTTCAAATTTCAAACCGAAGGACTTTTCTAATGTTAGGAGGCTTCCTAAACCTAATCCTAGCTTATATAAGGAACCTTAAACCTCCTAAAACCTCTTCCATTGATTCTCACAAACCCTAGAGAGGAGAAAGAGGCTGAAGAAGGAGAAGAAGCTAGGAAGGGGAGGGAAGAGCTGCCATTGCCGTTCGACGAAGAACACATTACAACAAGTTAACGGTAAATGCTTAAACCTTCCTCTATATTAAGTATTCTAGGATGGTTAATTATGATTGGATCAATACCATGCACAGCAGGTATTGATCTAAACCATATTTTGTCGACAAACCCTAATATAGTCGTAAACCCTAGATTCAAGTTCTAGGTTGAAAATCATCGAAACTAGGACTTGAATGGAGTTGGAAACAACTCTAACTCAGTATTCAGACCTAGAATGTGTAGGAGAAACCCTAGGATCAATAGGGGGTGACCGACGGAAGGCGAGAACCAAATGTATGGTCTTTCAGAGACATACCAGTTGACCATACCGGTCGCACTCTATGCGATCGGTACCTCCCAGGGACTGTTCTGTGGGGACCGATCGACCATACCGGTCGCAGGTTTTCCCCATAGTGCTGTGACCGGTACCTGTGACCGGTCTGCTCTATGAAGAGTGTTTTTGACCCAGTTGGTTTTCCGACCAACGTAAACCTAAGGAAAAACTATTCTAATTAAACCTAACATTGTGTAGGACCTTGTGATAGCAAGTTTGGACCTTGTGACGTAGAGCAAGATATCAGTCAAGCGTCAGGTAAGGGAATCGGACCTAAACCCTAATAATTAATAAACAATAAATCGTTGCTAATAACCAAGATTCTATGGACTGATGTTTGTGTATACTCGCATGTCATCTTTTACTTTCAGTTATTATTATTGTTCATACATATTCGCTATGCTAGGATGTGACTGTTAGGCATGCGATTATTTTCGTTGGTGTGTGGAATGGGAAGGACTGGAGGTCTGGGATCATTCCTTACACTAGCACCTTCTGTATCGTTCTGTCTTAGCATGCTTGGTGCGAGTATGGTATCAGGGGGAGGAAGTGGCACTGTGGTCTCCGGCCTGGCCACTAGACTCTAGCTCTATCTCTATGTCGTAGGGAGCTGCGCTGGGACAGGGCCTACTGTGATGACATATAGGATTGGTTAGTTGCGAGCCTAGTTTGCAAGCCCTCACCAATAGGGGTTTACGTGTATAGGTAGGGTATCAGGGGAGGTGTTGGCGGTATTTGATCCGGACGCCTTAGCTCTATCTCTATTCCATGATAGGGTGCATGTGGGACGACAGTGGTGTTTGATCCATTAGGCGGCTTCACACACTCGTGTATAGAGGTGCGGTGGCCGCCAATCCTTTCTATAGCACATTGCAAACTTAAAACCAGACCATGATGTGAATGTTACTCATGCATATGTTTGTTGCATTGTTTGATTGTCTTACTGAGCTAAGTTGTGAGCTCACCCTTGTATATATACATGTTTTTAGATGTTGATGTAGCTTATACGGTGGAAGATTACGTGGACGCTCCAGTGTATGGAGGCGTGACTGCTTTGGACGTGCAAGCAGGAGAGGACGAGCATAACGCTTCATGCAAGTGCCCTTTCTGCGTGTACCTCTAGGATTTTGTTTTATTTCTTTGTTTATTTCAGTTGGATTTATAATCGAGATGTAAGGATAATTATTTATGTTTTGGTATTTTGAATAACTGGTTAGTTTATTTATCAGTTCATTTAATTTAAGACTTCCGCTGTATTTTATTATATTCTGATTATGGTTATGTGCAATGGTTTGTATGAGTGGACACGATCTTATGGAGATCCTGGTGTGAACCGATGGTTGAGTAACGGTTCACTCACACTTCTGGTTCAGCTGGAATTGGGATGTAACACAAAGAGAGAGAGAGAGAGAGAGAGAGAGAGAGAGAGAGAAAGAAAGAAAGAGAGAGAGAGAGAGAGAGAGAGAGAGAGAGTTATAGAAACCAGTATGTACTTTGTAGGAGGCAAACCCATCTTTATTTGGGAATGGGATAGGAATATGCATATTAGATCACTCGGACAAAAGAACATCTCCTTGTGGGTGTCTTTGCCAGGGCTCCCACTCCACCTATGGGGGTGGAGTCCCTAAGTGCAATATGCTTAGTCCTAGGGAACCCCCTCTACATTGATTAAATGACCACTCAAAAAACTAGAAGAGTCTTTGCCTACCATTGTGTGAAGTTTGATAGTGCTAAGAAGATGGAGGATGTTATTTGGATTCAGAACAATATAGGGAACGAGTTCCTTTAGGTTGTGAAATACGAACGGAAGCCCCCTCACTGTTTGGTCTGTAAGGTGTTTGGTCATGACTGTAAAGCTTGCTCAATAAACCCCGACATGATGGTAGGCCAGCAAGAGAATGATGGCCAAAAATCAAGAGGGGGGTGGAGGAGATACTGTCACACCCCAATTCTGCACCATTTAGAACGGTGTGATGAACCGCTAATAAACCAACGGTTCAACCAGGATCTCTAATAGGTTGTGTCCATTGAAAATAAAACCATACACATCCACAACCATAATCAGAATAAATACACAATAGCGGAAGTCTTAATAATAAATAAACTGAGGAATCTAGCTGTGATAATCATAAATAAAGTATCAAATTATGTTATATCAACTGAGACATAAGTAAATAAGATATCAATTACATTTCCTTAATAATTCAAATCAAAATCTAATTGAAAACGCATGCGTTGCACTCGCATGAAGAGTCATGCGTTTCCACTAAGTCTTCAGCTTCCATCGCAGTGATGTGTCTGTACGCAGAAACATTCATATAGTCTTCCACCGTGGTACCTGCATCATCAACTAAAAATATTCGACGTCGAAAGGGTGAGCACACATCACGGCTCAGTGAGCAAACAAAACAATGCAACAAACATATGCATGCATTCAATTCATATCTGTGGTCTGATTTATAAGTTTGCAATGTGCTATAGAAAGGTTCGGTGACCGCCTCATCTCTATACACGAGTGTGTGAATCTGCCCAATGAGTATCGGCACTGTCGTCCCACATGCACCCACCATGGACAATATACACCCCATGAAAATGGCATGGCTGTACCGGTTGCCCATACCAACACGTAAGCCCCTGCTGGCGAGGGCATGCAAACTGGACTCGCAACTGACCAATCCTAATATCAAACAGTGTATCCAAGGCCTCACCCCAGCATCCCTCAATACATCCATAGAGATAGAGCTAAGGCCCCTCGACAGAGTCGAAGACTACAAGGTCCGAGACAACCTCCCCTGATACCCTACGACATAATAGTTCTGCTAAGGTAATGGCGATACGACGATGTCAGTGGACATGACTTGAGTAGAACCATGGTACAATATACATCCCATGAAAATGGCATGGCTGTACCGGTTGATACCATCCCCTACCCGCACCATGTACACTAACCACACACTTACATTCACATGCATATTCTTAGCACCATCATCATCATCATGTTATAAATAAACAGAATTAAATATGCATGAACAGTAATAGCAGGAATATTGGATGACATATTGAATGCACATACAAGCATACACGCATAAAATCAGTCATGGCCTTCGACTCAAGAAATAAAAATAGTTTATTATTAGCCAATTAGTTTAGGTCTTGTTCCCTCACCTTTTCTTGAGTGTTGATCCTCTTTCAAGCTTTAAAACCACTTTTACATCAATAGAAAAACCTAACAAGTCGATAGATTTTGGTTAGAAGTCATTCCGGCATCATTAGGCTTGTTTTTAAGTACGGGTCGCAGGTAGGGTAGCAGTCTACATCGACCCCCAGGGTAGGATCGATGCTAGGGTCGGATGTTCCATCGACCCTGGGTGCGACCACCCCTATTCTGGACTTCCCGAATACTGGGGGTCGATCCTGTGGTCTGGTAGGGTCGATTCCCAATCGACCCCACGTGCGACCCCCTTTGGGTTGAGTCGAGATTTTCATTCTACAGTCCATTCCTTTATGTTTGGGTCCTATGGCTTACTTCCATAATCCATTCTAAGCTTGTTCTATGGCTTAGAACACTAGGTTTCTTCCTTACCTTGTCTACCTTGATTTCTCCATGGATTTCATCAAAATCTTCCCATGGTGTATGATTTGGGTTTCTCCTAGACCATACTCTCTTAATGAACTATTCTAAGGTCTTAGATTATCAATAGAAAGCTTGCCCATACCTTAGGTTTGCTGAGATTCAGAGATTTCTCTGAATTCTTCAATTCGGTCCTCTTCTCCAACTTTCCTTCTTTTCTTCTTCTCTTCTCTTTCTCTCACTCTCAATTAGGGTTTCAAAAGGAGTGAAAGAGGCTTAGGAACGTCCTATTTATAGAGTATAATCTCTAAAAATAAGTCCCATTGAGATTAGGAAGGAATCCCATTGAAATTTGAGAAGTTTCCTATTTCCGGTTTCTGTCGGCAAACAAGGGGTCGATGAGGGGGTCGGAGATCACGTCGACCCTCAGTTCCTAAGTTGTTCGACCCCCAGTGAAAATTCAGGGGTCTGACTTCTATGTGAGGGGGGGTCGACCCTGCCTACCTAGGTATGCGACCCTGCCCTCCCATTCACTGTTTTTGGGTCAGTTTAGTACCTGGTTTCGCCATTTCCTTCACGCACTTGGTCCATTTGGCTCAACCAAGATGGGTAGACCTGGTACAAGGTGGTAAGACCGGTTAGTTCGATACGGGTCTTACAACTCCCCCCTACTTATAAAAATTTCGTCCTTGAAATTGTTCATACCTTGCGAGTCGAATAGATGAGGGTATTGCTTTCGCATAGCATTCTCTTCTTCCCATGTGATTTCTCCTATATCCCTGCTTCTCCAAGTGACCCAAACATAATAAATGTCATGGTTGCGTAGTCGTTGCACCTTTCGGCTGGTAATTTCAGTTGGTGCTACTTCAAACGTCCAATCCTCAGTCAAATCAGGTAGATCTACTGTCAATACGTGCGTTGGGTCTCTGACATACTTCTTCAATAAGGAGATATAAAATACGTCATGCACACTTGACATAGATGGTGGTAGTGCTAACTGGTAAGCCACTTTTCCACGCTTAACTAGAATCTCATATGATCCGACATATCTCGGACTTAATTTTCCTTTCTGTCTGAACCGTTTCAAACCTCGCATAGGTGACACTTTGAGGAATACCTAATCACCTACGACGAATTCAAGGTCTTGGCGTCTAGTGTCTGCATATTGCTTCTGACGATTCTGAGCCATTTTTAGTCTTTCCTTGATAATGTCGACTACTCGACAAGTCTCTTCAACAAATTCTGGTCCAACAATACTACATTTTCCAACTTCATTCCAAAACAAAGGAGTTCAACACTTCTTGCCATACAGTGCTTCATAGGGTGACATCTGTATAGTAGCCTGATAGCTATTGTTATAAGCGAACTCAATCAGTGGTAACTTCATCCCATGATCCTTTGAAATCAATTACACAAGCTCGGAGCATGTCTTCTAGAATCTGAATGGTGCGCTCCGACTGTCTGTCTGTCTGGGGATGGAATGCAGTACTGAACTTCAATGTTGTACCCATAGCCTTCTGTAATCCTTCCCAAAACTTTGAAGTAAATCGTGGATCTCTGTCGGACACAATATTTTCAGGTACACCGTGTAATCTAACAATATTATTCACATACAACTTAGCTAACCTTTCCAGTATATGCTGAGGTCGTATAGCTATAAATCGAGCTGTTTTAGTCAGTCTGGCTACAATCACCCAAACCGCGTCAACTATACTGGGAGTCAATGGTAACCCTGTGACGAAGTCCATAGTGAAGTAGTCCCATTTCCATGCTGGTTCTGGTAACGGCTGTAACAGTCCTGCTGGTCTTTGTCGTTCAGCTTTCACCTTCTGACAATTTAGGCATTGAGACACGAACTTGGCTATATCTGCTTTCATTCCCCTCCACCAATATAATTTCTTTAGGTCATGATACATTTTTGTAGTTCCAGGGTGTATCAAATAGGCGGTGGTATGGGCTTCCTTCATTAGTCGGTGTCTAATGTCCAAAATTTCTGTCTTAAGTACACATATTCTTCCTTTGTACTTCAGTACCCTTTCATCATCTAAGGAGAACGCGGGAGTAGTCCTACCTTTTTCAATGTCTTCTTGTACCGTTCTTAGGTAAGGGTCTGATTTAATCGCTGTTTTCACTTCATCAAGTATATCGGGTACAATCTTCAATGTGGCGAACATATTTACAAATCGACGGATAAACCCTTGGTTGGTTGATTCACCCAGTGCATCTATCACAAACTGTTCATTACCATAATTGAATACTTTTTCGGTAGTACACAGTGCAGCAGTGGTGCTAGCCTCCTCTTGAGATTTCATCATTGCCTTTCTACTCAGTGCTTCCACAACCACATTAGCTTTTCCCGGATGATACTGGATATCACAATCATAGTCTTTCAATAGTTCCAGCCATCTTCTTTGTCTCATATTCAACTCCTTCTGATTAAAGAGGTAAGTAAGACTCTTATGATCTGATTTAATCTAAAATTTCTCTCCGTACAAGTAATGTCTCCATATTTTGACAGCATGTACTACTGCCGCTAATTCCAAATCATGAGTGGGATAGTTCTTCTCATGTGTCTTCAATTGTCTTGAGGCATAAGCAATTACTTGTTCTCCTTGCATAAGTACACATCCTAATCCCAGTCCTGACGCATCGGTGTACAAAATAAATGGCTGTCCTGGATTCGAAATGGTCACGATTAGAGCTGATATCAATCTAGCCTTCAATGTTTGGAAACTCTTCTCGCATTTATCAGTCCACACAAACTTTTTGCCCTTCTTAGTCAAACTGGTAAGAGGTATGGGAATTCGATAATAGTCTTCCACAAATCGTCGATAATACCCAGCTAGACCTAAGAAACTTCTAATTTCTGCAACGCTCTTCGGTGCTTCCCACTTCACAATAGCTTCGATCGTGCTAGGGTCCACTTTAATTCCTTCAGCGGATACAACATGGCCTAGAAAAGCGACTTCCTTTAGCCAAAACTCGCACTTTGTAAATTTGGCGTAGAGCTTCTCCTTCCGTAATCGCTGCAGAACGGCGTTTAGATTCTTAATATGAGTTTCCTCATCTTTGGAGTAGACCAATATATCATCGATGAATACAATAACCGACGTATCCAACATATCGTGGAATACCCGATTCATAAGTTCCATAAAAGTTACTGGTGTGTTCGTCAATCCGAAAGACATGACCGAAAATTCATAATGTCCATATCTGGTCCTGAATGCTGTCTTGGGGATATCACCGTCCTTAATCTTCAACTGATGGTAGCCTGACCGAAGATCGATCTTGGAGAACACTTTGGCACCTTGCAACTGATCGAACAAGTCATCGATCCTAGGCAATGGATACTGATTCTTGATTGTCAGTTTATTCAGTTCTTGGTAGTCTATACACAATCAAACACTACCGTCCTTCTTCTTCACGAATAATACTGGCGCTCCCCATGGTGATATGCTAGGTCGGATGTAGCACTTGTCCAACAGTTCTTGTAGTTGTACTTTTAATTCCTTCAATTCAGTATGAGCCATTCGATAAGGTGCTTTAGATATTAGTATGGCTCCGGGTATCAGATCTATAACAGACTCTGTAGCGCGGTCGGGAGGTAATCCTGGTAGTTCTTCAGGAAATACATCTGGATAGTCACGCACGACATCAATATCCTTCATTCGTAGTGCTTCTTTGGTAAGATCGACCACAGATACTAGATACCCAACTGCTCCTTTCTCAAGGCACTTTCTAGCCTTTAATGCAGAGAGTATGAGCTTTCGTTTATGGGGAAGTCTGGTTCCTGAAAAACTGAACTCTGCTCCTTCTTTGTCTTTAAATGTCAGCTTCTTTTCAACACACAATAGATTTGCAGAATGTCGAGCTAACCAGTCCATTCCCAAGATGACGTCAAAGTCTACCATCTCAAGTTGGATCAAGGTTGCATCCAAAGTCTTTTCATCAATCATAACTGGACATGGCCCATAACCTTTTTCTAACTCCACTTCTAATCCCATAGGTGATCGTACAAGCAGTTTGTAGTATAAGGATTTAAGGGGTAGATTTAGCTTCTTTCCAAATGACACAGATATAAAAGAATGAGTAGCTCCTGAATCAAAGAGTACTCTAGTGGGAATGCCATTAATAGGTACGATACCTGTGATTTGTTTTGGTTTAGTCTACATTCTTACATAATGTAACACAAAATGATAAGGTTCAGGTCATACCTGTGACCACATCAGGCGATGCGGCAGCATCCTCAGATGTAACAACGTAAACTCTTCCTTGATGTAGTTGCTTTTTGGGCTTAGTACACTCTCTTGCAACATGCCCTACTTGATTGCAGTTAAAACATCTTATTCCTTCACCATTTTGCTTTGGTTGCGGTTGAGCTGTTGAAGTAGTCTTGGCTGCAGCATTGAAACCTTGAGTACGAAAGGGTTTGAATACCTTGGTGTTCCCTCCGTTGTAAGAATTTCCATTTGGCCTTTTTATTCCTCTATTTTGAGCAAACTAGCTCTCTTTCTGACTTGACTCTATCACTCGAGCAATTTGTACAGCTTCATTGTAGATTCTCTTTTCAAGTCCCAGAACATGCTCGCGGATGCTTCCCCTAAGTCCCATGACGAACCTTCGGGTTTTGGTGTTTTCCTCTTGCATACTAGCGGGTGCAAAGAAGAACAACTCCTCATAACGCTACTGATATGCATCCACGGTCATCTGCCCCTGATATAAACTCAGGAACTCTTTTTCCATAAAATCTCTGAAACTTCTAGGAAAGTACTTCTCAAAGAATGTCTCCTTATAAATATCCCAAGTCAGTTGGACGTGCTTTGTTAATAAATATGTCCTGGTAGACCTCCACCAATGGTGTGCATCTCCTTTCAGCATAAAGGTGGCACACAATACTTTCTCTTCTTCATTGACTGTCATCATCATAAAATTTCTTTCCATTTCGTCAACCCAGTGTGTCGGCCATAAAGGATCTGCTGGCTTGCCATTAAATTCTTTGGACTTCATTTTCAGAAAACACTCCACCAGTCTGGAGTGGTCTAGTTGTTGCGGGACATACACCCCATACATAGGTGGTTGGTATTGATAACCACCTTGAGCTACCTCAGGATTCTGCACTTGAGCCTGCATGATGGGAGTCTGAGGTGTGTGGGGTACTGTGTTGCTTCCCCCTGGTACTGTGCTTGCCTGTCCTGCTGGCATCGGTGTCGTCTGTGCAGCTGGAAAGGTCATGCCTATGGCAGCTTGCATAGTAGCTTGTGTCTGTTGTATTTGCTACAGCTGTTGGGCCAAATTCATTACTACTGTAGCCAGGTCTGTAGGTGGAGCTGGAAGATTTGTAGGATTTGTCTGCCCATTAATTACGGACGGTGCCGTGTTCGTATTTCCCTATGTTTTCGGGTGTGTCTGGCTGTCTTCCCCCACAGGTGGTGGTGGTGGGATAGAGTTACGGCTTTGTCTGGTTACTCTGCATCCAGCCATTATCTAATCTGGTAGTGGGAATGTCTGAAAATCATAGAACACATGAGGAAATCATTATATACTTCATTCTCATATTTTAAAACCACTAACAAATGCAAATTTCAAAATTTTCAGATCATTCTGTCGAAAATGCTGTATTTTCACTGCAGGGTCGATGGTGGGGGTCGATGGATGTCCGACCCTCAGTATGCGACCCTGAGGAATCACTGATTCTTCCCGAGAGCCGGGGGTCGATGAGGGGGTCGATGCATGTCCGACCCAGGGTTCGACCCTTGGTTCTCTGTCAGATTACCGAGAGCCGAGGGTCGATGAGGGGGTCGGAGGGGGGGTCGGATGTCTTGGTCGAATTCTCCGACCCTCGGACTAAAAATATGGTTTTTATTTCCGGTTTTGAATCTATTTCTCATTCTTCCTCCTCCTTTCCGACTCGGCTTGTCCCTCTGAGTTGCTACAGTGCCAACTCGGACTCGTTGGTGCTATTTTCTTCTTATTTCGATGTCCACACCTCGTCTACATGTATGTTCTCTACATTTTCATGTTTTTAGGTTTCCTTAGCTAGGTTTTTGCTCATTTAACTCGTTTTCTTCAAATTAAACTTTTTCCAATCGTAAAAATTCAATTTTTATTGGGGGATTTTTTTGTTGGTAACTCAAGGAAGGAAAGTCCTCAAAAATATTTGAGTTTCATCGGTTGGTTATTGGGAAACTTGAATTTTTCCATTTTTGCCCTAATTTGTCGAGATTTTTGAATTTCTTGAAATTTCTTCAAATTCGATCTCTTTAAATGAAATTTCCAACTGTATGAGTCTTGCAGGATCGTTTAAAACCTTTATAAGTCCTCCTGGCCACGTGTATGGGTGAAAAGTGAGGCTTTTGATCAATTTATGTCGTTATACTGTCGAAATTTTTGGGTTTTTCATCTTTACTAACCCAATATCTGTTGCTCTTTGTTTTTGTAGATACTTTGGCACGTACCAAAGTACCCAGGGTTCATGACCTAATCTGCTTCCGTTCTAACGAGGCAGAGACATAGTATGCCCGCTATTCTCGTAAGAAGGCAGAGGGAGGTCGCCGGGTAGACTTGGCTAGCCTGGTCTTGTTCGATGTAGAGAGGGCTTTTGGTGACATGGGTTGGCTTCCTGTGATCACCTATGATGCTTGCACGTGGCCGGATTTGGTGAGACAGTTCTACTATAATCTCTGGGTGGTGGGAGATTACAATGATATAGAGAGGGGTAGAGAGCTTCGGATCACCAGCTACGTCAAGGGGGTCGAGATTTCATTAGATTATCGACAGCTAGCCGACTTGTTGGGCATTTCATATGACGGCCCATTGGTGTTCTGTGCTCCTGGAGAGCCCCAGTTCTTTTCATTGGAGATGAGAGCTGAGATTGACCGCCAGATCATCAGAGAGGATCGTTGGGAAATGAAAGCGATCTATCTTCGTCCAGAGCCTCGGGTGTACTGCAAGATTATCCAGCACAACCTGATACCTCAGAGTGGGCATTACGAGAGGATCTCCCAGTTGACCCAGTATCTATTGTACAGTATCTGCACTAGGCAGCCCGTCTGCCTTCCTTACATCATCATGCGAACGATGATTAGTGCTACGTTGCCCAGTCATACTGGCAACCTGCCATATGGACGCATGATCTCTATGCTACTGACCCGCCTGGGTGTTGACATGACGGATGAGAGGATTTAGGAGAAATCCTTCTCATCACCTTTGGATTGGGAGGCCATCTGCAAGATGGGCATGTGGGATGCCCAGGTCAGCGACGAGGAGAGGAACGCTCTGGTGCGTCCACGTACTTGAGTGGAGATGGCTGACGCTGAGGCAGCAGCAGCAGCCGCTGGAGCAGGGGTTCATGGGGGTGATGATGATCGCTTGTACATGGATGTAGATGCCATACTTCCTCCATCACCTACTCATGCTACATAAGCTGGTCCTTCTTATTCAGCTGGTCCTTCGTATGCACCTTCAGATGACATGATGGGGCTATTGCGTGAGATTAGGGAGGCCCAGCGTGCATCGGATCAGCGGATGGCCGAGCTGGCAACTAGTCTCCAGGTGACCCAGACTCAGGTGGCCTGGTTGACTAGGGTGTATGCTGAGGACTATGATAGAGATCGCGAGGCACCTCCTCCTCCAGCACCTCCAGCTCCATGATGTATTCTCTTTTGTCTTTCTTTTTGTACTTCAGAGTAACTGTCCGGGTTGTGGACTGTACTCTGCTTTAGTCATGTATATATATGTTTGTTCTTCTTTTGGGTGTATATAAATTTGTTTCTCATTTAATAAATGCATTATTCTCTTTCAATTTTGTCTCAAACAACACAGATGTTTATGGTGTGTTATTATTATAGCTTCTAAATTTTTATCCTATTTCAGTTCACGAATTTTTGTGGAAGTCTACTGGTTTCACAGACAGGGCCTGAGAGCTCTGATACCAAGTTGTCATACCCCAATTCTGCACCATTCAGAACGGTGTGATGAACCGCTAATAAACCAACGGTTCAACCAGGATCTCTAATAGGCTGTGTCCGTTGAAAATAAAACCATACACATCCATAACCATAATCAGAATAAATACACAATAGCGGAAGTTTTAATAATAAATGAACTGAGGAATCTAGCTGTGATAATCATAAATAAAGTATCAAATTATGTTATATCAACTGAGACATAAGTAAATAAGATATCAATTACATTTTCTTAATAATTCAAATCAAAATCTAATCGAAAACGCATGCGTTGCACTCGCATGAAGAGTCATGCGTTTCCACTAAGTCTTCAGCTTCCATCGCAGCGATGTGCCCATACGCAGAAACATTCATATAGTCTTCCACCGTGGTACCTGCATCATCAACTAAAAATATTCGACGTCAAAAGGGTGAGCACACATCACGGCTCAATGAGCAAATAAAACAATGCAACAAACATATACATGCATTCACTTCATATCTGTGGTCTGGTTTATAAGTTTTCAATGTGCTATAGAAAGGTTCGGTGGCCGTCTCACCTCTATACATGAGTGTGTGAATCCGCCCAATGAGTATCGGTACTATCATCCCACATGCACCCACAATGGACAATATACATCCCATGAAAATGGCATGGCTGTACCGGTTGCCCATACCAACATGTAAGCCCCTGTTGGCGAGGGCTTGCAAACTGGGCTCGCAACTAACCAATCCTAATGTCAAACAGTATATCCAAAGCCTCACCCCAGCATCCCTTAATACATCCATAGAGATAGAGCTAAGGCCCCCCGGCAGAGTCGAAGACTACAAGGTCCGAGACCACCTCCCCTGATACCCTACGACGTAATAGTTCTGCTAAGGTAATGACGATACGACGATGTTAGTGGACATGACTTGAGTAGAACCATGTCACAATATACACCCCATGAAAACGGCATAGTTGTATTGGTTGATACCATCCCCTACCTGCACCATGTACACTAACCACACACATATATTCACATGCCTATTCCTAGCATCATCATCATCATCATGTTATAAATAAACAGAATTAAATATGCATGAACAGTAATAGCAGGAATATTTGATGACATATTGAATTCACATACAAGCATACACGCGTAAAATCAGTCATGGCATTGGACTCAAGAAATAAAAATAGTTTATTATTAGCCAATTAGTTTAGGTCTTGTTTCCTCACCTTTGCTTGAGTGTTGATCCTCTTTCAAGTTTTAAAACCACTTTTATATCAATAGAAAAACCTAACAAGTCGATAGATTTGGGTTAGAAGTCATTCCGGCATCATTAGGCTTGTTTTTAAGCACGGGTCGCAGGGTGGGTCGCAGGTAGGGTAGCAATCTACATCGACCCCCAGGGTAGGGTCGATGACAGGGTCAGATGTTCCATTGACCCTGTGCGACCACCCCTATTCTGGACTTCCTGAATACTGGGGGTCAATCCTGTGGTCTGGTAGGGTCGATTCCCAATCGACCCCACGTGTGACCTCCTATGGGTTGAGTCGAGATTTTCATTCTACAGTCCATTCCTTTACGCTTGGGTCCTATGGCTTACTTCCACAATCCATTCTAGGCTTGTTCAATGGCTTAAAACACTAGGTTTCTTCCTTATCTTGTCTACCATGATTTCTCCATGGATTTCATCGAAATCTTCCCATGGGTGTATGATTTGGGTTTCTCCTAGACCATACTCTCTTCATGAACTATTATAAGGTCTTAGATTATCAATAGAAAGCTTGCCCATACCTTAGGTTTGCTGAGATTCAGAGATTTCTCTAAATTCTTCAATTCGGTCTTCTTCTCCAACTTTCCTTCTCTTCTTCTTCTCTTCTCTTTCTCTCACTTTCAATTAGGGTTTCAAAAGGAGTGAAAGAGGCTTAGGGACGTCCTATTTATAGAGTAGAATCTCCAAAAATAAGTCCCATTGAGATTAAGAAGGAATCCCATTGAAATTTGGAAAGTTTCCTATTTGCGGTTTCTGTCGGCAAACAGGGGGTCGATGAGGGGGTCGGAGATCCCGTCGACCCTCAGTTCCTAAGTTGTCCGATCCCCAGTGAAAAATCAGGGGTTTGACTTCTATGTGAGGGGGGGTCGACCCTGCCCTCCCATTCACTGTTTTTGGGTTAGTTTAGTACATGGTTTCGTCATTTCCTTCACGCACTTGGTCCATTTGGCTCGACCATGATGGGTAGACCTGGTACAAGGTGGTAAGACCGGTTAGTTCGATACGGGTCTTACAGATACTGCCAGAAAGACCTGAGGGTAACAAAGGGGATGGGAACCTAGGTGGTTTGGAAAATCTTAATGCTACTCAAATTCGAAAAAATACCCTAATTGGGCGAGGAAGATGATGGGTCGTGGAAAAACCCAACCCAGGAAAATACATATAGATTTTGTACACTTGGGTAGGGTTTCTAACCCTAATCCCTATCTGTTTCCCATTTCTTCAGTTGACTTTCCACCTAAATCTGGTTTTGGTAACCTAGCAAACCATGTGAATCGCTATAGTATAAGCCAGTTCGAGCAATTGCATACCTCTAGCCAATCTGCCCCCCTGCCGATTCTAAATCATTTTGAAGCACTGGGCAGTGTGCCAAATGGTTTAAATTATGGAAGCCCGCTTGTTATCGACCAATCCCCTTCCCTCAAAGACCCTATGACCTTGATCCAATCCTCCCCCTTGATCCGTCCCTTTCCCAATCTCTGTTGTCGGGTCTACTTGGGCATAACCAATCCCAGGAACTAGGTTCAGGCATAACTATTGAGGTCCTTGGTCCCAAGCTGCCCAAAGTTGAATTTTGTCCTCCTTCCACCCCTTCTTCTTCCGATTAGCAAAGCCCCCCTCCCCTCTCTTCTCATCTGTCCCTTCAGTCAGCCATTCTTGAGAGGCAGCAAAGTTTAGGCAATAAGAGTTCTTGCGAGGCTACTCATGTGGTCCCTATTTTTGCACTTCCATTTTAGCTTATACCCCTAGCCAATCACCATCTTCCACTGTTCTAATCCCCTTCACCACCCTACCTCCTCCCTCTTTGTTGGGTGGGGATGAGGGCTACCAGAGTGAAGATGCGTGGTATGTAAGGTCTAAGAATTCCTACTATTGCCACTCATCGAAATAAGAATACCAAGAACTAAATTGGCTGGCTCGAAAGGGTTCTACTAGTTAACATTCATCTTGCTTTAGGATTGATCCGTTAGGGTGTTGGTTGGGTTTATTTTGTTTGTTTCATTTTCATTTTTAATTTTCATGGTGAAAAATGTTAGCCATGAATTTCCTATTCGGGGCTGAGGCCATCTGAGGCTTCATGACTTTTGGTCCCTGTTTGTCTGAGTTTGACCTATTGTCTTAGGTTGGTTGTGTGAGTTGGGTGTCCTTGTGCTGTTGTGTTGTGTTTCGAGTATGGGCCCCCTTTGTCTTTTGGGCCTCCTTGGTGTTCTATGGTTTGGTTTTATCTATCGGTCTAGTTTTTTTTGGGCTTGCTTGATGGGCTCTATCTCCTTGGATTAATAAATAATCTATCTACCCAAAAGAAAAAATTCCAAAATAACAAGGAAAAATTACACGGACCTCTCCTTGACAATTCGTTTATTACGCAACACTACCTTGGGCCTTTTTGACTTACACAAACCTCTCTTATAGGGAAAATTGCTCGGATCTCCCCTTGACATTTCATTTACTAAATGGACCTCCCTTCTAAGGAAGATTGCTCGGACCTTCCCTTGACATTTTCGTTTACTACACGGACCTTCCCTGACACTTATTGACTTACACGTATCTCCCTAAAACTAATAGTGTTAACTTAAACTTTTTATTGACCAAAATAACCTTTGTTTAATAGTATAGAAATGCTCGAGGGGGAGAGAGAGAGAGAGAGAGAGAGAGAGAGAGAGAGAGAGATTACCTGAAGCAACTCACGAAGAAGGATGATGGTCACTAAAATGGAGAATGGAAGGAGATTTGCACGGCTAGTTGTTGAAAGTTAAGAACAAAAACGATAAACAAATATGAAAAGTTAGAAAGTTTATGTACTGTCAAACAAAGGGTATTTTGGTCAATAAAATGTTTATGTTAATGCAGTTAGTTTTAAGGAGGTACATGTATGTCCATAAGTGCCAAGGGAGATCCATGTAGTAAACTAAATATCAAGGGGAGGTCTGAGTAATTTTCCCTATAAAGGAGGTCTATGTAAGTCAATAAGTGCTAGGGGAGGTCCGTGTAGTAAACCAAATGTTGGAAGGTCCTAATAATTTTCCCTAATAACAAAAGAAAAAATGATGTTCTGAAAATTTTTTACGTTCCACGAAAATAGAAGAAATAGGGGTGTCAATTGGTCGGTCTAAGTCAGGCCTAACCGGTCCTCACCAATTTAACACCTTGCACCGTGATCAACATGTTTAATTAATCGGTCTTGATTTACAAGACATTGACTCGTTTATCTGTCCAATTGGTCTGGTTCCCTAATAAGTCTTATGTTAGTCGGTTCAATCGGTTTATTAATGTCTATAATCAATTAATGCTATTCGGTTTTATGCTCAGTTATAATCAGTCTATTTTGTTGTAAATCAAACCCATTGATTTGTCTTTACTCATAAATAAAGAATGTATGTGGATAATGGAAAAAAAAAGAGGTATCAAAATATGCATTTTAAAGAATATTTACATGTGGCCGTGACAATCTCTTAGCATCATCTGCTAAAATCATGTCACCTTGGAGGCTAAGATATCAAAAGGCACATTGCAATCTCATTTAGTAGGGTTGTATTCATTGCAAGTCCAATGCTCACAAGTAGGTGGAAAAATGGGTGGGAAAAGTAGCTGGAAAAAATAAAAGAAGAAACTTATATACGTCTTTAATCAGTTTTTATTCAGTTTATACCAACTCGGGCTTTAATCGGTTAGTCCAGTCGGGCGATCGTTGGGTTGCACTCCTGCACCATGAACGAACTATTATTAATCGGTCCGGTCCTAAGACCGACACGTTTATTAAACGGTCCAGCTCGGTGTGGTTTTTAATTCTGGGGACACGGTGCGGTCCCAAAATTGACACCCCTAACCAAACACAACCTTAATTTCTCTTATATTTCAACGTGTCTATGTTTATTCCTTCATTCCTGATTGAATTGATTGTTAATTTGGATTTTTGGATTTTAACTCTTTTTGGTGGTTTTTTATTTTTTTTATGTTATTTTCATTTAATTTCAAGAAAGGGTGTTCATTTAACTGCAACTCCAGATCCTTAAGAGTTCGGATCATCTATATGTACATGTACTCTCCATAGGATCCCATCACGGTTGATGTGGTGTGGGACCCATGTCTATAGTGTGAGACCCACTGGATATGGATGGTGATGGAACCCCAAGGAGGATACAAGTACATGCAGAGGAACTGTTCTCGATCCTTAGGACCTTATTGTTAAGTGGAAAAAGAGAAAACTTGCTCCGGATCCTCAAGTAACAAAATTAGGTAATTCTTTTTTATCTTTCTTTACATAGGGTAATAAACCTACTTTGGAGTCCCTCTCTTGCTGCTCAAGCAATATGTTGGCCTCTTGGAGTGGAGTTGGATCTTCACCAATTCCCTTACGAGGTCAAAATGGTGATTGAGTTTCTCTCTTGCACCTCTAATTAGATTTTGAATCCATTGTGCAGTTTTCTGACTTGGAATTAATAGATAGATTGCCTCGAAAAAGGGCGTTTCAGTGCATGAGGCTTCTATTACTGCAGGATTTGGAGAGAGGTAGAACGTATGCAATCTTACCCTCAACGGGGAGAGACTGTTTCCGTATTTCCAGTCCATGACCATTAAATTGCAATATGACAACCTTACTATCAGACCAAGGCTCACCAGCTTTGGGGAAGGGACGGATTGTCTATCTCCTTCAAATCAAATTACCAGATATTTTTTCCCTCTCTCTCTCTCTCTCTCTCTCTCTCTCTCTCTCTCTCTTTCTCTCTCTCTCATGTCCACACGTGCATTTTGGACGTACATGTTTACTATTATATGTATATATATGTATGTAAATTCATGTATTCTAATACATACACTTCTGAAGTTGCTCTTGACTTCAGAGTATAATTTGATGCTCCTGAATTTTTGCTCTCACTCGTCTACTCAAAAACAAAAAATTAATTTTTTTTTTACTCTCACTACTACACCTTTTATGGCTCTTTCTATGTGGACGTCGGGCACATAGGATTTGTCATGTGGGACATAAAAGGCGTCCAAAGTTACCCCAGAAAAAGTTAATTTGCAAGGTTACAATCAAAGGGAAAAATATATTTGTCACTCTAACCAAATAAGTTAATCTAGTCGGTCCAAAAGTATGTCATATGACCTCTGGATGGGGTTCAAATTTTGGGGACAAGCACTTCCATACATTTCTTGTTCATACAGAACTAAAGTCCCAAAGTAGAGTTTCGAAAATCTATGATATTGGAGATTAGTAGTTAGAGTACTATAGGCGTGCATATACATATATAGGAAGGCATGCCAAATACATGATGGAGTATATAATTGAAATTGAGGCTAAAACTTAATGACTGGTCTATCCATTGGTCGGAATTACAACATCTTTTTACCACATGGTAAAGGTTTGTGGACCGTCCAGGAAATTAAGCATATCTTCATGGACCATGAAGTTGCATTTCTTTTATTTTATGAAAAACGTAGATATAAAATACCTTAAGATAATGTATATTAGCTATGAATGATCTAGTATCTAGATGAATGTTTTTGAATAACCTTGATAGTCTTGATAAGTTGACATCCAAATGTGAGAGTGCTAGTAGAGTAGGAAATTAAATTTTTTTTTTTAATTTATGACTTCAAATCACATGTGTCAACATCAAACATTAAAAATCATTGCAGCATGTATATGATATTGACTAGGTTCATATAGTTGGTTTTAAACTTGATACGGGAGAATATGTCTCCCCCGATCAGGTTTTGACACGTGTATATTAGGGCCCAAGCCCTCGAGAGAAAGTCCCCATTCCTGTAATTAAACTTCCACGTATAAGACAAAAACAACTCTTGATGAACCGGAACCACCAATGAGAATAGTGAAGAGCCTCGAAGCATCACTATCATGAAGGATTAGGAGCCTCATGCCCTTGAAGGCCTCGGAGCTTTGCGATCCTATGGGCCTAGGTGTCACACCCCAATTCTGCACCATTCAGAACGGTGTGATGAACCGCTAATAAACCAACGGTTCAACCAGGATCTCTAATAGGTTGTGTCCGTTGAAAATAAACCATACACATCCACAACCATAATCAGAATAAATACACAATAGCGGAAGTCTTAATAATAAATGAACTGAGGAATCTAACTGTGATAATCATAAATAAAATATCAAGGTATGTTGTATCAATCGAGATATAAGTAAATAAAGTATCAATTACATTTTCTTAATAATTCAAATGAAAATCTAATAAAAAAATGCATGCATTGCACTCGCAAGAGGAGTCATGCGTCTCCACTAAGTCTTCAGCTTCCATCGCAGCAACGTGCCCGTACGTAGAAGCATTCATATAGTCTTCCACTGTGGTACCTGCATCATCAACTAAAAATATTCGACGTCGAAAGGGTGAGCACTCACGGCTCCGTGAGCAAATAAAATAATGCAACAACCATATGCATGCATTCAATTCATATCTGTGCTCTGGTATATAAGTTTGCAATGTGCTATAGAAACGTTCGGTGGCCGCCTCACCTCTATACACGAGTGTGTGAATCCGTGCAAAGGTTAACGTTTATTGTCATCCCACATGCACCCACTATGGAATAGAGATAGAGCTAAAGTGCTTAGGATCACACTGTATCACACTTCCCCTGATACTTTACCCATACCAACACGTAAGCCCCTGTTGGCGAGGGCTTGCAAACTGGACTCGCAACTAACCAATCCTAATGTCAAACAGTATACCTATGGCCTCATCCCAGCATCCCTAAATACGTTCATAGAGATAGAGCTAAGGCCCCCCGGTAGAGTCGAAGACTACACGGTCCGAGACCACCTCCCCTGATACCCTATGACGTAATAGTTCTGCTAAGGTAATGGCGATACGACGATGTCAGTGGACAAGACTTGAGTAGAGATAGAGCTAGAGTCTAGTGACCAGGCTGAACCACAATGTCACATTCCCCCCTGATACTCCACTCGCATCAAGCACACTAACCACACACATACATTCACATATCTATTCCTAGCATCATCATCATTATCATCATGTTATAAACAAAATAGAATTAAATATGCATGAACATTAATAGCAGGAATATTGGATGACATGTTGAATGCACATTACAAGCATACACGCATAGGATCAGTCATGGCATTGGACTCAAGAAAATAAAACAGTTTATTATTAACCAATTATTTTAGGTCTTGTTCCCTTACCTTTGCTTGAGTATTGATCCTCTTTCAAGCTTTAAAATCACTTTTATATCAATAGGAAAACCTAACAAGTCGATAGATTTTGGTTAGAAATCATTCCGACACTTTTAGACTTGTTTTTAAGCATGGGTCACAGGGTGGGTCGCAGGTAGGGTAGCAGTTTACTGCGACCCCCAGGGTAGGGTCGATGCCAGGGTAGGATGTTCCATCGACCCTGGGTGCGACCACCCCTTTCCTGGACTTCCCGAATACTGGGGGTCGATCCTGTGGTCTGGTAGGGTCAATTCCCAATCGACCCCATGTGCGACCCCCCGTGGGTTGAGTCGAAAATATCATTCTACAATCCATTCTTTCATGTTTGGATCCTATGGCTTACTTCCACAATCCATTCTAGGCTTGTTCTATGGCTCAGAACCCTAGGTTTCTTCCTTACTTTGCCTACCATGATTTCTCCATGGATTTCCTTGAAATCTTCCCATGGATGTATGATTTGGGTTTCTCCTAGACCATACCCTCTTCATGAACTATTCTAAGGTCTTAGATCATCAATGGAAACATGCTCATACCTTAGGTTTGCTGAGATTCAGAGATTTCTTTTAATTCTTCACTTAGGTCTTCTTCTCCAACTTTCCTTATCTTCTTCTTCTCTTCTCTTTCTCTCACTTTCAATTAGGGTTTCAAAAGGAGTGAAAGAGGCTTAGGGATGTCCTATTTATAGAGTAGAATCTCCCAAAATAAGTCCCATTGAGATTAGGAAAGAATCCCATTGAAATTTAGAAAGTTTCCTATTTGCGGTTTCTGTCGACAAACAGGGGGTCGATGAGGGGGTCGGAGATCCCGTCGACCCCCAGTTCTAAGTTGTCTGACCCCTAGTTAAAATATCAGGGGTCTGACTTCTTAATGAGGGGGGGTCGACCCTGCCTATCTAGGTATGCGACCCTGCCCTCCAATTTACTATTTTTGGGTCAGTTTAGTACCTGGTTTCGTTATTTCCTTCACGCACTGGGTCCATTTGGCTTGACCATGATGGGTAAACCTGGTACAAGGTGGTAAGGCCGGTTAGTTCGATACGGGTCTTACACTAGGAGCCTCTCCAGGATAGAAGCCTCGACATCTCTTCAACACAGTAATCTCGGCACCTCTCCAAGCGGACCTCCTCATATAGATCCACATACTACATGCCCGTTGTACTGTAACGTACGAGTAGGTCTATATATATAGTGGGTCTATTCATATAAATACAGAGATCAAACTTCCCCTTAGATCCCCGTTGAGGGGAAGTCAACGGAATCCTGAGAAGGAGATCCCACTGTCCAATGATTCAGCAAAAGATCACTTAATCACTAAATCAATGGGCCTAAATTACTCTCCAGGGAGGACATTCCGCCACAACAAGAGACATGGCCAACTCCCACATCTAGGTCACTCTCAACCTATAAATAGAGGAAGCATAGCCAAGTAAACACACAGTCATTTTCTAGCATTCGAGCTCAGAGCAAGCTAGCTACCTGAATCCCCTTATTCAAAGGGACAACCTTTCTTACCTGTCCCATACTTTTTGTCCCTCAAACTAACTTAGGCATCGAAGTGGCCAAAGGGTGTCTCCACCCGACCATCACTATGGTGTCCATTCTTCCTTTTATAGGAACTACAAGCGAGCTAAGGACCAATCCAGTTTGGGATGATAACAGTTTGGAGCCGTTTGTGGGAAACAGGTGAAGAAGCTTGCGTATCTGGCTAAGTGAATGTCACAGATTGAAACCCGATCCAAAAAAAGAATGAATAATCAACTATCCGCCA
Source organism: Protea cynaroides (assembly GCA_028583415.1). Lineage (NCBI taxonomy): Eukaryota > Viridiplantae > Streptophyta > Magnoliopsida > Proteales > Proteaceae > Protea > Protea cynaroides. The sequence goes on from CM053271.1 coordinate 31,373,084, forward strand.
ACAACAATGTCGGGATGAACATTCCTCCAAAGGCAAACCCCCTCGGGGCATACATCCTCTAGAAAGCATCACAGGAGCAGAAGAGGCCCGCATCCCAGCGGTTGACAACCTTGGCCCCGAGCCAAAAGTTTCTCCTTCGGATTCCCCTCAGTACATGATGAGGGAACAATTCAATAACATTGTCTGCCAACTCGAGCTCCTAACCAAGCGGTTACTGGATCAGCCAGCGGTGGCAAATGTCCTGCCTCACCATGGAGCAAGGCGACGGGAAAGAAACCAAGGCCACCCCTAGCATCGGGGGCATCAGGAGCCGCGCAACATCAGGGAGGTGCCTCCACCTGCAAGAGCTGCCCAGAGAGATGCCCAAGGGGCACAACCACCTCTAGCTTAAGGATCGATAAGCCATGGATCCAGGAGAATTGCAGGAGGTGTACCTAGGCGATCACATGCTATAAGTCAAGCATCCTCCTCCAGCACCTCGATTGCAAGTATTCACTGGAGTGTGAGCAGAGTTCCTGTCTCAGAGCGCTTAGGGCCGCAACTACCATCAGAAGATGTCCAGGCTAGGTTGGATGCACCCAAACTGCAAAGAGTTACGGGCTCAACCTCTCCAGATCGAGGGAAATGTGGAAAAAGAGCTCTGAAACTTGAGGGCTCGTCTACAAAGAATGGAGGAAGGTCAACCGAACCCCCCTCAACATGTAAATTCTATAGAGAGTGATTTGTCTGAGCACATCATGAGGACTCACCTTCCATGAGGCTTTATGATGTCGACCATCAAGGCCTATGATGGAACCACTTATCCAGAGCACCACCTCGACTCCTACCTGACGCAGATGGTGCATGCCTACCAGGAGGAGATTATCTGTCGGGTGTTTCCTATAACTCTCAAAGGAGCAAGACGACTCTGGTACAACAGCCTACCACGAAGGACGATAAACTCCTTCGAGGAACTTACCTCTAGCTTCCTGAGTCACTTCCAAAGTCGATGAAGCCAGAGGAAAACATCTTACAACTTAAGGGACTGTGTCCAAGAGGAAGGTGAGACCCTCAGAGCTTACCTTGATAGGTTCAACCTCAAAGCCCTACAGGTTCAGGGCCTCGAAGACTCAGTCCACAAGACCACCCTCGAAGGTGGAATCAGAGATCAAAACTTGATCTTTTCCCTCTCCAAGAAGTCAACCCTCACACTAGCAGAATTGCAAACGCGGTGTGAGAAGTATGTCATGGCCAACCTAGCCACCAAGAAGGACAAGGCAACAGAGAAGCCTCCATTCCCTACCTCAGAAAAGAGGCGAGGTGAAAAGTCGAAGGATCCAAACGTTAAGGGGGAGCCCTCGAAAAAGCAAAATAAGGAGAAGACTGCTGGGGCAGAAGGCCCAAGCTTCCAATCATACGAGGACTATCACCCCCTCTGGAAGACCCTAGCGGAAATATTCATGGTGGAAAAATCCCAAACCACATTCCTGAAGCTGGGAAAGATGAATACCGAGTCTCAAAATAAAAACTCTACACACAACTAACGAGTGCCAACACCTACAGGATGCCATCAAGGAGTTGATCCGAAATGACAAGCTTAAAAAGTATGTGGATAGCAAAAGACCAGCATCGTCTGGGGCAGCCTAGGAGATCCTTCACGACTGCCAGACTGAGGCCAGGAAGAACAAAAGTCGAAATATGATGATGACAGGGAAGACGGTGGGGCAGGAAGTAGCCCATCCCCAGTACGACCCACCATAGGGGCTACGTACATGATTAAAGCTGCCCCAATACAGCCAGGAAAAATAGAAAAGCAGGATAGAGGACGAACAAAATCCTCAACCAAAATTGAAGGAAACCTTGAGAAGAGTCTCTGGATCCAGTGCTATGATGAGACCATACCCCCGGAGCCTACCTACGGGCTAGGGGGATAGAAAGCAAAAGCACTATTGGAATTCTAGGAGAAGCGGTACCAACTGGATCTCCCGTGGGTAGAGATCGGGCTCCTCGAGCATGTTACAGCTCGAAATCTCACCAGACCGATCCAAAAGGTCTAATAGGTCATACCCGAATCATATGTGATCACTGGCGGATCTGAAGCCGACAATACCTCGGCAAGGTCTGCTAAAGCTTACGCCAGGGAACTGAATGACATTAAGCTTGCCCCAAAAAAGTCAAGAATAGGGGTCTGATGATCTTCAGTAATGACGACCTGATAAACGTCGTATTACCACATGAAGATGCCCTGGTGATCACAGCGGCCATCTCAGATTTTGATGTCAGCAGAATAATGGTAGACACAGGGAGTGCGGCAGACATCCTTTACTACCATACATTCCAGAGGATGAATTTCAACAATGAGATGCTGGGACTGGCCGTCCACACCCTAACAGGATTCACCGGAGACTCAGTCTCCGTAAAGGGAGGTATTCGCTTACCCTTCATAATCAGGAAGAAACTAGCTCGAAAAGTTATCAATGTAGAGTTTTTGGTAGTCGACCTCCGAGCCAGTTATAATGTGGCCCTCAAACGATCGTCTCTACATCGCCTCTGAAGCTGCCTATCTATATATTATCAGGTGATCAAATTCTCCACTGACCATGAGACAGGAGAATGTCGGGGTGACCAGAGAATCTCACGATAGTGCTATGACATAGAATTGGGACGAATACCAGGGGCTTCACTCCTCACAGAAGAGGAAGAAACAACGAAAAAGAAAAGAAAGGCCTCAGTCCAGTCAATCATCCTGGAAGATCTCAAAGACGATCCGGATCCTGAAAAGATACCCCCTCACTGAGGAACCCCTGTGGAAGGGCTGAAACAAATTCCGATTTCAGAGGACTAACTTGATTGTACCTTCCAGATCGGAGTCACCTTGCAAGGGGAGATGCGAGATGAGCTCATCTCCTTCATTAAGGAAAATGCCGATGTATTTGCCTGGTCAGTAGCAGACATGCCCGGCATCGACAGAAACCTCATGGAGCACCATTTAGCTATTGACCCCCAACATTGTCCTGTGAGGAAGAAAAAGAGGAACTTTGCAACAGATCGACAGGAAATAATAAACAAGGAGGTTGAAAAACTCCTTCATGCTGGGTTTATCAGGGAAGTTAAATACCCAGAGTGGTTGTCTAATGTTGTAATGGTGCCTAAATCGGGGGATAAGTGGAGGATTTGTATCGATTATACCAACCTCAATAAAGCGTTCCCTAAAGATTGCTATCCCTTGCCTCTGATAGATCAATTGATAGATGCCACATTAGGACATGAATTACTGTCTTTCATGGATGCTTACTCAGGGTATAACCAAATCCCTATAAGTAAGGAAGACGAAGAAAGTACAAGCTTCATTACGAGCCGAGGGACGTATTGCTATAAAGTCATGCCCTTCGGCCTAAAAAATGCAAGAGCCACCTATCAGCGTCTGGTAAACAAAAATTTCAAGGACCAGATAGGGAGAAACATGGAGGTGTATGTCGACGACTTCTTAGTGAAGAGCCTCAAGTCGAGAACACATATTGACGACCTCCGCAAGGCCTTTGAGGTGCTACGAGTGCAAAACATGAAGCTAAACCCGATCAAATGCGCTTTTGGGGTAACTCGGGGAAATTCCTCAGATTCATGGCATCCCAACGAGGGATAAAAGCTAACCCCGCAAAGATAGAGGCCCTGCAAGACATGAAGCCGCCCAGGAATATAAAACAAGTACACGAGCTAACAGGGAAGATCATCGCCCTCGGACGTTTCATGTCGAGGTCAGTGGATCGATGCATTCCATTCTTTCAGATACTTAAAGGTAATAAAAAGTTTGAGTGGACTCCAAAATGCCAATAGGCATTCAGGGAACTAAGAAAGTACTTGTCGACCCCACCAGTACTTGTCAAACCCGAGACAAGAGACGAGCTCCAGTTGTATTTAGCTATCTCCTCAGTAGCAGTTAGCACCGTGTTAGTCAAAGAAGTCGAAAAGATGTAGCGGCCAATATATACCTAAGTAAAATGTTATTGGACATCGAGACCCTCTACCAGGTTGTAAGACCCGTATCAAACTAACCCGGTCTTACCACCTTGAACCAGGTCTACCCATCATGGTCGAGCCAAATGGATCAAGTATGTGAGGGAGATCGCGATCCTAGGTATTAAACTGACCCAAAAACAATAAAAATAGGGGGAGGGTCGCACACCCAGCTAGGCAGGGTCGGACCCCCCAAGATAGAAAGTCAGACCCTGAGTTTTTAATCGGGGGTCGGACATTTTAGAACCAGGGGTTGACGGGATCTCCGATCCCCTCATCGACCCCCAGTCTGCCGACAGAAATCGTGAAATAGGAACTTTCTTAATTTTAATGGGATTCTTTCTTAATCTCAATGGGACTTATTTTGGGAGTTTCTACTCTATAAATAGGACGTCCCTAAGCCTCTTTCACTCCTTTTAGAACCCTAATTGGATTGAGAGAAAGAGAAGAGAAGGAGAAGAGAAAGAGAAGAGAAGGAGAAGAGAAAGAGAAGAGAAGGAAAGTGGAGAAGAAGATCAAAGAGAAGGCTTCAGAGAAACCAGCCTAATTCTCGGGTATGGATACTATCTCCATGTAATTCTACAGACCTTAGAATAGATAGTAAAGAGGGAATGATCTAGGAGAAACCCAAATCATCCATCCATGGTTAGGTTTTCAAGGAAAATCATGGGAAAAATCATAAAAACCATATAGGTGAATGAACTACGGTTCTAGACCATAGAACATGTGTGGAATGGATTGTAGAAGCAAGTCATAGGACCCCAAACACGAAGGAATGGACTGTAGGATGAAAATTTAACTAAACCTACAGGAGGTCGCACGGGGGGTCGATGGCCAATTGACCCTACCAGACCCTAACAATCGACCCCCAGTGTTCGGGAAGTCCAGACTGTGGGTGGTCGCACCCAGGGTCGATGGAACCTCCGACCCTGGCATCGACCCCCAGTTAACAACAATCTTTTTAAAATCAGAATTAATTCTAATTAAATTCTATCGACTTGATTAGGTCTTTTAGTGATATAATATTGATATTTAGTTGATTCTTAAAGCTTGAAAGAGGACCTACGATCAAGCAAAGGTGAGGGAACAAGACCTAAACTAATTGGTTAAAAATAAACTATTTTATTCTTGAGTACAATGCCATGATTGATTCTATGCGTGTATGCTTGTTATGTGCATTCATCATGTCATCCAATATTTCTATTATTACTGTTCATGCATATTTAAATTATTGTTTATAACATGACGATGATAATGATGATAGGAATAGGCATGTGGATGTATGTGTGTGGTTGGTGTGCTTGATGCGAGCGAGTATCAGGGGGAGGTATCATAGGCGGGGCCTCAGCACTCTAGCTCTATCTCTAACTCAAGTCTTGTCCACTGACATTGTCGTATTGCTATTACCTTAGTAGAACTATTACGTCGTAGGGTATGAGGGGAGGTGGTCTCAGACCGTGTAGTCTCTGACTCTGCCGGGGGGCCTTAGCCCTATTTTTATGGACATATTGAGGGATGTTGGGGTGAGGCCTTGGATACATTGATTGGCATTAGGATTGATTAGTTGCGAGCCCAGTTTGTGAGCCCTCGCCAGCAGGGGCTTACGTGTTGGTATGGGCAACGGGTACAGCAATAAACGTGACCTTTGCGTATACATTGTCCATGGTGGGTGCATGTGGAACTATAATAAACGTTACCTTTGGGCTTCACACACTCGTGTATAGAGGTGCGGCGTCAATAAACGTGACCTTTGGCCACCTATCCTTTCTATAGCACATTGCAAATTTATTTACCAGACCAAAGATATGAACTGAATGCATGCATATGTTTGTTGCATTATTTTGTTTGCTCACTGGGCCATGATGTGTGCTCACCCTTTCGACGTCGAATATTTTTAGTTGATGATGTAGGTACTACAGTTGAAGATTATATGTGCTCCGGTGTATGCGCGTGTTGCTGCAATGGAAGCTGAAGACTTAGTAGATACGCATGACCCCTCATGCGAGTGCAACTCATCCGTATTCTATTAGGATTTTATTTGAATTTATAAAGGGATGTAATTGATATTTTATTTATTTATGTCTCAGTTGATACAACAATAACTTGATATTTTAATTATGATTATTACAGTTAGAGTTCTCAGTTTATTTACTATAAGACTTTCGCTATTGTGTATTTATTCTGATTATGGTTGTTGATGTGCATGGTTTTATTTTTAATGGATGTGGCCTATTAGAGATCCTGATTGAACCGTTGGTTTATTAGTGGTTAATCGCACCAGTCTGAATGGTGCAGAATTGGGGTGTGACAACTTGGTATCAGAGCATCTCAGCCTTTATCTGTGAAATCGTATACTTCCACAAAAGGTCGTGAACTGAGATAGGATAAAAATTTAAAAGATGTAATAATGACACACCATAAGCATCTGTGTTTGAGACTAAACTGAAAGAGAATAATGCATCTATTAAATGAGAAACAAATTTATATACAACCAAAAGGAAGAACAAATGTTTATATATATATGATTAAAGTAGAGTACAGTCCACAGTCCGGACACTTACTCTGAAATACAAAAAGAAAAATAAAAGAAGTACATCTAGAAGCTGGAGGTGATGGGGGAGGCGGTGCCTCACGGTCTCTATCATAGTTCTCAGCGTAGACTCTAGTCAACCAAGCTATCTGAGTCTGGGTCGTCTGGAGACTAGCTGTGAGATCAGCCACCCGCTGGTCAGTTACACGCTGAGCATCCCTAAGCTCTCCCACCCGCTGATCCGACACGCACTGAGCAACCAGAAGCTTTCCCCTAGCTGATCGGATGAGCACTGAGCCTCTAGAAGCTCTCCCATCCTCAAGTCAGACATACGTTAAGCCTTTCGTATCTCGTGCAATATCCTCATCATGTCATCAGATGGAGAATACGAAGGACCAGCTGCATGCGAAGGACCAGCTAAAGAAGACGGACCAACTCCAGTAGCATGAGTAGGTGATGGAGGAGGTATGGCATCTACATCCATGTATAGCCGATCGTCATCATCCCCATGAACCCCTGCTCCAGCGGCTGCTGCTGCTGCTGCCTTAGCGTCAGCCATCTCCACTAGAGTGCGAGGGGGCACCATCGCGTTCCTCTCCTCATCGCTGACTTGGGCATCCCGCATGCCCATCTTGCAAATAGCCTCCCAATCCAGAGGCGATGAGAATGATTTCTCCTGAATCTTCTCATCCAATAAATCAACCCCCAGGCGGGTAAGCAAGGTAGTGATCATGCGTCCATAAGGAAGGTTACCAGTGTGATTGGGTAACGTGGCACTGATCATCGTCTGCATGATGATGTAAGGAAAGCAGACGGGCTGCCTAGTGCATATGCAGTACAGCAGGTATTGGGTCAACTGGGAGACCCTCTCGTAGTGTCCACTCTGCGGTATCAGATTATGCTGAATGATCTTGCAGTATACCCGTGGATCTGAACGCAGATAACTCGCTTTCATCTCCCAGCGATCAAGTCTGATGAGCTGACGATCGATCTCAACCCTCATCTGTAGAGAAAATAACTGGGGCTCTCCAGGAGCACAGAACACCAAGGGGCCAGGATAGGAAATGCCCAAGTCGGCCAGCTGCCGATAATCAAAGGAAACATCAACCCCCTTGACGTAACTGGTGATCCGAAGCTCACCACCCCTCTCAACATCATTGTAATCTCCTACCACCTGGAGATTGCAGTAGAACTGGCGTATCAAGTCAGGATGGGTACACGCGTCATAGGTGATGACGGGAAGCCATCCCATGTCACCAAAGGCCCCCTCCACATTGAACAAGGCTAAGCTAGCCAAGTCCACTTTGCGGCCGCCCTCCACCTTCTTGCGAGCGTAGTGGGCATACTGTGTCTTGGCTTCATTGGAACAGAAGCAAAGACGGTCGCGAACTCTGGGTACCTTGGTACGAGCCATAGTATCTGCAAATAAGAAAGAAAAACAAATAATAGATTAGTAGAGAGTAAAAATCCAAAATTTCAACATAATAACGATGTAAATTGGTCAAAAGCCTCAATTTTCACCCATACACGTGGGTAGAAGGACTTACATAGATTCTAAACTATCCTGTGAGACTCATACAGTCGAAAATTTCAACTAATTAGATTGAATTGCAAGAAATTTCAAGAAATTCAAAATCTCGACAAAATTAGGGCAAAAAATGTAAATTTTGAGTTTCTCGATAACCAACCGATGAAACTCAAATATTGTTAAGGGCTTCGTTCCTCGAGTCACTAACAACAAAATCCCCCAATAAAAATCGATTTTTTACGGTTGAAAAAAGTTTAATTTGAAAAATACGAGATAAACGAGCAAAAACCTAGGTAAAGAAACCTAAAACATGAAAAGGTAGAAGATATACCTGTAGCGGAGGTGTAGACGAAGAAATAAGGAGTGCAAACCACCAACGGATCGGAATTGCTACTGTAGCAACTCAGAGGGATGAGTTGAGTCGAAGCGGAGAAGAAAGAATGGGAAATGGACTTTGAATCGAAACATAAAAATCAGATTTTTAGTCTGGGGGTCGAAAAATTCGATTAAAACAATCGACCCACCCATCGACCCCCGCATCGACCCCCGGCTCTCAGGAAGAATGGGTGATTTCCTAGGGTCGCAGACTGAGGGTCGAACACCCATCGACCCCCACTATCGACCCTGCAGTGAAAACACAGCATTTTCGACAGAATGATCTAAAAAATTTGAAATTTGCAATTGTTAGTGGTTTTAAAATATGAGAATGAAGTATTTAGTAATTATCTCTCGTGTTCAATGATTTCAGGCAATCCCACTATCAGATTAATTAATGGCGGAACGCAGAGCAACCAGACAGAGCCGTAACTCTATCCCACCACCACCACCTGTGGGGGAAGATAACCAGACACACACGAAAACACAAGGGAACATGAACATGGCACCGTCCGTCATAAATGGGCAGGCAAATCCTACCAATCTGTCAGCTCCACCTACAGACTTGGCCACAGTCGTAATGAACTTGGCCCAACAGCTGCAACAAATGCAACAGGCACAAGCTACTATACAAGCTGCCATAGGCATAACTCCTCTAGCTGCACAGACACTTCCATTGCCAGCAGGACAGGCAAGCACAGCACCAGGGGGAGTAACACAGTACCCCACGCACCTCAGACTCCTATCATGCAGGCTCATGTACCGAATCCTGAGATAGCTCAAGGTGGATATCAATACCAACCACCTATGTATGGAGCGTATGTCCCGCAGCAACTAGACCACTCCAGACTGGTGGAGCATTTTCTGAAACTAAAGCCCAGAGAATTCAATGGCAAGCCAGCAGATCCTTTATGGCTGGCACATTGGGTTGACGAAATGGAAAGAAATTTTATGAAGTTGACACTAAATGAAGAAGAAAAAGTGTTGTGTGCCACCTTTATGCTGAAAGGAGATGCACACCATTGGTGGAGGTCTACCAGGACGTATTTACTTACAAAGCACGCCCAACTGACTTGGGATATTTATAAAGAGGCGTTCTTTGAGAAGTACTTTTCGAGAAGTTTCAGAGATTCTATGGAAAGAGAGTTCCTGAGTTTATATCAGGGACAGATGACCGTGGATGCGTATCAACAGCGTTATGAAGAGCTGTTCTTCTTTGCACCCACTAGTATGCAAGAGGAAAACACAAAGACCCGAAGGTTCATCATGGGACTTAGGGGAAGCATCCGCGAGCACGTTCTGGGGCATGAAAAGAAAATTTATAATGAAGCGGCACAAATTGCTCGAGTTATAGAATCGAGCCAGAAGGAGAGTTATTTCATACAAAACAGAGGTATCAAAAGGCCAGCTGGAAATTCTTATAATGGAGGGAATAACAAGACATTCAAACCCTTTCGTGCTCAAGGCTTTACCACTGCAACCAAGACTACTCCCGTAGCTCAACAGCAACCGAAGCCAATTACTGAGGGATAAAATGTTTTAACTGCAACCAAGTGGGACATATAGCAAAGGAATGTCCTAAGCCCAAGAAGCAGCTACATCAAGGACGAGTTTACGCGATTACATCCGAGGATGCTGTCGCATCGCCTGATGTGGTCACAGGTATGACCTACATTTTTAGTTAGTTGTATTACATTGTATGAGCATGTAGACTAAACCAAAACAAATCACAGGTATCATACCTATTAATGGCATTCCCGCCAGAGTACTCTTTGATTCAAGAGCTACTCATTCCTTTATATCTGTGACGTTTGGAAAGAAGTTAAATCTATCCCTTAAATCCTTAGACTACAAACTACTTGTACGATCACCTATGGAATTAGAAGTGGAGTTAGAAAAAGGTTATGGACCATGTCCAGTTCTTATTGGTGAAAAGACCTTGGATGCGACCTTGATCCAACTTGAGATGGCAGACTTTGACGTCATCTTGGGAATGGATTAGTTAATTCGGTATTCTGCAAACCTATTGTGTGCCGAAAAGAAGCTGACATTTAAAGACAAGGAAGGAGCAGAGTTCAGTTTTTTGGGAACCATACTTCCCCGTAAACGAAAGCTCATACTCTCGGCGCTAAAGGCTAAGAAGTGCCTTAAGAAAGGAGCAGTCGGGTATTTAGTATCTGTGGTCGACCTTACCAAGGAAGCACCATGAATGGAAGATATTGATGTCGTACGGGACTATCCAGACATATTTCTTGAAGAATTACCAGGATTACCACCCGACCGAGCTACAGAGTTTGTCATAGATCTTATACCTGGAGCCGCACCAGTATCGAAAGCACCTTATCGAATGGCTCCTACTGAACAGAAGGAATTGAAAGTACAACTACAAGAACTGCTGGACAAGGGTTACATCCGCCCTAGTATATCACCATGGGGAGCGCCAGTACTATTCGTGAAGAAGAAGGATGGTAGCATTCGCTTGTGTATACCGAGACCTGAATAAACAGACAATCAAGAATCGGTATCCATTGCCTTGGATCGATGACCTATTCGATCAGTTGCAAGGTGCCAAAGTGTTCTCCAAGATCGATCTTCGGTCAGGCTACCATCAGTTGAAGATTAAGGATGGTGATATTCCCAAGACAACATTCAGGATCAGATATGGGCATTATGAAATTTTGGTCATGTCTTTTGGATTGACAAACGCACCAGCAACTTTTATGAAACTTATGAACCAGGTTTTCTACGACATGTTGGATACGTCGGTTATTGCATTCATTGATGATATTGTCACACCCCAATTCCACACTATTCAGAATGGTGTGAAGAACCGCTAGCAAACCAACGGTTCAACTAAGATCTCGAGTAGGCTATATCCGTGTTATCTAAACTCTCATACATCCATAATCATAATCAGAGTAAATACACAATAGCAGAAGTCTTATAATAAAATGAACTGAGAATCTACTGTGATATTAATATTTAAATAGCAAATTATTCTGTATCAACTGAGACATAAATAATTATCAAATACATGTCTTTATTAAATCCAAATAAAGAAATCTAGAAAATATCTAATCGAATACACATGAGTTGCACTCGCAAGAGGAGTCATGTGTATCTCATTCAGCTTCAGTTTCCATCGCCGCTACGTTCCCGTATGCTGGAGCATTCATATAATCTTCAACGGTACAACCTGCATCATTAACTAAAAATATTCGACGTCGAGGGGGTGAGCACACATCACGATTCACGACTCAGTGAGTAGACAAAATAATGCAATAGTACATATGCATGCAATCAATTCATATCTTTGGTCTGGTTTATAGTTTGCAATGCGCAATAGAAATGTTGGGTGGTCAAAGGTTAACGTTTATTGACCCCACCTCTATACACAGGATGTGGAAGTCCACCCAAAGGTTAACGTTTATCGTCGTCCCCATCCACCCTAATCATAAACATTATATAACAAAGGTTAACATTTATTGCTATATAGTGCCAAACCAACACGTAAGCCCCTATTAGCGAGGGCTTGCAAACTGGGCTCGCAACTAACCAATCCTAATGCCAAACAGTGTATCCAAGGCCTCACCCCAGCATCCCTCAGAATGTCCATAGAGATAGCGCTAAGGCCCCCCGGTAGAGTCAGAGACTATAAGGACCGAGACCACCTCCCCTGATACTCTACGACATAATAGTTCTGCTAAAGTAATGGCGATACGACGATGCTAATGCACAAGACTTGAGTTAGAGATAGAGCTAAAGTGCTGAGACCCGCCAAAGGTTAACGTTTATTGACATTCTCATCACACCTCCCCTGATACTCGCTCGCATCAAGTACATCAACCACACACATACAATCACATGCCTATTCCTATCATCATCATCATCATCATGTTATAAACAATAAAGTAAATATGCATGAACAAATAATAGAAATATTGGATGACATGTTGTATGCACATTATAAAAATATTCGCATAGAATCAAGCATGGCATTGGACTCAAGAAAATGAAAAACAGTTTGTTATTAACCAATTAGTTTAGAGTTCTGTTTCCTCATCTTAGCTTGCTAATAGATACTTTTCCAAGCTTTATAATCACCTTTATATTGTTATTGTATTGCTAGAAGACCTAACAAAGTCGATAGAATTTAATTAGAATAAATTCTGAATTTAAAAACCATTCTGTTAACTGAGGGTCGGAGGTAGGGTCGGAGTCATGATCGACCCTGGGTGTGACCCTCCCCAAACTCTGAACTTCCCGAACACTGAGGGTCGATAGTTAGGATCACCTAGGGTCGGATGGTCATTGACCCTCGGTGCGACCCTCGGTGTACTTTGGTCGATTTTCCTCTTTTAGTCCATTCTTCGTGCTTGGGATCCTATGGCTTGCTCCTACATTCCATTCTACATTCATTCCATGGTCTGAAACCATGAATCATCCACCTAAAATAGCTTTCATACATTCTCCTATGGTTTCCCATGAAAACCTAACCATGGGTTGATGGTTTGGGTTTCTCCGAGATCACACTCTCATCAATATCTAACCTAAGGTCTGTAGAAACTCATGGAATTAGTATCCATACCTGAGAAGAATACTCCTTCTCTGCAACTCTTCTCTTTTGGCTAAATTCTCTTACTTGCTTCTCTTCTTCTTCATTTCCTTCTCTTCTCTTTCTCTCAATTCAATTAGGGTTGTGAAAGGAGTGAAAGAGGCTTAGGGACGTCCTTTAAATAGAGTTGGAATATCCTAAAATAAGTCCCTTTAAGATTAGGAAAGAATCCAAATCGAAAATTAGGAAATTTCCCTAATTTCAGTTTCGGAGGCAACTGAGGGTCGATGGGAGGGTCGATGATCCCGTCGACCCTAGGTTTCTAATAAGTTCGACCCTCCCTTCAATGGTAACTTTTCATCCCATGATCCTTTGAAATCAATTACACATGCTCGTAGCATATCTTCTAGAATCTGAATTGTACGCTCTGACTGTCTGTCTGTCTGTGGGTGGAATGTAGTACTAAACTTCAACGTTGTACCCATAATCTTTTGCAATCCTTCCCAAAACTTAGAAGTAAATCGTGGATCTCTATCAGACACAATGCTTTCTGGAACACCATGTAACCGAACAATATTATCCACATACAGCTTTGCTGACCTTTCCAGTGTATAATGAGGTCGTATAGGTATGAAGCGAGCTGTTTTAGTCAGGCGGTCCACAATCACCCAAACTGCATCAACTACTCGAAGAGTCAGTGGTAGTCCCGTGACGAAGTCCATAGTGATGCAATCCCATTTCCATGCTGGTTCCGGTAATGGCTGTAACAGTCCTGCGGGTCTTTGTCGTTCAGCCTTTACCTTCTGACAATTTAGGCATTGAGACACGAACTTGGCTACATCTGCTTTCATTCCCCTCCACCAATATAGTTTCTTTAGATCATGATACATTTTTGTATTTCCAGGATGTATCGAATAGATGGTGGTATGGGCTTCTTTCATCAGTCGGTGTCTAATGTCCATACTTTCTGTTTCAGGTACACATATTCTTCCTTTGTATTTCAGTACTCTCTCTTCGTCCAAGGTGAACTCAGGATTAGTCCTACCTTTCTCGATATCTTCTTGTACTGTTCTCAGATAAGGATCTGATTTGATAGCTGTCTTCACTTCATCCATTATGCCCGGTATAATCTTCAATGCGACGAACATATTTGAAAACCGATGAATGAACCCTTGGTTGGATGATTCATCCGTTGCGTCTATCACATACTGCTCATTGTTGTGATTGAATACCATTCCGGTAGTACACATTGCTGCAGTTGTGCTAACCTCTCCTTGCGATTTTATCATTGCCTTTCTGCTTAACGCATCCGCTACTACGTTCACTTTTCTCGGATGATACTGGATATCAAAATCATAGTATTTCAATAGTTCCAACCATCTTCTTTGTCTCATATTCAACTCCTTCTGATTAAATAAATAAGTAAGACTTTTATGGTCCGACTTAATCTGAAATTTCTCTCCGTATAGATAATGTCTCCATATCTTGACAGCATGTACTACTGTCGCTAACTCCAAATCGTGGGTGGGGTAATTTTTCTCATGTATCTCCAATTGTCTCGAGGCATAAGCAATTACTTGCTCTCCTTGCATAAGCACACATCCTAGTCCCGTCCCGACGCATCAGTGTATAAAGTAAATGTCTGTCCTGGAACGGGAATAGTCAAAATCAGAGTGGATATCAATCTGGTCTTCAATGTTTGGAAGCTCTTCTCACATTTATCCATCCACACAAACTTTTCACCTTTCTTAGTCAGACTGGTGAGAGGTACAGCAATCCGGGAATAGTCTTCTACGAATCTCCGATAATAACCAGCGAGACCCAGAAAATTTCTAATTTCTGAAACGCTCTTTGGTGCTTCCCACTTTACAATAGCCTCGATCTTGCTGGGGTCCACTTTGATTCCTTCAGTGGATACTACATGGCCTAGGAAGGCGACTTCACTTAGCCAAAACTCACACTTTGAAAATTTGGCATATAGCTTCTCTTTCCTTAAACGTTTTAGGGCGGCGTTTAGGTTCTTGATATGGGTTTCTTTGTCCTTGGAGTATACCAATATATCATCAGTAAATACTATAACCGACGTATCCAACATATCATGAAAGACCCGGTTCATTAGTTCCATAAAAGTTGTTGGTGCGTTTGTTAATCCAAAAGTCATGACCAAGAACTCATAATGTCCATATCTGGTCCTGAAGGCTGTCTTAGGAATATCACCCTCTTTAATCTTCAATTGATGATAGCCCGATCGAAGATCGATCTTAGAAAATACTTTTGCTCCTTGTAACTGATCGAACAAGTCATCGATCCGAGGTAGTGGATATCGATTCTTGATTGTCAGTTTATTTAGCTCCCGATAGTCGATGCATAATCGAACGCTACCGTCCTTCTTCTTCACAAATAACACCGGCGCTCCCCATGGTGATATACTGGGTCGAATATAACCCTTGTCCAGCAGTTCCTGTAGTTGCACTTTCAGTTCCTTCAGTTCAGTAGGAGCCATTCTGTAAGGTGCTTTTGATACTGGTGCGGCTCCAGGTACAAGGTCTATCACAAACTCTGTGGCTTGGTCGGGTGGTAATCCTGGTAGTTCCTCCGAAAATACGTCGGGATAGTCCCGCACGACTTCAATATCTTCCATTTGTGGTGCTTCCTTGGTTAAGTCGACCACTGATACTAGATACCCGACTGCCCCCTTCTCAAGGAACTTATTAGCCTTTAGTGCTGAGAGTATGAGCTTGCGTCTACGGGGAAGTTTGGTTCCCGAAAAACTAAATTCTGCTCCTTTTTGTCTTTAAATGTTAGCTTCTTTTCGACGCATAATAGGTTTGCAGAATGCCGAGCTAACCAGTCCATTCCCAAGATGACGTCAAAGTCTGCCATCTCAAGTTGTATCAAGGTTGCATCTAAGGTTTTCTCACCAATGAGAACTGGACATGGTCCATAACCTTTCTCTAATTCCACTTCCCATCGGTGACCGTACAAGTAATTTATAGTCCAATGTTTTGATGGGTAATTTCAGCTTCTTTCCGAATGACACAGATATAAAGGAATGAGTAGTTCCTGAATCAAAGAGTACTCTGACGGGTACGTCATTTATAGGTACTATACCTGTGATTTATTTAACTTAGTCTACATGCTCATACAATGTAATTATAATTTAAACAAAGTTTCAGTCATACCTGTGACCACATTGGGTGATGCGGCAGCTTCCTCGGTTGTAATCGCATATACTCGTCCTTGATGTAACTGCTTCTTGGGCTTAGGACACTCCCTTGCCATATGTCCTGCTTGGTTGCAGTTATAACATTTTGGACCTTCAGGATTTGGCTTTGGCTGATGTTGAGCTGCTGGAGTAGTCTTGGGTGCAGCAGTAAAGCCTTGAGCACGGAAGGGTTTAAATGTCTTGTTGTTCCCTCCATTATAAGTATTTCCGGCTGGCCTTTTTATACCTCTGTTCTGTGTAAAATAACTCTCCTTCTGGCTCGATTCAATAACCCGAGCTATTTGGACAGCTTCATTATAAATCTTCTTTTCTAAGCCCAGAACGTGCTCTCTGATGCTTCCTCTCAGTCCCGTGACGAACCTACGGGTTTTGGTGTCTTCTTCCTGCATACTAAGTGGTGCGAAGAAAAACAGCTCTTCATAACGCTGTTGATATGCATCCACTGACATCTGTCCCTGATATAGACTCAGGAACTCCTTCTCCATAGAATCTCTGAAGCTTCATGGAAAATATTTCACAAAGAAAGCTTCTTTATAAACAGCCCAAGTCAGTTGGGCGTGCTTGGTCAATAAGTAAGCCCTGGCTGATTTCCACCAATGATGTGCGTCACCCTTTAGCATGAAGGTGGCACATAATACTTTTTCTTCCTCTGTAATAGTCATCATGAGGAAATTTCTCTCCATCTCGTCTATCCAGTGTGCTAGCCATAATGGATCAGACGGTTTGTCGTTAAATTCCCTGGGCTTCATCTTCAAAAACCTCTCAACCAGTCGAGAGTGATCCATCTGATTTTGGGGGTATGCCCCAAACATAGGGGGTGGATACTGATAATTAACCTGAGCTGCTTCCGGACCAGGTACTGGAATTTATGCAGCAGGTTGTTGAGGTGTTTGAGGTGCTGGGTGGTTACCCACCGGTGCTACACTGGCTTGTCCCGTCTACATGGGTGTAGCATCAGCAGCCTGGAACATGATTCACATTGCAACCTGCATTTGAGCCTGTGCGTGTTGCATCTGTTGCAGCTGCTGAGCTAGGTTCATAACTACGGTTGCTAGTTCCGGTGGTGGAGGTGGAAAATTTATAAGATTTGCCTGATCTGGATTTCCTGAGACATGTACATTCTCCTGGCTAGTTTCCTCCATAGGTGGTGGTGGTGGAACTACATTTCGGCTCTGTCTGGTTACTCTTCTTCCAGACATATTTTTCTTCTGAGATGGGTGGTGCTGAAAATCATCCAAAATAAGTGAGAAATCATTGATATTCCATGTAGGCACATTAACCGATGTAAACTTTCAAATTTTAATTCATTTTATGAAAAAAAATACTGTCTTTTCTATGCAGGGTCGATGGTGAGGGTCGATGGTATGTCCGACCCTTAGTATCCGACCCTGGGAATAACCTGTTCTTCCCGAGAGCTGAGGGTCGATGGTTCTGGTCGAATTGTCCGACCCTCAGACCAAAAATCAGATTTTTAAGATCCGATTTTGGGTCATTTCTTATTATTTCCCTCCCGTTTCAACTAGTCTCTCCCCTCTGAGTTGCTACAGTGCCACTCCACTGTTTTTGGTCGGTTTGAGTCCGGGTTTCGACGTCCACGTCATCCATACAGGTATGTTCTCCCATTTTTACCTGTTTCTAGGTTTTCTTTTCTAGGTTTTTGCTCATTTAACTGGTATTCTTTAAATTAATTTTTTTTCCAACCGTAAAAATTCGATTTTTATTGGGGGCTTTTGTTATCGGTGTCTCAAGGAACGAAAGCCCTCAAAATTTTTTGAGTTTCATCGGTTGGTAATCGAGAAACTTAGATTTTTGCTCGTTTGCCCTAATTTGTCAAAAATTTTCAATTTCTTGAAATTTTCTTCAAATTGGTCTTCGTTAGTTCCAATTTCCTACTGTGTGAGTGTCGTAGGCTATGTTGGAACCTTCGTAAGTCCTCCTACCCGCGTGTACGGGTGAAAAGTGAGGCTCTCGGCCAATTTACGTCGTTAAAATGTTAAATTTTGGATTTTTAATCCTATTAACTCCTTGTCTCCCTTTTTCTTTCTTATCTGCAGATACCATGGCTCGTACCAAGATACCCAGAGTTCGTGATCCGCTTCGCTTCTGCTCCAATGAAGCCGAGGCACAGTATGCCGACTATGCTCGTAAGAAAGTGGAGGGTGGTCGTATGGTTAAATTGGCTGAGCTAGCCTTGTTCAACGTAGAGAGAGCATTTGGTGATATGGGGTGGCTCCCTGTCATCACTTACGACGCGTGCACATGTCCGGATTTGGTGCGTCAGTTCTATTGTAATCTCCAGGTGGTGGGGAATTACAATGACGTTGAGCGTGGTCAAGAGTTGCGCATCACCAGCTATGTTAAAGGGGTGCACATTTCATTTGACTATCGACAACTAGCCGATCTGCTGGGCATACCCTATGATGGCCCCATGGTGTACTGTGCGCCTGGAGAGCCCCAGTTTGTTTCCATAGAGATGAGGGCAGAGATCGACAATCAGCTGCTACGACCTGATCGCTGGCAGATGAGAGCCTGTTACATGCGTCCAGCTCCACGGGTCTTCTGCAAGATTATCCAGCATAATCTGATTCCGCAGAGTGGGCACTATGAGAGGGTTTCTCAGCTGACCCAGTTTCTGATATATAGTATCTGCACCAGACAGCCAGTCTGCCTTCCCTACATCATCATGCGGACCATGATTAGTGCTACATTGTCCAGTCATAGGGGTAATCTACCCTATGGACGCATGATTACTGTTCTACTGACCCGCCTGGGGGTTGACTTAGCGGATGAGAAGATTCAGGAGAAGACCTTCTCGTCGCCTCTAGATTGGGAGGTTATCTGCAAGATGGGCATGCGGGATGCCCAAGTCAGTGATGAGGAGAGGAACGAGATGGTACGCCCTCACACTCGCATTGAGATAGCTAACGCTGAGGCCGCTGCTGCCGCTGCTAGAGTTCATGTGGATCCTGTCGATGATGACGATCGTATGTTTATGGATGTCGACTCGATACCACCACCTTCACCTACGCATGCGACTGGAGTTGGTACTTCTTCTGCGGCGGATCCTGTACCTGAGACTGGTCCTTCACGCCCACCTCCTGACCTGATGGAGATGTTGCAGGAGATCAGGGAGGCTCAGCGCAGATCTGATCTAAGGATGGAGGAGTTGCTAGATGCTCAACGTGTGAGAGTGGATGAGCTGTTAGCCGCCCAGCGGGTGAGAGTGGATGAGCTGTTAGCCGCCCTGCACATATCAGACACTCAGATGGGAGAGCTCATAGAGGTTCAGCGTGCGACTGATCGGAGGGTAGCCGATCTCACAGCTAGTCTACAGACGACCCAGACTCAAATAGCCTGATTGACTAGAGTCTATGCTGAGGACTATGACAGAGATCGTGAGGCCCCGCCTCCTCCTTCACCTCCAACTTCTTGATTGTACTTTATTTTTCTTGTACTACAGAGTAACTGTCCAGGTTGTGGACTGTACTCTGCTTTAGTTATGTATATACATTTTGTTTCTCTCTCTTATTGTATGTAACTTGTTTCCCCTTTAATAAATGCATTATTCTCTTTTTAAATTTGGTCTCAACCATCACTGGTGCTTATAGTGTGTTAATATTACGGTTTTACTTTTATCCTATCTCAGTTCACAATTGTCTCGAATGTATGTTAGTTCAGCGGACAAGGCCTGAGATGCTCTGATACCAAGTTGTCACACCCCAATTCTGCACTATTCAGAATGGTGTGATGAACCGCTAGCAAACCAACGGTTCAACCAGTATCTCGAGTAGGCTATATCCGTGTCATCTAAACTCCCATACATCCATAATCATAATCAGAGTAAATACACAATAACAGAAGTCTTATAATAAAATGAACTGAGAATCTACTGTGATATTAATATTTAAATAACAAATTATTCTGTATCAACTGAGACATAAATAATTATCAAATACATGTCTTTATTAAATCCAAATAAAGAAATCTAGAAAATATCTAATCAAATACACATGAGTTGCACTCGCAAGAGGAGTCATGTGTATCTACTTCAGCTTCAGCTTCCATCGTCGCTACGTTCCCGTATGCTGGAGCATTCATATAATCTTCAACGGTACAACCCGCATCATCAACTAAAAATATTCGATGTCGAGGGGGTGAGCACATATCACGGCTCAGTGAGTAGACAAAACAATGCAACAGTACATATGCATGCAATCAATTCATATCTTTGGTCTGGTTTATAGTTTGCAATGCACAATAGAAATGTTGGGTGGTCAAAGGTTAACGTTTATTGACCCCGCCTCTATACACAGGGTGTGGAAGTCCACCCGAAGGTTAACGTTTATTGTCGTCCCCATCCACCCTAATCATGAACATTATATAACAAAGGTTAACGTTTATTGCTATATAGTGCCATACCAACACGTAAGCCCCTGTTAGCGAGGGCTTGCAAACTGGGCTCGCAACTAGTCAATCCTAATGCCAAACAGTGTATCCAAGGCCTCACCCCAGCATCCCTCAGAATGTCCATAGAGATAGAGCTAAGGCCCCCCGGTAGAGTCAGAGACTACAAGGACCGAGACCACCTCCCCTGATACTCTACGACATAATAGTTCTGCTAAAGTAATGGCGATACGACGATGCTAATGCACAAGACTTGAGTTAGAGATAGAGCTAAAGTGCTGAGACCCGCCAAAGGTTAACGTTTATTGACGTTCTCATCACACCTCCCCTGATACTCGCTCGCATCAAGTACACCAACCACACACATACAATCACATGCCTATTCCTATCATCATCATCATCATCATCATGTTATAAACAATAAAGTAAATATGCATGAACAAATAATAGAAATATTGGATGACATGTTGTATGCACATTACAAACATATTCGCATAGAATCAAGCATGGCATTGGACTCAAGAAATGGAAAATAGTTTGTTATTAACCAATTAGTTTAGAGTTCTGTTTCCTCACCTTAGCTTGCTAATAGATACTTTTCCAAGTTTTATAATCACCTTTATATTGTTATTGTATTGCTAGAAGACCTAACAAAGTCGATAGAATTTAATTAGAATAAATTTTGAATTTAAAAACCATTCTGTTAACTGAGGGTCGGAGGTAGGGTCGGAGTCATGATCGACCCTGGGTGCGACCCTCCCCAAACTCTGAACTTCCCAAACACTGAGGGTCGATAGTTAGGATCACCTAGGGTCAGATGGTCATCGACCCTCGGTGCGACCCTCGGTGTACTTTGGTCGATTTCCCTCTTTTAGTCCATTCTTCGTGCTTGGGATCCTTTGGCTTGCTCCTACATTCCATTCTACATTCATTCCATGGTCTGAAACCATGAATCATCTACCTAAAATAGCTTTCATACATTCTCCTATGGTTTCCAATGAAAACCTAACCATGGGTTGATGGTTTGGGTTTCTCCAAGATCACACTCTCATCAATATCTAACCTAAGGTCTGTAGAAACTCATGGAATTAGTATCCATACCTGAGAAGAATACTCCTTCTCTGCAACTCTTCTCTTTTGGCTAAATTCTCTTCCTTGCTTCTCTTCTTCTTCTTTTCCTTCTCTTCTCTTTCTCTCAATTCAATTAGGGTTGTGAAAGAAGTGAAAGAGGCTTAGGGACGTCCTTTAAATAGAGTAGGAACATCCTAAAATAAGTCCCTTTAAGATTAGGAAAGAATCCAAATAAAAATTAGGAAATTTCCTTAATTTCAGTTTCGGAGGCAACTGAGGGTCGATGGGAGGGTCGATGATCCCGTCGACCCTAGGTTTCTAATGAGTCCGACCCTCCCTTCAAAACTGAGGGTCTGACTTTCTATTTTGGGGGGTCCGACCCTACTTGGCTGGGTATGCGACCCTCCCCTTAAATTAAGTATTTTTGGGTCGATTTGATACCTGGGATCTCAATCTCCTTCACGCCCTTGGTCCATTTGACTCGACCATGATAGGTAAACCTGGTTCAAGGTGGTAAGACCGGGTTAGATTGACATGGGTCTTACAGATATATTGGTCTACTCCAAAGACGAGGAAACTCTTATTAAGAATCTAAACGCCGCTCTGCAGCGACTACGGAAGGAGAAGCTCTACGCCAAATTTTCAAAGTGTGAGTTTTGGCTAAAGGAAGTCGCCTTTCTAGGCCATGTAGTATCCGCTGAAGGAATTAAAGTGGATCCCAGCAAGATCAAGGCTATTGTAAAGTGGGAAGCACCGAAGAGAGTTGCAGAAATTAGAAGTTTCTTGGGTCTAGCTGGGTATTATCGACGATTTGTGGAAGACTATTCCCGAATTGCTGTACCTCTTACCAGTTTGACTAAGAAGGGCGAGAAGTATGTTTGGACGGATAAATACGAGAAGAGTTTCCAAACCTTGAAGGCTAGATTGATATCAGCTTCGATCTTGACCATCCCGATTCCAGGACAACCATTTATCTTGTATACCGATGCGTCAGGACTGAAATTAGGATGTGTACTTATGCAAGGAGAACAAGTAATTGCTTATGCCTCAAGACAACTAAAGACACATGAGAAGAACTATCCTACACATGATTTGGAACTAGCGGCAGTAGTACATGCTGTCAAAATATGGAGACATTATATGTACGGGGAGAAGTTTTAGATTAAATCAGACCATAAAAGTCTTACTTATCTATTTAATCAGAAGAAGCTGAATATGAGACAAAGAAGATGGCTGGAACTATTGAAAGACTATGATTGTGATATCCAGTATCATTTGGGGAAAGCTAATGTAGTAGCCGATGCATTGAGTAGAAAGGCAATGATAAAATCTCAGGGAGAGGTTAGCACAACCGCCGCAATGTGTACTACCAGAAAGGTATTCAAACACGGTAATGAGCAGTTTGTGATAGATGCACCAGATGGATCAGCCAACCAAGAGTTTATTCATTGGTTTTCAAATATGTTCGCCGCATTGAAGATTATACCGGATATAGTTGATGAAGTAAAGACAGCTATCAAATCAGACCCTTACCTAAGAACGGTACAAGAGGACATCGAAAAAGGTAGGACTAACCCTGAGTTCACCTTGGACGAAGAAAAGGTACTGAAGTACAAAGGAAGAATATGTGTACCCGAAACAAAAAGCTTGGACATTAGACATCGATTGATGAAAGAAGCCCATACCACCATCTATTCGATACATCCTGAAAGTACAAAAATGTATCATGATCTAAAGAAATTATATTAGTGGAGAGGAATGAAAGTAGATGTAGCTAAGTTCGTGTCTCAATGCCTAAATTGTCAGAAAGTAAAGGCCGAACGACAAAGACCGACATGACTGTTATAGCCGTTACCAGAACCAGCATGGAAATGGGACTGCATCACTATGGACTTCGTCACAGGATTACCATTGACTCCTCGAGTAGTTGATGCAGTTTGGGTGATTGTAGACCGCCTCACTAAAATAGCTCGCTTTATACCGATACGACTTCAGTATACACTAGAGAGGTTAGCTAAGCTATATGTGGAAAACATTATGCGATTACACGGTATACCTGAAAGCATTGTGTCCGATAGAGATCCACGATTTACTTCAAAGTTTTGAGAAGGATTGCAAAAGGCTATGGGTACAACATTGAAGTTTAGTACCGCATTTCATCCGCAGACAGACGGACAGTCAGAGCGTACAATTCAGATTCTAGAAGATATGCTTCGAGCATGTGTGATTGATTTTAAAGGATCATGGGATGAAAAGTTACCATTGATTGAGTTCGTTTATAACAATAGCTATCAGGCTACTATACAGATGTCACCCTATGAAGCACTGTATGGCCGAAAGTGTCGAACTCCTTCGTTTTGGAATGAAGTTGGGGAACGTAGTATTGTTGGACCGAAATTTATTGAAGAGACTTGTCGAGTGGTCGACATTATCAAGGAAAGAGTGAGAACAGCTCAGAATCGTCAAAAGCAATATGCAGATAACCGACGCCGAGACCTTGAATTCGTCGTGGGTGATAAAGTATTCTTAAAAGTATCGCCTATGCGAGGATTGAAACGGTTCGGATAGAAAGGAAAACTAAGTCCAAGATATGTCGGACCATATGAGATTCTAGCTAAGCGTGGGAAAGTGGCGTACCAGTTAGCACTACCACCATCTATGTCAAGTGTGCATGACGTATTTCATATTTCCTTATTGAAGAAGTATGTCAAGGATCCAACGCATGTTCTGACAATAGATTTACCTGATTGATTGATGATTTGACATTTGAGGTAACACCAACTGAAATCACCAGTCGAGAGGTTCAATGACTACGCAACCATGATATCTATTATGTTAAGGTCATCTGGAGAAGTAGAGATATGGAAGAAATTACATGGGAAGAAGAGAATGCTATACAAAAGCAATACCCTCATTTATTTGTCTCGGAAGGTATGTACAATTTCGAGGACAAAATTTTTATAAGTAGGGGGGAGTTGTAAGACCCGTATCAAACTAACCCGGTCTTACCACCTTGAACCAGGTCTACCCATCATGATCGAGCCAAATGGATCAAGTACGTGAGGGAGATCGCGATCCCAGGTATTAAACTGACCCAAAAACACTAAAAATAGGGGGAGGGTCGCACACCCAGTTAGGCAGGGTCGGACCCCCCAAGATAGAAAGTTAGACCCTGATTTTTTAACCGGGGGTCAGACATTTTAGAACCAGGGGTCGACGGGATCTCCGACCCCCTCATCGGCCCCCAGTCTGCAGAGAAAAATCATGAATTAGGAACTTTCCTAATTTCAATTGGATTCTTTCCTAATCTCAATGGGACTTATTTTAGGAGTTTCTACTATAAATAGGACGTCCCTAAGCCTCTTTCACTCCTTTTAGAACCCTAATTGGATTGAGAGAAAGAGAAGAGAAAGAGAAGAGAATGAAAGTGGAGAAGAAGATCAAAGAGAAGGCTTCAGAAAAACCAGCCTAATTCTCAGGTATGGATACTATCTCCATGTAATTCTACAGACCTTAGAATAGATAGTGAAAAGGGAATGATCTAGGAGAAACCATCCATGGTTAGGTTTTCATGGAAAACCATGAGAGAAATCATAAAAACCATATAGGTGAATGAACTACGGTTCTAGACCATAGAACATGTGTGGAATGGATTGTAGAAGCAAGCCATAGGACCCCAAACATGAAGGAATGGATTGTAGGATGAAAATTTGACTAAACCCACAGGGAGTCGCATGGGAGGTCGATGGCCAATCGACCCTACCAAACCCTAACAATCAACCCCCAGTGTTCGGGAAGTCCAGACTGTGGGTGGTCGCACCCAGGGTCGATGGAACCTCCGACGCTGGCATCGACCCCCAGTTAATAGCATGCTTTTTAAAATTAGAATTAATTCTAATTAAATTCTATCGACTTGATTAGGTCTTCTAGTGATATAATATTGATACTTAGTTGTTTCTTAAAGCTTGAAAGATGACCTACGATCAAGCAAAGGTGAGGGAATAAGACCTAAACTAATTGGTTAATAATAAACTATTTTATTCTTGAGTCCAATGCCATGATTGATTCTATGCGTGTATGCTTGTTATGTGCATTCAACCTGTCATCCAATATTTCTATTATTACTGTTCATGCATATTTAAATTATTGTTTATAACATGATGATGATGATGATGATGATAGGAATAGGCATGTGGATGTATGTGTGTGGTTGGTGTGCTTGATGCGAGCGAGTATCAGGGGGAGGTTTCATAGGCGGGGCCTCAGCACTCTAGCTCTATTTTTAACTCAAGTCTTGTCCACTGACATCGTCGTATCGTCATTACCTTAGCAGAACTATTACGTCGTAGGGTATGAGGGGAGGTGGTCTCGGACCGTGTAGTCTCTGACTCTGCCGGGGGGCCTTAGCCCTTTCTCTATGGATGTATTGAGGGATGCTGGGGTGAGGCCTTGGATACACTGATTGACATTAGGATTGGTTAGTTGCGAGTCTAGTTTGCGAGCCCTTGCCAATAGGGGCTTATGTGTTGGTATGGGCAACGGGTACAACAATAAACGTGACCTTTGCGTGTACATTGTCCATGGTGGGTGTATGTGAAACGACAATAAACGTTACCTTTGGGCGGCTTCACACACTCGTGTATAGAGGTGCGGCATCAATAAACGTGACCTTTGGCCACCTATCCTTTCTATAGCACATTGCAAACTTATTTACCATACCAAAGATATGAATTGAATGCATGCATATGTTTGTTGCATTGTTTTGTTTGCTCACTGAGCCATGATGTGTGCTCACCCTCTCGACATCAGATATTTTTAATTGATGATGCAGGTACTACAATTGAAGATTATATGAGTGCTCTGGTGTATGTGCGTGTTGCTGTAATGGAAGCCGAAGACTTAGTAGATACGCATGACCCCTCATGCGAGTGCAACTCATGCGTATTCTATTAGGATTTTATTTGAATTTATAAAGGGATGTAATTAATATTTTATTTATTTATGTCTCAGTTGATACAACAATAACTTGATATTTTAATTATGATTATTACAGTTGGAGTTCTCAGTTCATTTACTATAAGACTTCCGCTATTGTGTATTTATTCTGATTATGGTTGTGGATGTGCATGGTTTTATTTTTAATGGATATGGCCTATTAGAGATCCTGGTTGAACCATTGGTTTATTAGCGGTTCATCACACCGTTCTGAATGGTGCAGAATTGGGGTGTGACAAGGCCATAGAAAAACATGCTCTAGCATTGGCAACCGCTGCAAGGAAGTTGCGACCCTACTTCCAGGCTCATACTATTGAGGTTTTGACAACAAGGCCTCTAAAGAAGATCCTCGCGAGGAATGACATGTCAGGGAGAATGATCAATTGGGTAGTAGAGCTTGGGAAGTTTGACCTCCACTACAAACTGAGGACAGCGATTAAAGCCAAAGCCTTAGCAGATTTCTTAATCGAAAGCACATTGGTAGACGACCCTGAAGAACCCAATTCGGCCATACAAATGTGGCCTCCGACCCCTCCTCTAGAACTAAGTTTGTCACACCCCAATTCTGGATGAACCAGATGTGTGAGTGAACCGTCACTGAACCAACGGCTCACACCAGGATCTCAATAAGACCGTGTCCACTCATACAAACCATTGCACATAACCACAGTCAAAATATAACAAGTACAGCGGAAGTCTTAAATAAAATGAAATGAGTAATCTATTGGTAAATTTAAATAAAATATCAAGTTATTCAAATTCCCAAAACTTAAATAAATATCTTTACATTACTGTGTTTCCAATCGAAAATAAATGAAATAAATTAAAATCAAATCCTAATGGTACACACAGAAAGCGCACTCGCATGAAGCGTCATGCTCGTCCTCTCCTGCTTGCACGTCCAGGGCAGCCACGCCTCCATACACTAGAGCGTCCACGTAATCCTCCACTGTGTAACCTGCATCAACATCTAAAAATATGTATATATAAAAGGGTGAGCTCACAACTTAGCTCAGTAAGACAATCAGACAATGCAACAAACATATACATGAGTAACATTCACTTCATGGTCTGGTTTTAATTTTACAATGTGCTATAGAAAGGATTGGCGGCCACCGCACCTCTATACACGAGTGTATGAAGCCGCCCAATGGATCAAACACCATTGCCGTCCCACATGCACCCTATCATGGAATAGAGATAGAGCTAAGGCGTCCGGATCAAACACCGCCAACACCTCCCCTGATACTCTACCCATACCAACACGTAAGCCCCTATTGGCGAGGGCTTGCAAACTAGGCTCGCAACTAACCAATCCTATATGTCATCACAGTAGGCCTTGTCCCAGCGTAGCTCCCTACGGCATACAGATAGAGCTAGAGTTTAGTGGCCAGGCTGGAGACCACAGTGCCACTTCCTCCCCCTGATACCCTACCCGCACCAAGCATGCTAAGACATAATGATACGCACCGTAGGCCCTATCCCATCCCAACATAGCTCCCTACAACATAGAGATAGAGCTAGAGTCTAGTGGCCAGGCCGGAGACCACAGTGCCACTTCCTCCCCCTGATACCCTACCCGCACCAAGCATGCTAATATAGAACAATACGAAAAGGTGCTAGTGTGAGGAATGATCCCAGACCCCAGGCCCTTCCCATTCCACACACCAACGAAAACAATCACATGCCTAACAGTCACAACCTAGCATAGCAAGTATGCATGAACAATAATAATAACTGAAAGTAAAGGATGACATGCGAGTATGCACAAACATCAATCCACAGAGTCATAGTTATTAACAACGATTTACCGTCCATTAGATTATTAGGGTTTAGGTCTAATTCCCTTACCTGACGCTCGTTTGATAGCTTGCTCCACCTCGCAAGATCCAAACGTGCTATCACAGAGTCCTATACAATATTAGGGTTTAGTTAGAATAGTTTTCCTTAGGTTTCATGTTGGTCGGAAAACCAACGATATTACAAAATATATCTCACAGAGCTGACCGATCGCAGGTACCGGTCGCAACACTGTGGGGAAACCTGCGACCGGTATGGTCAGCCGGTCCCCATAAACCAGCC
Organism: Protea cynaroides; assembly: GCA_028583415.1. NCBI lineage: Eukaryota > Viridiplantae > Streptophyta > Magnoliopsida > Proteales > Proteaceae > Protea > Protea cynaroides. The sequence goes on from CM053271.1 coordinate 31,401,843, forward strand.
CCCGGAAGGTACCGATCGCACAGGGTGCAGCCGGTATAGTCGACCGGTATGTCTCTGGAAGATCATACGTCTGGTTCTCGACTGTCGTCGATCATCCCCTATTGATCCTAGGGTTCCTCCTACACATTCTAGGTCTGAGCACTGAATTAGAGTTGTTTCCAACTCCATTCAAGTCCTAGCTTTGACGGTCTTCTTCCTAAAACTCGAATCAAGGGTTTACCGACTAGATTAGGGTTTGTCAGCAAAAATAGGGTTTATCGGCAAAATAGGGTTTTAGATCAATACCTGCTTTGCATGTTGTTGTTCAAAGCAACCTAACCATCCTAGAGTCATAATCCTAGAGTCATAATGTAAAAGAAGGTTTAAGCACTCACCGTCGACTGGCGGTAAGGTATTCTTCGTCGAACGGCAATATCGGTCCTTCCTAGCTTCTCCTCCTTCTTCAGCCTATTTCTCCTTTCTAGGGTTTGTGAGGATCAATGGAAGGGATTCTAGGAGGTTTAGAGGGGTTTATATATGCTAGGTTTAGGTTTAGGAAGCCTCCTAGGATTAGGAAAGTCCTAGGGTTCGGAATTTGGAAAGTAAGACCCACAGAGATCCGGTTCTGGATCTTCGTAGTCTGCTGCGCAGGCTATACCGGTCGACTAGTACCAAGACCGGTACCATCGACCGGTATGAACAAAATTCATACTTAAATGGTCCGTTTCATACCTGTTTGTCATCCGCTCGTCCCGTCTGGCCCGGTGATGATTGGAAGACCTGTTACGACATGAATACAAGGTTTAGATCGGGTTCATGGAGTGCGGGTCTTACAAAGTTTGCCACCCTGGACAAAATTTGTAGATAGGGCAAGCAGCGAAAGTCAAGCTGGGGCGGGAGTGGTGTTAATCATCTCGGAGGGTTTTAAAATCAGAGGCATGATTAAATTTGGTTTCTCTGTCACTAACAATGAAGCTGAGTATGAAGCATTGAAAGCAGGACTCCAGCTGATGAGGTGCCTTATGATCACACACATCTCTGCCAACAGTGACTCAAGTTGTGGTCAAACAAGTAAGGGGGGAGTACGAGGCGAATGTGGCAAAAATGCAAGCCTATCTCGGAAGAGTCAGAGAACTAACAATGAAATTTTGAGGCTTCGAAATCCATAGCATTGACCGGAAAGATAACTCTGAGGTGGATGAGCTGTCCAAACTATTGGGTAACAATTCGATGGTGACTAATAACTCAATATATTTAAGTCGGCTTGACAAACCAAGCATCGCACCTGAAGTCGAGGTCAATATGGTCACAAACAAGCCCTGCTGGATGGATCCAATCCAAGACTTCTTGAAAAATGATATACTCCCATATGACTGCAAGGAAGCAAGGAAAATACAAACCAGGTCAAAGTGGTACGTCATATATGAGGATGTACTATACAAGAAGGCTTTCTCACTACCCCTACTAAGATGCCTACGACCCTCCGAGGCTCGAGGAGCAATTGAAGGCATCCACAAAGGATTTTATGGCAATCATCAGACAGGATGGACTCTGCCACAAAAGCTAAATAGACACGGCTACTACTTCCCCAACATAGTGAAACAGTGCGAGGAGTATGTGAAGAAGTGCATACAGTGTTAGAGCCACGCCAAAATCCAGCATCAACCAGTTGCACCACTATAGCCCATAGCGAGCCCGATTCCCTTTGCTATTTGGGGAATGGATATCCTAGGGCCGTTCCTTGCAGGACTGAGGCAGAATAAGTTCTTGATTGTGGCTATTGACTACTTCACCAAATGGATAGAATTGGAGTTGATGTCCAAGATAACAGCCTCAAAGGTAAAGGAATTCCTCAAACTCTCTATGGTCTACCGATATGGTATACTATAGGCAGTAGTTACTGACAATGGGAAGCAGTTCAATTCGAACAAATTCCAAAGCTTCTGTAAACAATACAGGATCACCCAACATTTTACCTCGATGCATCATCTGAAATCAAATGGACAAGTTGAGGTCACCAACTGAACCATCCTCGAGGGTCTAAAGAAGAGGATCGTGCAAGAAGAAGTAATAAACCAAGAGATCTTAAGTGGATTAAAAGACAGATTGACAGAGGAAAGAAAAAGATAGGTGGAAGAAGTCCCGAGCGTTGTCTGGTCGTACAGGACAACCAACAGAACACCCACAGGAGAAATACCTTTTATGCTTAGCCATGGGGCAGAAGCTGTAATACCCGTCGAGGTCATCCATAGGTCCTTCTGAACGACAAACTTCGATAAAGAAACGAATAGAGAAAATATGTTGGTAGGCCTCGACATTCTATAAGAAGTAAGGGAGGTGGCCCATCTAAGAAACGTTACATACCAGGCTCAGATAGCCAATCACTACAATAAGAAAGTGAAGGAGAAGCTGTTTCAAGTAGGTGACATAGTTTTGAGGAAGGCCTTGGCCTCGGAACCAACTAGACAAGGAAAATTGGCTCCAAACTGGGAATGACCATATAAAGTGATAAAGACAACAAGGATAGGGGCATACCACCTATAAATAATGGACAGTGAGGCTGTCTCAAGGATGTAGAATACGTCAAATTTACCAAAGTTTTATTTGTAAAGTATTGTAAATCAAGTAAAAATCAATAATGATGCTTGGTTACAAGAAATATGGTGTACTTATCATAGAAAAAATATATTCGACACCCTCGGCTACCCCAAGGGGCTAGAAGCTCGGAGGGTGGATAATTATCCTAAGTAAGGATAAAGTATTGGCTTCAGCACCAGTTCGAGGTGTAGAAGCACCGAGGGTTGACTTTGTCGACGCTAACCTCGATTGGAAGAGATTATCTTCGATACCCTCGGCTGCCCCAAGGGCCTCGAAGCTCGGAGGGTGGATAATTATCCTAAGTAAGGATAAAGTATTGGCTTCAACACCAATTCGATGCACATAAGCATGGAGGGTCAACCCTGTCGATGCTAACCTCAATTGGAAGAGATTTTCTTCGACACCCTCGGCTGCCCCAAGGGCCTCGAAGCTCGGTGGGTGGATAATTATCCTAAGTCAAATGTTAATCTCAAAGAACAAAAATCACAGGAGTGAAGAAAAAGCTTGTTCATTGATGGGAAAAATTTGAACATTCATAAAAAGATAGGAAAAATTTGTACATTAAAAAAAAAAAAAGATATTTCTAAACTTCAATTTTCTTCTTCATAGCTCGGTCGTGGGGGAAACTTGCTCTGAGGGAAGAACTGAAACTTCTACAAGAGAGGTCTCTTCAACTTAGCGAGGTTGAGGAGTCGACTCAAGAGGGATGGAAGTAGATTGATTGGAAGAAGAAGGGAGTGATAGGAGTGGGGAGGCCCTCGAAGAAGTAGTGGCTCCAAGAAGCTTCTTGAAAGCACTAACTGGCGAGAGGTCAAAATGGGGATATGTGGCCCAAACAAAGTCACAGGTCTCAGTCAACATCGGCATCACTAGCTTGAGCAAAGACTTCATCACAGTCTTCTTGTATTCCGTCCTAGTCTTGAAATCTTCCAAGGCTTTTCTCCCTGTCTCTCGAACTCTGACCTCAGAAGTAGCCTCAAGCTTTGCCAAAGCAGCACTGTGAGCAATGCGTTCATCCTGGATAATTTTCTTTGTTGCTTTAACAGTGGCCCTGGTATTCCGAACTTCCTCCTCAAGACCCATGTGGGTCTCCTTCAGACCCTCGTACGAATTTCGATCCTCCCTCGCTCTATCCTCAGCATCATCCCGCTCCTATTGAAGTGTGGTCTTCTCGTTCTCAGCCTCGGAAAGGTCCGCCTTCAACTTCTTGAATTCCTCCTCGAGGTCCTTTGTCCGCCCCTGAGACTTTAGATTCTCCTCTTGATACCCTTTGGCAAGAGCATAGGCTTCATCCCAGTGAGTCTTGGCATCAGACAACCGTTGGAGAGCCAAGTTTAGCCTGGCCTCGATGTCAACAAAGCTTCCCGAGCTCGGTGTAAGAAATGGCCAGTCTACAAGCAAAAAAGAAGTCATGATATAGAAAATGCTTAAGGAAAGAAAGCAACATCAATAATAATTACCTCAATGTAAAGGCAAGCCTCACGGTGGAAGGCCTCGCCGAGTGACATCTTGTAAGACCCGCACTCCACTAACTCGGTCTAACCGTGTCGTACCAGGTCTTCCCATCATAACTAGATAGAGTGGATCGACCGTGTGAAGAAGGACCATAAGACCAGGTATGAAAATCAACCCAAAACACTTCAAATCAAGTATATGGTCGATTACCTTGGTAAGTATGGTCGACCATACAGTAGGAAATAAAGACCACTGATTAATAGCTGTACGGTCGATCAAGCTTATGGTCGATGGATTTTGCCACCGTACGTTCGACTGTACAATCCCAAACCAGACTCCGAGTTTGGAAACTTTCCAAATAAAAGGAGTATCTCTTTCCTATTGTTGGAGAGCCTTATATGGAGAGTTTCTCTCTACATAAAGGATGTTCCTCAACCCTTTTTTACTCTTTTGGAACATCATCAAACCCTTGAGGAAGAAAAGGAAGAGAAGGAGAAGGAGAGAAGACTAAGGAGAAGGCTAAGAGAAGAGTTTTACAGACTCTCTGCAACAAGTAAGGTATGAACCTTGTCTCTGTAGCCTTAGAACATTAAGAGTGGGAATTTATAGTGTAAATTGCAATACCAAACCCAATGTAAGGATTCAACTGTGGGATTCTCTAAGCAAATCTCAAGAAGGGACCTTGGAGAATGGGTTAGAGTAATTAGTTGGTAAAAGTAAGAAATTTGGCCTTAGAATGATCATTAGGAAGGACCCTATTGAAGAGCTAAGAGGAAGAATTCAGATTGAAAGTAGAATTTGGTCAGAAGACCGTATGGTCGCAGCTACGGTTGACCATAGCATGGCCAGAGTATCGACCATAGCCATTCGGGAATAATTCAGGAACCGTATGCTCGTAGGTATGGTCTCATATAGTGTGATCGTAGGGTATCGACCGTACGTGGTAAGATCGAGACAGTATGAGACCATAAGATCAGTCAGTGACTTGTTTCAATTTTCGATTATTGTAACACCTTACAGAAGTACCTAACTTCAATTCATACAACTTCTAGGTTACTAAATTGATTCAAAGAGAGTTACAAGGTGTGAAAGGAGATCGAGTACTGTTAACAGGTAAGGGAACAAGACCTAAACTAATTGGATAATAACAAACTGTTTTTCTTTATTTGTCCAATTAAATGCTTGATTCTATGTTTGTATGCTTGTAATGTATATCTCACATGTCATCCAATATTTCTGTTATTACTGCTAATGCATATTTATTTCCTATCCATTTATAACATGATGATGACGATGCTAGGAATAGGCATGTGATTGTATGTGTGTGATTAGTGTGCTTGGTGCGAGTAGAGCATCAGGGGGAGGACATGACATTGTGGTTCATCTTGGTCACTAGACTCTAGCTCTATCTTTACTCAAATCTTACCCACTGACATCGTCGTATCGCCATTACCTTAGCAGAACTATTACGTCGTAGGGCATCAGGCGAGGTGGTCACAGACCTTGTGGTCTTTGACTCTGTCGGGGGGCCTTAGCTCTATCTCTATGGACATATTGAGGGATGCTGGGGTGAGGCCTTGGATACACTGGATGACATTTAGGATTGGTTAGTTGCGAGCCCAGTTTGCAAGCCCTCGCCAATAGAGGCTTACGTGTTGGTATGGATAGGGCATCAGGGGAAGTGTTAGCGGTGTGTGATCCAGACACTTTAGCTCTATCTCTATTTCATGGTGGGGTGGATGTGGACGACAATGGTGTTTAATCCATTGGGTGGGCTTACACACCTATGTATAGAGATGCGATGGCCGCCAAACCTTTCTATAACAAATTACAAACTTAAAAATCAGACCAAAGATATTGAATTGAATGCATGCATATGTTTGTTGCATTGTTTTGTTTTGCTCACTGAGCCATGATGTGTGCTCACCCTTTCGACGTCGAATATCTTTAGTTAATGATGCATGTCCTACTATATAGGAGTACATGAATGCACCGTTGTATAGATACATGGTGGCTATGGATGTAGAAATTGTTGAAGATGCACATGATCCTTCATGCGAGTGCAATCAATGTATCTTTGACTAGTTTAGTTATATTTTGGTTAACAGACATGTAATTGATTAGTTTATTTTATGTCTTAAGTTACTTGAAGATAACTGGATTAAGTATTTATTTATTACTGTTAGATACTCAGTTCATTAATTATAAAGACTTACGCTTATTTGTTTATTATCTCTGATTATTACCGTGGAATGTGTGTGTGGTTTGATATGGTGGTACTACCTAAACGAGATCTTGGTTAAACCGTTGGTTTATTAACGGTTCATCACACTATTTTGGTTAGTCCAGAATTGGGGTGTGACACATCTTGTCGTCGTGTGCCTTGTCCAAAGGAAGCCTCATAGCTCAGATGAGCTCCTCTGCTACAGCAGGAGCTCGGAGGGCCAATTGATGGATTGATATGTTGATCTCGGGCACGAAAGGCGTTACATCATCCTCTATGTTTTGGGGATGAGTGAATTCGATAGAATGGTCCCTCGCACGGCCAACTGCTAAACAAAAGATGAAAAATCATGACCAAGTTATCAAAGAAAACAGGAGGCCGAAAAGAAGTATACCTCGAGACTCCCCCTCGGTCCGGGAAAATTTTTTCTTCTTTTTCTCCTTCTTTTCGGACCTCTCCTCATGACGTAGCTTCCTCTTTTCAAGAGTATGAAGCTCCGTGCCCCCTTCTTGTCCGACCTCCTGTGCCTCGACATCACCCTCAGTTGCGGCAACCTCTTGCCTGAGGGAAAAAACTACAAGGGGAGAAGAATCCTTAGTTACCTTGACAGGCTCGATGACCTCGACAGCCTCTTCTCGAGGACCCGTGGATGTGTGGGACTTGAGGATGTCAGTCTCCTTTGGAGGGCTCTCGGCCATCAGGATCTCAGCAAGATCCTCCAACCTGATGTCTACTGCCAATTAGAAAAAGAAATGTCAAGTAGCTGAATTACGCAATCAAATGGAGTTAGTTATAAAAATAGGGCTTACCAGCCCAGCATTCCGGAGGAATGAGAGGTTAGTCAGCTACTCTATGGTCGGGGAAGGAATGGTGCAAATTGCCTTGGAAAACTCGTTCAAGTCCTGGATAATTAGGGGGATAGTGTTGACCAAGGATAGGATGGGCTTAGACCAAATGTTACGAGGCCAGGTGTCCATGGGTTATGGATCCCAAGAGACAAAGAAGAAATTGAATTTTCAGTTGTGGTGGGAGGTGATGACTTCTTTAGTTGAGGTGTAAGATGAATCACCCCGATGCTGGAAATAGTACCAACCTTCCCCAGCAGTGGGTGTTCCAGAGACAAGGCGAATGAATTTCTTGAAGAGGGCGACCTCGGAAGGTAAGCAACCCAACCTTGCGCAGGCTAAGAAACTAGTAATCTCTCGTCATCCATTAAGGGTATTTTACAAAGGTGCCAGTCTGTAACTATCCAACAACTCAAAGTAAAAGGGGGGAGGAGGAAGCCGAAACCCTAACTGAAATATTCCTTTGTATACTACAATGACGTCTTTGCGAGGAGTACACATTCAAACCTTCGATTCTGGTAGAAGGCAAAGTTCTCAGGGACCTTGTAAAGCTCCCTAATGGCATCTAGGCCATCCTAAGTCATCCGGCTTGATATCTTACCAACAACATAGTTAGTACCGAAAGGGACTCCAAAAGACTGCTGGGGTCTAGGGTTTGTTGCCTGTATCTGAGCAGCTTGAATGGCCCTAGCCCTCCGGACCTCATTATGCCAACCCCGTCCTTCCTCAAGAATGACAAGAGGGATGGCAGTAGAAGTGGAAACCTGGCTACGTCGCCTTGTGGCGTCTGAGCCCTGAGCTTCCTCTTCAGGGTTAGTATAGTCCCTACTGATGGGTTTCCTAAACCTACCCATACTTACTTGTGGGTGATGAGTATCGACGAAGTGCTGGGCGGAGATAAACGAGGAAAAGCAAGAAAAAACAAGAGAAGATCGAAGAAGAAAGCGGAAGGAAGATGGTAAAGAGGATGAACAGTATACAAGGACCATACGTAGGTCATAATGGGCTAGTAACTTGTGAAAAGGCTGTAACTGTCGTGTCGTAAAAGTAAAAGTCCACGTGGACGCACCCTACTCGCTCTCCTACGACCACGTTTATGACATGACAGGGCGATCAGCGAAAAACAAGAGTGGCGGGACCCACAATTAAAATTTTGAAAATCCCGCCCAAAAGGTAACCGTTACGGCTTCTCCAAGGGCAGCTTTATGGGCCTCGGACAAAGAACGGAAAGATATATCGCTCTCCCCACCTTCAAGAAGCAGGCAAGAGCAAGGGGCATCTGATACGGAAGAATATGCCTCCCCCAATCAAGTTTCAACATGTGTATATTAGGGGTAAGCCTTTAGGGGAAAGTCTTCATTCCTATAATTAAACTTGCATGTATAAGACAAAAACAGCTCCTGATGAACCGGAACCACCAATGAGAATAGTGAAGAGCCTCGAAGCGTCGCTATCATGAAGGTGTCGGAGCCTCGTGCCCTTGAAGGCCTCGGAGCTTCGCCGTCCTATGGGCCTCAGAGCCTCGCCAGGATAGAAGCCTCGACACCTCATCAATATGGAGGCTTCGACATCTCTTCAACACAGTAGTCTAGACACCTCTCCAAGCGGACCTCGTCATATAGATCCACATGCTACATGCCAGTTGTACTATAATGTACGAGTGTGGTCTATTCATATAAATACAGAGATCAAACTTCCCCTTAGATGCCCGCCAAGGGGAAGTCAACGGAATCCTGAGAAGGAGATCCCACTGTCCAACGACTCAACATAAGATCACTTGATCACTAGATCAATGGGCCTAAATTATGCTCCAGGGAGGACATTCCACCACAACATGAGACATGTCCAGCTCCCACATCTAGGTTACTTCCAACCTATAAATAGAAGAAGCATACCCAGGTAAGCACACAATCATTTTCTAGCATTGAAGTTCAGAGCAAGCTAGCGACCCGAATCCCCTTCATTCAAAGGGACAACCTTTCTTACCTGTCCCATACTGCTTGTCCCTCAGACTAACTTAGGCATCGGAGTGGCCAAAGGGTGTCTCCACCCGACCATCACTACGGTGTCCATTCTTCCTTTTGTAGGAATTACAAGCGAGCTAAGGACCAATCCGATTTGGGATGACAACAAAACCTATACTTTATTCTTTGCTTATAATGCAATCCTTATTAGATCCTTCAAGAATCATGTTTTGGTTAATAATAAAAAAAAGGGATGATCATATGATGGAACCCGATTAGTCAACTTCTGAAGTGGAGAGACACTAATGGAGAGAAACAGACAATGCTATTTAATGTATTTAATATTCATATTGTTAGCACTTGCCATTTGAATAACAAAGTATTCTAATCTATTTTACTACCCATTTTATTCTTCGATATGAATTTGTGTCTATCTGTTCATATAAATATAAAGAATGCAAACCAAACCGAAGCAAACTGAATCGTTTAAATCGAAACTACTAAATTGATTATTAAATAGTTTGGTTCTAGTTTTAAAAATGAAATTGTTTAATTAAACTATTCGATTCGATCTTAAACTGATAAACCTATGGTCTCAAACTGATTAAAACTGTTAAACAAAATAAATTTAAAATAGATAATGAACCGTTTAAATTGTTTAAGTCAAACCAAAACAACCTACCCATCAATATATATCTTTAATGGGATTAGACATTTTCAATCTCATTGGGGCCAAGGTTAGAAGAAACAATTTGAACCGATTATTGGCCAAGTGAACCATTAAGATAACAATTACATAAATCCATAATTGAAATTAATTGGTTGTAAAACCATTAACCCAAAACAGTTAAAAACCTGAAAATCAAAATCGATTAATAATTGATTTGGTTTTGATTTCCACCTATCACACACCAAATCCAATCAAAACTGAACTGTTTAATAGGAACTATACCATTTCACACTAGTTATTCTTACTTCTGTGTGTTAACTTAGGCTATCTTTGATATATATTATATAATTAATTATTTAATATATTATGATATATGTAGTCGTTTGGTATGACTTATGGTACTTATTTATATTTAAAATAAATTGATATAATCTAAAATCTACAAATTAGAAGGTGTTTATCATTATTATGATAATACATTATTACTTCTTTATATCTAGTGGAATTAAATAATTATTATTTGTGATTCATAATTTATTCTTATAAATGATTTATAATAAATAACTCATAAATGTAAATATAGACTATATCAAAGAGAGCCTTAATTAAAACCAAGGTTTAAAATTTTGGATCTTGACTCAGATTGGTTAGTGATAATTCTAAGTTTATATGGATCAGATTAATCGAATCAATCAAGGGTCTTCATGGAAATTTGATCGGTTTTTTAAAACGTAAAGAAAAAAATTAAATTATAAAAAAGTCAGTATCGGCCAAGAAACCAGATTGGCATCGGCCTGATCAATCAAGTCCACCCAATTCAGTCAAGTTTAGAAATCCTCTCCTGCGGCAGTTCCGGCTGCTGAGGTGATCCAACAGTTTGAATTCATCCAACGCATATATCGATGTATTGGTATGTGCGCTGACTGAACTCCAGCTATTGGATCAGTCGACAGTTCCGATTGCTGCAGGAGAGATTTGGATCCGTCAATCAAACACTTAAAACCATGATTATAGCTCAAAGTCATTGGGCATATTATCGACATTATCATATAATTCTGAGTTATTTTCCAATTAATCTATCTTTTTTACATGTGTGTGTGATCCTTTTAAAATGGATTGAAAAATGTATAATTAAAAAAAAATGACAGGTTTCTCACAATGCTAAAATGGGATGGAACCAATAAGGAGGTGAGAATTGGGATCATCGTGTAAGGGACCTCATTTGTTAGAGGAGAGAGAATGTTGGTAACTTGCCCCAAGCCTCGTTATGTGAGAAGATGTGAGAAGAGATTCTCACGACATTGGAGGAAGGGATTGGTACTCAACGCCATGGGAATCTTTTTTTTTTTTTTTTATTCTTTTCTGAAAAAGTATTATTGCTTTATAGATAAGGTTTATTTAAAAGGAATTTTCTTATTGATTTCTTCTAAGGTGTTGTTGTTGCTCGTTTTCGCCCGTTGCCTGAGATGATGCCACCTATTATAGAGAATCATCAGTACGCAGTGAGATGATCGGGTTTTAACCCCGAAGCCACTCCGATGTATAAGTCAGTATTAGACTAGGACAATCAGATGAAACTTGGCCCAAATAGGCCCATATTCCTTGAAAAGAAGGGTCTGAAGTGCTTTGCAGGGAAGAAGATAACCCTCCCAGTTAGAGACTTCAGAAATGAGGATGGATGGCTCCACTGACTAAAAGTGAGCGTACATTTTTCTTGTTTCATTTCTCTATTATAGCTAGTAAGGAAAGGCTTGGCATGATCCACCTCCCTTCCTGCCAACATGTCCAATTTTGAGTGTCTAGCATAGCCTGATCAGACGATTATGGGAGTTGGTAAAAGGTCTACGACCCCATATAATAGGGCGCCGCCCTAGATCCTCATCCCCACAATCCATTCAAGTCCTTGTCACCATGCTTGATTAATACGCGTAGCCTTTCTTCCAATTAGATTGAGTTGACTTGTGACTCTCGCCCATGTGATTTCCCATATTAGGTCAATGTGGCTCGTCCTACCAGCATGACTCTCATTTAATGCCTACTCTTAGCATTTATTGCTCCCCTTCAACATTTATTACGTTTGGTCCTTCTCCAAGTTGAACGTTGAAATGATTTAGAGACATCCAATGGTCGATTGTGTCACAGTTGTATGGTGGGACCTACCCGTTGGTCCTTCATGAAGGTAAGGATGGGCTACCCTTTTCTCTACTTCGGGACCATGTGGATCCTCATGATGGGTGCCACGTGGGCGACCCCATACCATCGTGGCCCCTTGATCTCATCGTGCGATTAGGATCTTGTCACGTCATTTTTTCCCTTTATCGGGTGTTAAATGATTGAGGGTTTACTTGTCCTCTCTTAGTATGCCACATTCCCTTGTTTTTTTTAGTAATGGTAATTATTATCATTTTATATATCTATTTGAAATCATGTGAGAAAATGACAACCACCGATAATGATATAATATTAAATTACTTCCAAAAAAAAATGGTGAAAAATTCATTTTACTTTTGGTTTAATTTTTTTAAATCAAATAAAATATAATTAAAAGAATATGTCATGTTCAAAAGATATTCATTATGAAAAAAAGAAGTGCAAATTAATAATGCTTATTAAAGAGAGAGTATTAATACAAGCATACTTTGTCGGGATGTGAGAGAATGTAGGAGAGAAAGTCGCATTATTGGCCTGATATTTTTTTCTCATAAAAAAATTTGATTTTTTAAACACACTTTATTTTTGTGATTCTCAATGCTAAAATCCCACACTCTAATCGTCACTCATTAATGAGAAAGCATCCTTAAGCTTTAAAGTTTTTGAATAAAAAAATTGATGTATACAAAAAGTCGTTTTACTCAAAAATAATGAAAAGTCGATGGTAAAATGTAATTTTTTGTTTACTATTTTTTAGAAATATAAAATATGATACGATATTTAATACGTATATATACAATGACCCTTATCGTATGCCTTTTTTTTTTTTTCCAGATCATTCAGTATGATACGTAAAACACATATACACATATTATATAGTAAAAAACTGATACGACATTTAATATGCGTATTAACTAACTATGATCGTGAATGTATTAGAAATTTTTTTTTTGATATTACATTTCCTTCCAGGAATTCTACATGCACGGCCGTGCTCAACATTTTTTTGCCTAATAAAAGCCTAAAATCTTTCTTTAGATTGAGATGATACACCGAATGTCAATTCATCAGCATTCTGAAAAAAAAAAAAAAAGAAAAAATTTAACAGGCACGTGAAAGCGATGATTGAATTGAAATTATCGGGAATCTTTCTCTTGAAAACAAGTATGGATGATTCAACCAGTGCGGGTTATTGTATTGCATCATTCCAACCAATGAAATGAGAGAGAAGAGCCAATGGTACAAACCGGACTCACAAGTCACAACCCCATCTTTCTGACAAATTCCCACTCAATGAACAGAAACCCAAAATATTCTGCGACTGCTCTCACGCCTATCAAAGTTGAATTGAAAGAAGAGATAGAAATTAAAGCGAGTTTGAACAGTAACAGAAGATTTCAAGATACCCAGTTTGAGAAGAGAGCGGGGAAAGTAATCCAATCATCAAAATCTTTCTTTCGATTTCGAGGACCACCACTACGGCTCCACCCATGAAGAAAGCTTCATCAGCTTCAACTTCAAAACCCACTTCAGTTCTTCCTTACAGGACCCAGAACCTCAGGGAGCTCTACCAGATCGGCAAGAAGCTAGGGCAAGGTCAGTATGGAACCACATACCTCTGCACAGATAAATCCACAGGCAACCAATATGCCTGCAAATCTATACCCAAGAGGAAGCTTCTTTGCATGGAGGACTATGAGGATGTTTATAGAGAGATTAAGATAATGCACCACTTGTCTGAGCACCCTAACGTGGTGAGGATCAAAGGGGCCTATGAGGATTCTTTGTTTGTTCATCTGGTCATGGAGCTTTGTGCTGGTGGGGAGCTCTTTGATCGGATTATTCAGAGGGGGCATTATAGTGAGAGGCAGGCTGTACAGCTGATCAAGACCATTGTTGTGGTCGTGGAGGCTTGTCACTCTCTTGGAGTCATGCATAGGGACCTCAAGCCTGAGAACTTTTTGTTTTCTAATTCTGATGAGGATGCTCCGATGAAGGCCACCGATTTTGGGCTTTCCATGTTCTACAAGCCAGGTTGATTGATGGTTCTTTCTACTTTATTGAATTTTATTTTCCTTTCTTTCCTATTATGCATGAACTGAATCTACCTAGTATGAATATAAGTTAAACTCGTTGGTTTGTTGATTTTGTGTTGTCTGGATTCTGGATTCCCCTGTATTTTGTTTTCAGCAGAGAAAACTATTTATGATGGGAAAGCTGAGCGGGAACTTGAGAATTGCCTTGTGTTTGAGGAGCACGAAATGGTTGCCTTCCGCCTGGAGGACCCTTTGGAGATGGATATGTTGTCTATTTCATTTTTATGAATTAGTACAAGCTTTCATCTTTAATGCATAAATCAGAGAGGTGACATGTAAAAAAAATGAATGTGCGCCAGTCTGACTTGCTTTATTAAAAAAATCCGAGTGGTATTAGGCTTTTAGCTATTTAAATAGGTATTGCATATTGATATTGGCCAGCTTTACAAGGTCAGGTTTTAAATGAGCTGAAGTAGAGACATAAGATTTTTAAGGGAGGAAAAAACTTTAGTTTCTTAATGTTTCCGTGGATGAAAGTGGGCATGTAGGAATATGAGACTTGTGACTAATAGTGATTTGAACTTGGAGGACTCATATAGATAAGATATTTTGTATGTAAAATGTAAATCTCCTTCTTTTGGAGGCATTATGCTTAACAAAAAGCATTTTTTAAGGAATAAATTTTGTCAATTATTTACAGAGTAGCATATCTTTGACAAGTTTACCCAAATTACACATATTCTCCTAAACAACTACTTCATTTTGCCTTTGATTTGGTGTATTTATTAAGGATACAGATTGCCGCATAAAATGGAAGGAATTGGGTGCTTTGTTCTCCATCAAAGAAGACCAGGAGATGAAGAAGTTGACTAGTTGTAGAGGAAGGAGAGAAAGGAAAATGGTAAAACTCTACTGGGACAACATGAGCATATAAGAGGTTGAATTGATGTGGTGGCTACTGATCTCCAGTCAGAGAATTCTTACAGATTCCTCCAGCTCCCATCGCATGATGTTTGAAACATGAGTACTGAAAACCATGCCTCAGTCTTCTGTTATTAAGGAAACACAAGTTGAAAGCATAAAGTGGTGGTGAGGCAAGGACAGATGCCGGTGTATCTCATTTAGCATTAAAGGCATTTCCACTAGTTGATAATGTTTCGCATGGTGGGATTATTGACTTGCTGACCTCTGTATATATATATATATATATATATATATGCTTTACACCTTTTTTGTTTGTAAATCATTCCTTAATTTGATTTAGCAATGGAAATGACTATTGATGCAAATTAAGGAATAAGAGGGGGAACTGTAGAAATTACCATTCGGCCATGGAAAATATCACTTTTTAAAGATAATCTTGAAAATAAAAAAGTGCAGTAACAATTTATGTAAATGTGTGACAGATATCTGTTTCTAATTGAATAATCAAAATCAGCCCAGAGGGAATAAAATGACCCGACACACAGAGGGACCTGGTCAAGTAGCCGAAGAGAACCTTGCTTGTAGCTAATGGATTGCGGAGAAATTTCTTCCAATCCTTTTGTGAAGTCCAAATTAGAAGACATTCTGCCACAAAAAGGTCACTTATCAGATCAGTATTAACAGATAGTGATGCAGTCCAAGAAGGCAACCAGCCCACATGGTCAACACTGTTCACATGGTACTGTTCACGTGAATAGTACCAGCAGATTTTTTTGAAATATTTGTTTACTCTTTTGTTATTTCTTTCCTAAAGTTAGTTTCCTAATTTCATTGTTTAGTTAGTTTCCTAATATTTAGGATAGATTGTTAGTAGGTTTCAATTACTTGGAGATCAAGTATTTACTTTCCTATTTTCAGATTTAGGACTTTCCTATTTTATTATTTTAGAGCCTTCCTAAATTATAAAGGAAGGTTGGTTTTACTAGATTTAGTTCTTTCCTATCTTAACTGTAAGGTTTCAATCTATAAATATGAATAGAAGTAACTGGCAGCAGTTCAGATTTGGACAAAAAAAAAAAAAGGAGTTAAAATTTTATTTCTGGTTGAGTCTCTCAAGGTTGTGAGACTCAACCTAATTGTTTCTTTTTCCTCTTGATATTCTTATCTTTGTTTTGTTTACAATCATTCTACCCTAGTATACGATCCTAAATTCCTGTAGAGGCTATTGAACTTGCTGGTTTGCTGCAATAATCATCAAATACCAACCCAGCATCAATTCAAATCTGGCGAAAAACTGGTACAACAGTTTTTTGACTCTCATAACTTCCTCAGGTTTCAACAGATCCTTATCATCTTTCAGAGTGTGTTCATATCTATACTAAGGAGTCTATAATCCAAATTTCATGAAGATTTGATGGCCAGATTTTGAGATAAGTGATTTTTATTAAATTCTTTCTATTTTCTGTTTTGATTGGACTGTGAAGATCCTATTGCGAAAGAGGGTTTTGTGATTTGTGTTGTGTGGAAACCCTCTTTGCATCAGATAGTCTACCTTTGCTTGCTCTTTTTTTTTTTTTTTTTTTGGGGGGGGGGGGGTGCTCTAAGCACAGGATTGGTTTCACAAGACCATCCTACAAAATGAATTCAGGAAACACAGATTAAAGCCTGAATGTATAAAACCATATAAGGTTTGGGTAATAGAACTTGACAAAGAGTTATTAATTGTAAACATTGGAAAGGATAATAAGAAGCCATTAAGAAACATAACTGATTTTTTCTTTTACGTTATCAAGTTCAGCAATGAACTTGATAATTGACAATTATAGTCCAATTAATCTTTTTGAACCTGAGAAAAGAATCTCTTCGCACAGATACAATGATAGCATCAAGAAAAATATACAAATATTAGTTATTTCTTTTATGAATCACCTTATTCAATTCGGGTTACACCTTATGCTTTTGCTAATTGTACCTATGCTACTTTTGAGTTCTGTAAACTCTTACATGGATGAGTTGGCTAGCGGCGTCGGTGATTTGGTGGTTCAAAGGGTGAAAGAGAGTATTAGTTGGGGACCGCTCTTTAGTGCCTAGACACCCTAATGAGTGTTCTTGGCTTTGTCCTTTTGTTGTTGTACTGTACCTTTGTACTCTTTTTTTTTATTAGCAATAAAATTTGTTGTTGTATATATATATATAAGAGATGTATGCTCTTAAATGTCTAACCTAGCATCTGGACCAGTAATAGATACAAACAAGAGTAGCAGATTATACAACCTAGAATAGGGGAGGACTTTAGATACCAGAACATAAGTTTTTTTTCCCCTTCTATAATTTTTTAGAAGAAAGGTCTTTTGCTGGTTTATTTTATTTTATTTTTTCATTTTTTTGTTTTTGGTTATTAGATTCTGGAACAAAGATTTTCTAGTGATATTGGTTTGTTATATGATGTTTTTGTTTCGAATGATATGTTTTAATGGAAGTCCCCAAGAAATTGTTGAGTTCATTTTTGGAAGGCAGAGATAAATCTGCCTGGAACGGATGGATCGCCATAGGACAGTGCCTTTGGCTTAGTGCCAAAAGATACCCAAAGCATTGAAATTCTGTAGTTAATTAGTAGCAACATACAAGATGAAGAAAGCTAAAGCTAAAAACCAGAAATTAAATAATCTCTGACAAACCAATACTACCATTTACGATCAACTGCATCCTTGTTATCTCTGCGTTACCATTGATGTGTGTAAGAGCTGGACCATTGGGTGTTGCATTAGTAATGAGATCAGTGAGTAAAATTTGAAAAATGGATAAAGAAGATCAGGAGATCAAGGGGTAGGTTGGTAGTTAGGAGATGACGTTATGTGCTTTTTGTTCTCCATCTGAATGACAAGCCTCTGCATGCATCATAAGAGGAATCAAATTCTACAAAAGACTTGAATTAAGCACATATCAGTGGAGGCCTGGAGCCCCTTGATCCAACATATCGAAAGCCAGAAAGAGTAGGTAGGTTGGGGATGATGTAGGATTTGGGTACCACAACAATTTCGTGTCCAACAACAACTGAGTAAAGGGAAAATAACAATCCTGACAATTTAGTCAGTTTGGAGAAATTGGCAGAAAATGGCTTGTGTTTTTGGCATGTGAATGGTTCTTTCAAGCTTAGCAGATTTTGAAGTTGTTAGAAGAGCAAGAACATTGGCTAAATGGGCAAAGGCATAGAAGAGAGTCCTTAAATTGGATAGGCTCCAAAGGAGAATCTCACTTACTTCCTGGCATCGTATAGTTTCTGATATAACAGAAAGTAATATAGAATGTCACACTAATTTTTCTCATAGCTAATTGTTTTCATTCAAAATCTTCCATACCTTAATGAAAAACAATATTGGCTTGATCTGTTAGATTGTCAGATGATACTGGTTGAGTGCTTATTATGAATTAATATAAAAATTGAAAGAAGCTTTAAATTGTTCTTGAGGAGCAGAGTAAGATAAAATAGAGATTGAAGAGTTATAATAATACCACAATCAATAATAACAGCATATTGAACATAGAATATACCTTCCCTTGTAGCTTGTAGACTGCAGATAACGGATTGCAAGCCAGTATCTTATGCTTTTTAGAGGCTGGAGAGAAAGAGGGAGAGATGGAGAGATGTTATTTGGACTGTGTAATGGAATTTATTGAAGGAATCATGATAGTTAAAATGAAGTTAAGAGGGAGGGAGAATGAGGAGGGAGTGAGTAGGGGACCTAAGAGAGAGGGATATTTAGTAGGGGATGTAAGATGGAGGGATTGAGAGTGAAGAGGGAGTGTGAAGTGGATCTATTAGAGAGGGAGTTTGAGTAGTGGACCTATTGTTTATCGTCTTTGATTTTGCAAATCTTCAAAAGCCTATGGCCTATCTCTCTCACTTGGCCAACTCAAGCCAAGACATAAGAGGTCTCAAGAGGTCTACCGTTACAAGGTGTCTACTGTTAACAACGTTTCTATTTGCACCTATTGAACAACTGGCCTATCTGTCATGCTGAAGAGCTGGCCTATCTTTCACGCCATCTACTTCTATTAGCCTATTCTATCTTGTAATTTCTAAAGTTCATTTACATCAACAATAAAGAGGAAATAACATGAAAGAGAAAGACTAATGAGAGAGATGTGTATTTGGTTTGTCACGCTATCTACTTCTATTAGCCTATCCTATCTTGTATTTGTTATTGTGATGTTTTTTTTTCCAGTGATTTTTTTGATGGAAGTTCCCTAGAAACTGTTTTGAGTTCATTTTTGCAACATGTTTATTCTATAAGTAGATAGAAATAGAGAGAGGGGGAATATGTTAGGAGATAAAAATTACTATTTATTTAGTTATTAAGGAGAGATAACTAGAGAGAGAAGGAAGGAACTAAGAGACTTATAGATTTTTAGGAGGGACGTGTGTGAGAGTTAGAGAGAGAGAGAGAGAGAGAGAGAGAGAGAGAGAGAGAGAGAGAGAGAGAGAGAGGATATCTAATTATTGAATAGATTAGGGTATTTCAGTCTAGTAAAATGTATACCAAAATTAAAGTTGAGAGAAAGGATATCTAAGTTATTGAATATATTAAGGGTATTTCAGCCAAGTAAAATGTATACCAAAATTATATATATAATACAATATAATATTTCTCTTTGTCTATAATGTGAATATTGTACCAAAAAGGTCTTTTCCTTTTAAATTGATTTATAGGGACTATAGCCTAGGATCTCAACTTGTGACTGCTGCTGAGGTTTTTTATCTGAAATATCCATTTTGGATGTCAATCTGTCATGTTGCATATTGGAGTTTTCCTCTTTTACTTGTAATGAAGTGTTTGAAGGATGTTTCAGAGGGTTAAAGCTACACAATCATAGACCAATCCAAAGGCTTAAGAAATTATCCAGGAAAGCAGTTGTACTCTGTAATATGGCAGCCTGGCATAATTAACCTGCTTTTTTGTTAAAACACTTTATGAACTTTCTTTTTAATGGGCCTGAGCTTTCAAGGATGCTTGTGAGAGAATAGTTAACAATTTTTGATATGATAACTTGTACCTCAAGTTTGTTTACATGTGTGCTTGAGCCAACCAAGAATTGCTCCTGCTGAAGCTGTAACAACTCATTCAGAACTGGAGGAACCATAATCATCATGCAGTCTTATTCAGTTATTCCCATGAAGTCCTTCCTATAAGTTTATAGCTAAAGACTCCTAGGGTGTTGTTCTCTTAGCTATTGTTTCTTACATGATGACATAAACATGCCATGCTTCAAATGCAATGCTTTATGTGATTTGAACGTTAAGAATTTCCTTGATTTAGTCATTTAATTTGTAGTCATAGAAAAAAATAATAATAATAAAAAACCAACTTTGTTTATTTTGTTTCAATACCATGAATTATATTGCTAATATGATATCTAAAATATTGTTTATTAAAAAAAAAAGTTTTGCAGTTGGCTAACTGTCACAGCCCATTCTGGGAATCGGGCGTGATGTCCGGGTCGACTCACAAGACAACCTGAATACTTCCAACGATCGACAACTACAGTGATTTACCATACAAATCCCATAATTTACACAAGCAATAACCACAATAATAATAAAAAGAACAGAGTAATAATAGCGGAAGCAATAATAAATGACTGATGCTAACTGTGATATCATATCATAAAATAAGGCAAGTCTTATGAAGTTTCACCATAATAGTTTTCACAAAATACCATAATATCTCATATACAAATATCCCGAATTTAAGAGTAAATCTGGAAACATTGTTTCTGATAGATCTCATTGTTTATCCACATTAGAGTCAAAAAGGGAAATGAAAAGTATAGAGAGGGGTGCGTCATGCGTAGACGCGTAGACGCAATTGCTGCAAGTGCAGCCCTCGCCATGCTCTCCTGCAGCATCCTCAGCACCGGTGGTATCACTAATCTGCGAGTCCTCCATAAAATCAGCTACAGTGTAATCACCTGCATCAACATCTAGAAAAGAAGTATCGATACGAGGGTGAGCTCCCATCCCAGCTCAGTGAGAAGTCAGGTATCACATGCATGCATCATCCAATGAAATGAAATAAGTTCATTAATTAAGTCTTTGGCACATGTTCTACTTCGGTGTCATATTGAGATTTAGCCAACGCTTTCGGTCCCTCTTACGGCCGCTAGCCTCCAACTCTCATACACCAGGCAAGGTAGAAGGAGAATATAAGGACCCAGACCACTAAACGCTTTTTACAAGTGAACCCCCATCTAGGTCTCCTAACCTTTCAGGCTCGTCACCTCCCACCATAGACCCCATCTAGCATCAAAGACCCCAGGCCGATTCGATTCTTCCATCAGGTTTCCCAATTGAGGAAGTGTGAGTCAATACCAGCACCTAAACCCCTCCTGGCAAGGGTGTAGAAACATGGGGGATATCACCACCTATGTCTATCATGTGCATCAATTTAAATAGGATTGCACCCCAGCAGAGACCCCCGGCTCTACTCCCAGGGATTTTCGTGCCCCCGTTAGAGTGCTAGCAATTCCAACATGATGCATGTGCTTGTGTTCCCACACGCCACATGCACCATCATACATGGGTGATCATATACTTGTAAAATAAATAGGGTTATACCCCAGCAAGGACTCCCAACACCACTTCCATGGACCACCGTGCCCCCTACTAAGGTAATAGTATAAAAACAACATGGCTCGTGTATTGTGCTCCCACACGTCACACGACCATCATATCCAAACAACAATCATCATACACAACATACATTGTTATTCTTATGCAAATGTATGCTCAATAATAATAGTTATTGGATGACATGTTATAAACGTAAACATAGCATGTTATAATCACAACATAGCATGTTATCAACATCAAAGTAGACATGTAAAATGCCTTAATTACTACGGACCCGACCCTTTACCTGATAGCACTTGAAGTGCAGCTGCAATGCAAAGCCAAACATAAGGCTAACACTTTGTCCGAGTCCGATACCTATTTAATTAGATAACTTCATTAGGTTGGTGATGTAGTTTTTTACCAGTATCGATAGTTCCTAGATATCCATACATGGGTCCCAAGATAAGTCGGGAACTCAACGGTTGGTCCCCGAAAGTCCTAGTTAGGCTGACAGGCTATCTGAGCCAGAAACGGATGGGTATCCCGGAGGGTACATCCCCTAGTAATTCCCTCCGGCTAACACTTAGAATAATTCCCTATTTTTTAATAAACCGGAGGATTCAACGGATGTTGTGTCATCTGGCACAACCTCCGAATAACTCTCTATGATTAGACACGCATCATAGTGGGCTAACAATAAGTAATCTGGAGGCAACACTGGACGCTATTCCCTCTGGCTTACCCTCCGGATGTCTCCAATACTCACAGGGCTATGTATACGGAGCCTCCGATGAAATCCAGAGGATATGTCTCCGGTGTTTTAGGAGGATATGCCCCTGGTGAGTAACTTCCGGATTAAGTGCGAAGACCATTCGAACCAAAGTTTTGGGTCTCCATCTTCAGGGCTTTGCATCCCCACTACTCATAGCATGATTTTATTCTGTGAGAATCATTCTCCCAAGCTAGGGGAAGAGGTTAGAGTCATGAATGATTCATTTCATTCCCAACAAGGAAGTGGGTGAACATCCTATTCTAGGGCTTGGTCCTTGGCTTCCATTAATGGAGGCTATCAATGGCGGAATGTCCCACCATTAGGTCTAACCATAGTTGTCAAGGCGTCGCCTAGGCGGCGCCTAGGCGTCCGGGCGGTTTGTACAGGCCTGGGCGCCAGGGCGCCTTGTGGTCGCCCAGGCCAGACAGGAACAACATTTATCAGGCAGTACTTGCCCAGGCCAGACAGGAACAACATTTATCAGGGATTGGGATCCCCTATTTATAGAATCCTGAGGAGAGAGAGTGTCTCACACATTAAATTCTCGCACAAGAATCAGGGGCAGGCTACCGGGTGGTGTTCCATCCTGCAGATCCTCCGGTTAGGCCAAATTATAGCCCTCCAATCAGTAGGATGGCTACTATGCATTGGGATGTATGTGGGGCTACTCTAGGCCAATCTTAGTGCATTTAAATCGTCATGTATGTATAGAGAGACTCACCTAAGATTCGGATGCATCCATCGAATCCGTGTTGGGTGCCCCGCTAGTCTGAGTGTTGAGACCTGGCACAAGAGGAATTCGGGTTAGTAGTGGATTCCGAGTGCGGGTCTCACACTAACTGCTAAACTTTTTTTAAGCATCAGAGGGTGTTTAATGCACCTTTAAGATAGACCATCAGGATCACCTCGTAATGCCTTATGCAGTACACAGGTTCACATGCATAGGGATGGAAACCACCATGGAATGGGTCATGATGGAGATTACCCCAGTACCCAACCTTACGGATGATCATAGTTTTGAGTCATCTAGCCTGTGAACTTTTCTTATCATTGTCCATTTTTTTATGATTTTTCATTAAATTGGGAGCTTCCATCTACCCTAAGTTGGTTTGCTTTTAACTTGGAGGATTACTCTGTAGGACCAGTTCACAGTGGGTCCCCACTGATACATATCCAATTTAATCTTTCTATATTCAGTGGGTCCCAACTGGAATATATCCAATTTAATTTTTTTATATGACCATGATGGACCAGTTTCCATCTTCTCCCTTATTTAAATCCTCAGTTTAATCTTCTTTTTTCTCCCCTTGTTTTATGTTCCACTTCGTTAGATCTGAATTTTTGGTTTCTTTTCTCTGTGTACAGGTGATACATTTTCTGATGTAGTTGGAAGTCCATATTATGTTGCACCTGAAGTGTTGAAGAAACAATATGGACTTGAAGCAGACGTATGGAGTGCTGGAGTTATTTTATACATATTATTAAGTGGTGTTCCACCTTTTTGGGCAGGTAGTAATCTTGATGACTTCATATGTATTGTTCTCGTACAGGGATATTTTTACCCCAACCGGAACCTTATGTTACCAGTTTTTTTTAATTTGCTTCTCGCTTCTTCCAGAAACTGAATCAGGGATCTTCAGGCAGATTTTAAGAGGGAAATTAGATTTTGAATCTGAACCATGGCCTGGAATTTCAGAAAGTGCAAAAGATCTGATACGGAAGATGCTTGATAGGAACCCAAAGACAAGACTAACTGCCCATGAAGTACTCTGTGAGTTATTTTCAGTAGTATTGATAGTTTGATAGAAACAATTTTGTAAGAGAATCAATGCATGTTTTAGTATTGTTATACCCTTGGCTATTCTTCATGAAATTGAAATTAAATTCTTTACCAGGTCACCCATGGATTGTGGATGACACAGTTGCTCCTGATAAACCTCTGGATTCTGCAGTTTTATCACGCTTGAAGCAATTTTCTGCGATGAACAAGCTTAAGAAGATGGCTTTGCGTGTAAGCTTATATCAATTTTTTTTTTAATTTTTTTTATTTCATTCTTTGGGTGAAATTTACTTAATGTTCTTATTATAAGATATATGTGAAGAGTGAATTGCATCCACTAGTAATTTTCCTCAATCCTAGATACCTTGCATATTTATAGATTTTAAAATTTCCTGTAATTTGAAAGATACTTATAGGGTGTTGACATTTAGGATGATTAGATCGATGGGTGAAATGTGTTCCACTTATGGTATGTTGCTCCATTCAGTAACACCGAAAAGTCAAAAGAACTTAGATAGCATGTAAAATATGTGGTGGGAGCTGACGTATTTGAGCTCTGTTTTGGCCTAAGATTGTTCATTTTCATGTACGTTTCTCTTGTTCCTTATCTTAATTTCCTAAAAAAAAATAAATAAACAAATAAAAAATAAATAAATAATGAAATAAAAGAATCCTTCTTTTCTCACCCCCCCCCCACCACATTAAAAAAAAGAAGCAGCTAAGATATGGATGTATATGTTAATGATGTACTGTTAAAATGACCTCCAAATGGGAGGCAGTCAATAAAGAGTGAAGGTCTAAAGGAATGCTTTGAGGTAGGTGGGTTAGGTCTAGTCAAGGTTTCAAGTATCGATACGATACGAGGTGTATAGGCCGATACGTATCAGTATCGACAGTGGTCGATATGATACACGGCGCGATACGTATCTTATTTTTTAAAATAAAAAGTGTATCCGTGTGTATCAGCCGTATCAGTTCGATATGGGCCGATACAGTCCGATACGTTTAATACAGACCAATACACATATTGTTAAAAAAAAAAAAAAAAAAAACCTGCAGAAACAGAGTCGGACAAGCAGGAAGAAGAAGAAGAAGAAGAAGAAGAAAGAAGAGGAGGAGCTACTGCCATTGCTGCTGCCGCTGAAGCGGTAAAAATGGCTACAGCCCTTGCAGCTAAATCGCTGCCACTAAAGAAGAAGAAAAAGAAAGCCAGCAGCAGCAGCCACTCGCCGCCATCAAAGGAGAAGCAGATAGCAGTAGCAGTCACTCCCGCCGCCACAATTGGAGGAGAAGAAGAGTAGCAGCAGCGATGGCCACTTCAGCCGCCACAATAGGAGGTGAAGAAGAGTAGCAGCAGCGATGGGCACCGCTGCCGCCACTGCCAGAGGAGGGGAAGAAGAAGAAGAAGAAGAAAAAAAAAGAAGAAAAAGATACTAACCTGTATGATCTTTGTCCCCAGCAAACCCCATCCCTGCGATATTCATCCCTGCATTGTTTACCAAAGAAAAGATCCTTGTATCTTCTATTATATATATATATATATATATATAGTCCATGGGACATGATTCCGTGTATGACATTCTATATACATAAACTCTGTACATTACTTAAAGGTAAGAAATGGTATTAATTTTATAAAGAAAAAAATAATAAAAAAGTAAAAATTGGTGTAATTGGAGGTAAATTAGTGTAATTAGTGTAAATAAAAATTTTATATACATCACTATGATTGGAGGTAGTGTACTGAATCCAACCACTTAATGTCTTGTAATTGGACCATAAATTGGTTATTTATAGTGTTTTTATGCTTTAAATTAGTGTTTTATATGTTCCTTAAGCATTCCCATTCATATCTTGCCTGTATCCTAGCGTATCCATGCATATCCACTGTATCCATGATACGATACGATACGTCTCTTAAAATCGCCCGACCGATACAATATTGATACACGATACTTTAATCCTTGGGTCTAGTTGTAGGGCAAGTAGAGACATGACACTTGAATGCAAGTCGGGAAATCAAAGTAGTCCCTGATCGGAAGACATTGAGATGATAACTGAATCCTTTGCAATTTTCTGCAATTCTATAATCTAGAAGAAAGTAGTTTTTCAAAGCTTTCCATTCCTTGCTATCCAAATGCTTCAAAGAGTAAAGTTTATTCTAGAGCAGCTGCATTATCCAAGATCATATTCTTTTTACTCCCATGATAGTTTTGAGAAGAGAAGAAGAAGAAACGGAAGATCCTTTATTGATTCAATGCTAAAGTCATATTGTATAATAGGTTACAAGAGATTTAAATAAGAGACTTAATCTGAACATAAAAGGAAACAAAATAAAATAAAATCTAAATCAAATCTGCCCTCAACTACTACCGCTGGTGGTACTATCGATTAACCGCCCGTGGTACTATCGATATCGCTCACACCCCTCTTTCAAACTCATGACGAGGAAGTAGAAATCAACCTGAGTTTGCCAAGAAGAAACTGAAAGCGAGCTGCAAGATGAGCCGTGGTAAAGAAATCCGTCAATTGAAGCATGGAGGCCACAAAGGGTAAGCTAATAGAGCCAGCCTGAAAATGATGATGAACAAAGTGATAATCAATCTCAATGTGTTTCGTGCGCTCATGAAAGATTGAATTATGAGTGATTTGGATGACACTCTTGTTGTCATAGAACAACGGTGTAGGGGAAGACTACGGAACACCCGAGTCAGAGAGAAGCCAGTGAATCTATATAATTTCTGTAGTGGCATGGGCCGTAGCCTGATATTCAGCTTCAGCAGAAGAGCGGGCAATAACAGTCTGTTTTTTGTTGTGCCAAGAAACCAAAGAATCTCTCAAAAACAAAAGAGGCCGGAGGTGGATTTGCGATCATTCACATCCTTAGCCCAATTAGCATCAACATATGCACGGAGATCCAAAATGGAGGTGGAAGAGTATAATAATCCATGGAAAAGTGTACCTTTGATATAACGAAAAATGCGAAGAAGAGCTGCCCAATGAGTAGATTGAGTAGCGGAAACAAACTGGCTAACCACATGAACAACAAAAACAATATCTGGACGAGTCACTGTCAGATAAACCAAGCAACCTACCAACTCCCGGTATAAAGTAGGAGCTTCCAACGGTACACCATCCGAGGTAGAGAATTTGACATTCAACTCAACTGCAGTAGCAGCAATACGGTCATCAGACAGCGGTGCACGGCTAATAATATTAGAGGCATACTTCGATTGTCAGAGTAGGTAACCTTTAGGTGAATGGGCAATCTCGATGCCCAAAAAATATAGAAGTAAGCCCAAGTCTTTTATAGAAAATTCACTTAAGAGATGCTGTTTGACTTCCTCAATACTAGAAGGATCAGCACTAGTAATAATCATATCATCAACATAGAAGAGTAGCACGATAGGGCCAGTGGGAGAGGAGCGAATAAACAGTGCAGGAGCAGTAGGATCATGAGCACTCGAAGTGAAGCCAATGCGAGAGGCAACCAAGTGAAACCATTCAAACCATACATGAAGAGCTTGCTTAAGGCCATAAAGAGTACGGTGTAGACGACAAACATTACCAGTGGGATGAGAGAGACCTAGGGGAGGTTTCATATAAACCTCTTTAGTCAAATGGCTATGTAGGAAAACATTCTTGACATCCATCTGAAAGAGAGGCCATTAACGCACAGCAACAATAGAAATCAAGGTGTGAACAGTCGTCATTTTTGCAACAGGAGCAAAAGTCTCTTCATAATCAATAACATACTCCTAGGAGGAGCCTTTTGCAACAAAGCGAGCTTTGTAGCGCTCAAAGGAACCATTAGAGTTGGTCTTGGCCATAAAAAGCCACTTGCAACTAATAATATTTTTGTCGACGGGCATTGGTACCAGTTCCCAAGTACCGGTGATGAAGAGCAAATGACTCATCTTGAATGGCCTTCATCCAAAGAGGATCAGTGCATGCTTCTGTATAAGACTTAAGTTCATGGAACGAGTGAATAGAAGCAAGAAATGAACGATAAGATGGGGAGAAACAAGTGGTGGATAGACTAAGACGATTAGGGGGAATACGAGTGTGAGAGGGATACCGTCTTTCAGGTACTGCAGTGTTGGTTGGCACAGGAGGTAGGTGGGGTGCATGAGCATCAGAGCTGGAGAGCACATTCGACTTGCGAGAGTAAACATTATGAAAAGGTGCCATAAGGGGAGGGGAAGCAGAGTCAGTGACAGATAGGGGAAGAGAGTCAAGGATGGAAGAGAATTTGTCAGGGGGAACAGTCTCTGGAAAGGGGTCAAGTAAAACAAGATCCTCCTTAGAGATAGGGGCTACATTTGCAGGAATAGTGTAATAAGGAATACGTTCAAGAAAAATCATATGACACGACACATAATTTATTAGACACAGGATCATAGCACCTGTAACCCTTTTGATGAATCCTATATCCCAAGAATACACACAAGGTTGAGCGAGCAGTCAGTTTGCTAGGATCATGCTTTGGTAATAAAACAAAGCAAGCAGAACTAAACACACAAAGTAATGAGTAATTAGGCACACGATCAAACAAATTTTCATAGGGAGAAATACCAGAGAAGACAAGTGTAGGCATATGATTAATAAGAAAGACAATAGTGAGAGCAGTCTCACCCCAAAAGACAGTGAGAACAGATGCAGATAACAAAAGAGCACGAGTGGTTTCAATAATGTGACGATGTTTCCGTTCTGCAACACCATTTTGTTGTGGTGTTTGAGAACAGAAAGATTGATGAATAGTACCACAAGAAGCAAGAAAGTATTCAAAGTCCCCTAAGAGGTATTCATCCCCCAAATCAGAATGGAGAATTTTAATTGTAGTAGAGAACTGTGTGTGAATCATAGCATGAGAATTGCGATAAATAGAGAAGAAATCAAATTTACGAGTCATAAGATAAAGCAACAATATCTGCTGTAATCATCCACAAATGAAACATAGTAAATAGAACCACCTTTGGTAGGAACCCGAGAGGGTTTCCAAACATCAATATTGTTAAATTACACTACAGTCCACACGATGGGACTTACTCACAGTCCTCATTGTATAGGAGAAGGACTCTACAATCTTGGTTGCTGAGTTGGAATAGGATTCCACTGTCCTATTTAGTCTACAATTCTAATTAGTTTATTAGTTTGCTTTATTAGTTTCCTTTACCAATTAGGCTTGTTAGTTTCTTTTTCCTATTTGGAGTTTACATTGTCATTAATTTGTGAATAAGACTCTGACTTGTAGAGTAGATCATATCTATTAGCTGTTTTCTATTTTCTATAAATACAAGCTACAAAGAGAGGAACACATACACTCTCTCTTTCCTTTACACATCGATTCTCTCCATCTTCTCTTATTTTTCTATTTTGTTACATGGTATCAGAGCAGATGCCATTTTGAGAGTCGTGTAAAGATCTCCGTTCTGGTGAGCAGCCACCAATGCTGCTGCTGTATCTAGTTATTAATTTTCTGGTTTGCTACTTTCTGATTTTCCGATCAAATCTGATCAGAATCTACTGCTGAATCTGATTGGTTGCTACTAGTACTACTGCTACCTTATGATCTGCTGCTGCTCACATTAATCTGTCGCAACTGATCTTGATATATTGCTACTGACTTGCCCTACTGGTGCCATCAAGATTTATTTAATCGGATCTGATCTTATTTGCTGATCGAGATTACTGCTAATATTATATCGAAGACTGCTGATCTTGATCCCTCTTATTTACTGCTGTTACTGATCAAGATCTGATCAGATTTCAAGACCTGCTGGTCTCTTCTTCAATGAATTGCTGATCCTGATATTTTGTTTTTGTTATTGCTGACCAGAATTACTCTACCTTCCACTGATCTGCTGCCCTCTATTGCTGCTGTTCAGATCTTCTTCAAGATCTGGTTAGTGTGACTACTATTGCTAAATCTACTTCTTCAAGATCTTCTTCAAGATCTGCTGCCATCCGTTGGTCCTACTGCTACTATTGCTATCAATTTGATCTAGTGATCTGCTGCTTGCTTCTGAATAAAGTCTACCTCAACTAGGATTTCTTGATTCCATCATTGGATCGTACCTAATTTTGACGACGAATCCTAGTTGTCATTATTTATCTGCCTGTAATTTTTGGTCCACATCTGTTGATTGGATCTTTGACATTTTTAATTAATGTAAAACATTCACTTGCCTTGTTATCCTGCCCTAGTCCCACTAGGATTTCACCATATTTCTTAATCCAACCGTTGGATGGTTTTGAAATTTGGCTATCCTACTATTGATGTGTCCCTCCGTTCTTTGTCCACATGAAATGTTTCACGTGGGGGGGGGGGGGGATTTTATACTATATCTGCTCAAGTTCATTGAAGAGAGCTTAGCCTACTACTACATGCTCGTGTTTGGAGCTTACTATTGTTGCACGTGATGCAACTTACTACATGCTCGTGTTGGGAACTTACTACAGTTGCATGTGATGCAACCTACTACATGCTCGTGTTGGGAGCCAACTACAGTCGCACGTAATGCAACCTATTACATGCTCGTGTTGGGAGCCTATTACAGTTGCACTTGATCCAACCTCTACTAGCTGTAGCCTACCTACTTATTGCACGTGATGTAACCTACTATTTTGCTCGTGATTGGAACCCACTGTGCTGCTACTACTACTATTACAACTGCTGCTGCTACTACCTGGTTCGCAGTGACCTATACTGTGATACTACTACTACTTGGTTCACAGTAACTTATACTGTGCTATTTTACTACTACTACTACTACTGCTGCTTCTGTTGATACATTGTTTCAAGCTGAACTCTCTCTGTTGATGCTGCTTCCGTTGCTACATTGTTTCAAGTCTATACGATGGGACCTACACACAGTCCTCATCGTGTAGGGCTCATTGACCTGCTCACAGTCGTCATTGTATATGACTTCTTACTTCTGTGCACAGTTGGAGAAGGACTCTACAATTTTGGTTGCTGAGTTGGAATAGGACTCTACTGTCCTAGCTAGTATACAATTCTAATTAGTTTATTAGTTTGCTTTATTAGTTTCTTTTACCAATTAGGCTTATTAGTTTACTTTGTCTTTAGTTTATGACTAAGACTCTGACTTATAGAGTCCTAGATCATATCTAATAGTTGTTTTTTTATTTCTTATAAATACAAGCTACAAAGAGAAGAACACATATACTCTTTCTTTCCTTTACACATCGGATCTCTCCATATTCTCTTATTATTCTATTTTGTTACAAGTATGAACAAGAGAAAAAGGGGAATAAGACAAAGATGTGCTAGTATTAAATGTTAGAGCTGACATTTTAGCGAGTTTGCATCCATTGCAAGAGGACACATCACTGTCATATAAAGAAAATTTTCCCAAATAACCATTAACACTTGATTGTTTTAATATAGTACCAGATATATGTCCCACTCTCGATCTTGAATGCCACAAATAAAAAGGGGAAGAGTTACTGTTCAAATGAAAAGAAGAAAGAGCAGAGGAAGTAGAAACAGGAATGTCCAAATTTTCTAAAACATAAAGGCTTCCAGCTCTATGCCCAGTCCCAACCAGCTTATGTAACTTCCGATCCTGCACAATACAGCCAGAAGACAAAAAAAGAACGTCATAACCTGAGTCAGTCAATTGACTAATGGAAAGTAAATCAAGAGATAACTGAGGAACATGAAAAACATTAGGTAAAGTTAGAATAGAGGAACAAACAGACCCAACAAACTCAACATGCATAGGAGAACCATTGGTGGTTAAGATACTTACAGGATAAGATAAGATGTGACAACTACTAAGGGAAGAAATGTTAGGAGTCATATGATGAGAAGAACCAGAATAAAAAATCCAATGACTAGAGGTTAAACTAGAAATAAGTGATCCGATCAAACTTGAGTGAACAATAGTCGTGGCAGAGACATGCATATGATCCGAAGACGAAGGTAGCATATACTGTAGCTGCTCAATCATTGACTGAACCATGGAGGCTGGGAAATGATCACTGGATGCCGCTGAAGCGGATGTTTGTGTTGCAAGTGCTGTGAGACCCTGTGGAAATTGCGGATAGACAGGCGAGGTGCTACTTTAACCTGCTGGTTCAAAGTGGGGAAGCGGCCCTTTTGGAGTTTAGGACAGCTAGATTTCCAGTGCCCTTTTTTTCGACAAAAGCTACATTCATCAATTCCAACTCTAGTTTTCGGTTTTCCAGTAACCTGAACAAGATTGGACATAGAAGTAGGTAGCAAAGGCGCAGATGAGGCTGCAAATACAAATGGTTGAGAAGAGCCAGCTAGGAAACCTCGAGTCTCTTCGGTAATCAATTCTCGAATGGAAGCATCAACAGATGAAAGAGGAGACCGATTTATAATAGATCCCCTAAGTGGTTCAAACTGATCTCGCAAAACCATAAAAAAATTAAACCAGTCGTTGTCTCTTCCTGTAGGTAATATAACTATCAAAGGATTAGAGATCCTGCAGTTCCATGAGGGCTAATTGTTCCCAATAGTTCATCATCTGAGAGTAGAATTCCTGAATGGATTTATCATCTTGCTTTGCACATCGTTTTCAATTGATATTTTTTTGCAAAATTGGATTCCAGATACATTTGCTTGAGATATGACTAAACATCCTTTGCAGTTTTATACTTCGAACAGTTCATACCAATGTTAGGACCAACTGAGTTTTAAATCTAGGTTAGTACTTGTGCATTTTCCATCTCCCATTTTACTATCACTGTGGCATAAGTTTCTTCCCTAGGAATAGATGGTTTGACCATGGAACCAGTTACATGACCCCATTTGCCTTTGCCAATTAAAAAATTTTTCATTACAGATGACCAATAAGTGTAGTTGCTTCCATTTAACCTGATGCTAATGGTCATATTGTCCTTTTTAATAGACGATGCTCTTATCACAAATGAAAGAGTACAAGATTGTGATCACGAAATACAGTTCCTTTTCGTCTTCTCTTAAAAATAAATTGTACTTACTAGAGAGTGCTGTCACTTGCAATGAATAGATTCACTGAGTAGTTTCGATGAGTAGATGTGGTTCCTTTTCCGATGCAAAGAGGAGGAAGAAACGATGAGTAGATTTATGCAACTTGTGATGGTGAAGTGCAAATAGGAAGAAACAGAGATGCAGATACTTTTTTTTTTTTTTTTGGTGAATAAATAATTGTATTAACAGCACCCCGAACAAGGGCAAACAAAATTGGGAAACCCGAAGGAGCCAGACTTCTTACATACAAGCGAAGGACCTAGCAAGAGGAAACAAAACCCACCTCAGGTGGCGGTAAAATTCCAGGAAGATAAAATGAATCTACTTGCTGTAAGATCTGTAAAGAAGTTCTGAATCGATTCAAAGAACCTGCTTTGATACCATGATAGTTTTGGGAAGAGAAGAAGAAGAAACGGCAGATCCTTTATTAATTCAAAGCTAAAGTCATATTGTATTATAGGTTACAAGAGTTTAATTTACAGACCTAATCTGAACATAAAAGGAAACAAAATAAAAATAAAATCTAAATCAAATCTGCCCTCAACTACTACAGCTAACTAAAGTACCGCTGGCGGTAATATCGATAGTACCGCCAGTGGTACTATTGATATCGCTCACAAGATGAAGGCCTGCCAGTCGAACCATATTACAAATACTCTAGTTTCCAACATCCTCTTTGCAGATACAAGGAATTCAAAACATCAATAAGCTTACATGCGATTTATCAGCAGATGAGCTTATTTTCTCCAGCAATTAGGCAGATATAACATTCATTAAACATAAAAGTACCCACGGAAGTCAGATGGTCAGCGATGAAAATGCTATCTTGAGATGCTTCCTACATAAAAAGTTCACCTTAGTGTAACTTTCTAAAGGAGTTATATCATTTCTTCCTATTTTCAGTCATTGCTACACCTGTTTCTTCATCACTATTTTTGCTTATGAGATCTAGACTGATTTAAAATGACTTACCTGGGAGGTTTCTTGGGTTATGCCAGCTGCATGAGGTCTTGCCTTGCTGCTGCTTTTTTTTTTTCACTTTCTTCTTCCTTCTTTTAACCCCACTAATGATTTTTGTTCGGTTGGCAATCATTGAGTATCAACCCAAGTATTGAAGTCTTTGGTTGTTTTTGCCCGTTGCTTTTCTCTGGAGTTACCAATAGTAAGGAAACAAAAGATGTTTGATGAGTATGTTAATTCAGCAGATAAGCATACAGGGTTGCACTGAAAGTGTGGAAATTGATGCTCAGATGTGCTAGTATCTGTAAAGATTTATGCAGTACAGATATGAACTAGCTGTTAGAAATATTTTCATTTTATGCTTGGCAATTGTATTGAGGGTCTCATGTATACCCCTTGGTTGCCTTTTACAGTATGGTGACATAGTTTTCTTCTTCTTCTCCCGCTCTGGTTGAATTTTTGACCTTAACAAATTCTTTTACGTATATGCTTATTATTGATTCTTTAATGGAACAATAGAAAAAGAGTTATTCAGGAGTTACTCACCTCAAATTGGCTGATGAGGACAATCCTTCGTAAATAGTTAGTGTCTTCTTTTCTCGCATCATTTACTTCTATTTTATGTTTTTCTTGATTTGTTCTTATGGTATTTGTTGTAAGTAATGAACTGATTCATGGTTCGGTTCAATTTAAGTTGATTTGTTTAAGATAAGAAGATAAGAATGACAACTCATGTACACACATTTAACATGTGTTAAATGTGTAATGTGTGTGCTGGGACAGCTTTAAGTACACACATTTAACATGTGTTAAATGTGTAATGTATGTGCTAGGTCAGCTCTACCTACTTTCTTTATTTACCTCATTATAGTTGATTATAAATAAAGGCATTTGGGGGTGAGGTAGATCAACTCACTCATTCATTCTCAATCTCTGATTTAACATGGTATCGGAGCCACCTCTCAAGAGAACTTGACCGCAATCCACCTCTCCCCTCCCTTCTTTCTTCTCCTTGCCACAAGGCTCCTTTCTCAAGAGAACCTGAACGCAAGGTGTATCTGACCCCTTCTCTCTTTACCGCATCCTGTAAATCCTCCTCCTTCTTTTTTTCTTAACCCCTAACCCATTATTAGGGCTGTAATTTAAGAGGATGTCATAAATTGACAAAGTTGCAGTCTTTTTTTCCTCTTGAAAACAAAAAAAAACTAAATTTATCACAGAGACGGGAAGATTTCTCAGCCAGCATATGCCGCAAGCCATTCTAGGGTTTTTATTTGCTGCGGTTTGTCCTTTTTTGTTGAGAAATATTAATTCTCTGTGGTGAGCAGCATCTCTTGGACCAAGCACCATCGGCGGCAATCTCTTTTTGAATTTTTTTTTCCATCTCAGTGCAGCCCATACTTGCGGAATCCTTCTTCTGAAAAAAAAAAAAACATCATTCCAACACAGGTATTCCTTTGTTGGATTTTTTATGGAATTGATATGGGAAGAATCGATTCCTATTTTTCCATGATCATGGTTGTTGAGTGCATTGAATTCTGAATTCTCAGATTTTATGGTGTCGTTTTTTTTTTTTCACAGAGAAATATCTGAGTTGTTACATTAGTGACATCTATTATTACATCATGTCTGGATTATCTGATGCTACTTCCTTTGAGGTACCAAAATTGGAATTGACTACCATTGCTTTAAATCCTGTGAAATTGAATGGGACCAATTATCTTATGTGGTCCAAGACAGCCTATATGGCCATTGCTGCTAGAGGACTCCTTGGATATATTAATGGTGCGCTTACAGCACCCGACCCAAGTGATAAATT
The DNA here is from genome assembly GCA_028583415.1 of Protea cynaroides. Taxonomy (NCBI): domain Eukaryota; kingdom Viridiplantae; phylum Streptophyta; class Magnoliopsida; order Proteales; family Proteaceae; genus Protea; species Protea cynaroides. The sequence continues at coordinate 31,437,637 of CM053271.1, forward strand.
TTACAATAAATGGGTCTCTGAGAATTCAATTGTGATGACCTACCTTATTGGATCTATGGAACCAAAGATAGATCGGGGTTCTGTGTTACTACCTGCTGCTGCCCATATTTGGACTGCTGCTAAGGAGTCTTACTCACAAGTAGGAAATTACTGCATCATATTTGACCTACATGTCAAGATTGGGTCCCTGAAACAGAAGGAACTTTCTGTGGCTGACTACTATTCAGAACTCCGAAGCTTGTGGCAAGACCTAGACTACTATGACACCTTCACAGCTGCTTGCGCAGTGGATGCTGCTACTATGAAAAGTGCTTAGGATAAACTCAGAGTTTATACATTCTTAGCTGGTTTAAACTCTGACTTTGATCACGTCCGCTCACAAATTCTGAACCGTGAGCATCTCCCAACTTTGGAGCAGACTAATGCAATTTTACAAAATGAGGACTTACGGCGTATCTCAATGATGCCTATTGCACCAGTTGAGCGATCTGCGCTTTACTCTACACAGCCTTCAGCACACTATTCTTCTCTTAAGGAACATATTCGTTGTACTCACTGTGGCAAGGAGCGCCACACTAAAGACACCTGCTGGAAGTTAAATGGGAAACCCCCAGATTTTGAAGCCAAAAGACGGGAGAAAAAGTCTAAGTTTGGAAAGATTCCACAAGCACATCAGACGGAAACTTGTGAACAGCCCGGACCTCCAACTGTTGTATCTTCTGTGCTCACTTCTGAAGAACTTCAGGCTTTCAGGAATCTTCTACGATCCACTGCTGCCACCACTGGTCATCATTTAGCTATAGGGCCATCAGGTTCATTCTTTGCTCGGTCAGGTACATCCTATGCAGGTCAATGTGCTTCCAATATCACCCATCCATGGGTAATTGATACTGGAGCCACTGATCACATGACAGGTTCTTCCTCTTCATTTATTCTGTATTCTCCCTCCTCTAGACAGGATACAGTCCGAGTTGCAGATGAGACTCTTTCTCCTATTTTGGGAAAGGGGTCCGTCCGTTGCTCCCCAAATCTTACTTTACAGTCTGTGCTTCATGTCCCGAATTTTTCTACAAACTTACTTTCTATTAGTAGTCTTACAAAATCCTTGAACTGTAAAGTTACTTTTTTCCCTTCTTATTGTGTTTTTCAGGATCTGGAAAGCGGGAGGACGATTAGACATGGTAGAATGCATGGTGGCCTCTACCTTCTTGCAGATGGTCCTTCATCACCAATAGCATATCAGCCTCCACTCATTACCCAACCAACCCCGCACTCTCTTTACTCTCCTATCAGTACTTTACAATAGTGGCACCGTCGTTTAGGGCATCCTTCCACTGTTGTGTTATCTCAGTTATTTCCTTTTTTATTTAAACAATGTAATCAGGACGAGTTATTATGTGAAGCCTGTATTCTGGCTAAACAGGCTTGTACCTCCTATAAACCTACTTATATTAGGAGCACTGGTATTTTTGACTTGGTTCATTCAGATGTTTGGGGTCCTGCTCGGGTTTCTTCTACTTCTGGTCACCGATGGTTTGTCACATTCATTGACTGTCACACCCGTGCCACTTGGGTTTACTTGATGCAAAACAAGAGTGATGTTTTCTCATGCTTCCGTCAGTTCCACAAAATGGTACAAACCCAGTTTCATGCTTCACTAAAAATACTTCGAAGTGACAATGGTCGGGAATACTTAGAAGGTCATTTTCAGCAATATTTACTGGATCACGGCATCATTCATCAGACGAGCTGCGTTGACACACCAGCACAAAATGGGGTGGCTGAAAGAAAAAACCGCCATCTCCTTGAGACAGCCCGCGCTTTAATGATGGATGCTCATGTTCCTGCACATTATTGGGGCGATGCAGTCCTCACAGCCACATCCTTGATCAATCGGCTTCCATCTCACCTTCTTCAAAACAAGGCACCACTAGAGCTCTTACTTGGCGATTCCTCCTTCCCACTGCCACCTAAGGTGTTCGGTTGTGTGTGTTACGCACGCAATCATCACCTACATGGAAAACTGGAGGCACGAAGTCTACGGTGTATTTTCTTGGGCTATCCGGCAACTCAAAAAGGATATAGATGCTATCATCCTCCTTCTCGCCGGATGATCATTACAAGGGATGTTATTTTTCATGAGAGTTTAATGTATTACCAGTCCCATCTTCAGGGGGAGCCTGCACCAGTTGAAGTCGAAGATGTGCCTTTACTTATATCAACATCTCCTGAGGAAGTAAGGGTACAAAGTTGTGTGGACTCAGACAGCTCATGTACACCAAGTAAAAATGACGAAATACCAGAACCTCTTCCTACACCAAAGTCTCTAAAACCTCTTCCTACACTAGAGTCTCCATCCACTCTTACCGTACCCAACCAATCTAATCCTAGCCCTAAGCCGTTGCAAGTATATAGCCGTGCCAGAAGCAAGCATGGACGGGCCACTACCATCAACGCAACTACTCCACATGTCCCTTCGTCAGCCCAGGATCTAGATATTGAGGAGCCCACAGGTAAGGAGCTTTTAGACTCTGCTTCTGATCTCCCTATTGCCCTTAGAAAGGGTACTAGGACTTGCACTCTTCATCCCATCTCTAATTTTGTTTCGTATAATTCATTATCTCCTTCCTATCATGCTTTTGTGTCCTCTCTCTCTTCTGTGTCCATTCCTCAAAGATGGCAGGATGCAATTACTAATGAGCGGTGGAAAACAGCAATGGAAGAAGAAATGAGAGCACTGAAGAAAAATAACACATGGGAGCTTGTTTCACTCCCTACAGGGAAGAGGCCGATAGGGTGCAAATGGGTGTTCACCATCAAACAGAAGGCAGATGGGACAGTAGACCGCTACAAAGCAAGGCTAGTAGCTCGGGGATTCACTCAGACATACGGGATCGACTATCAAGAGACTTTTGCCCCAGTTGCAAAAATGACTACTGTCCGAATTATCTTAGCATGTGCTGTGCATCACCATTGGGATCTCCAACAGCTAGATGTGAAGAATGCGTTCTTACAAGGGGAGCTGACTGAGGAGGTTTACATGGATTATCCACCTGGCCTCTCAAACCACATTAGTAGTGACAAGGTGTGTAAATTGAAGCGTGCATTGTATGGATTGAAACAGTCTCCTAGAGCATGGTTTGGAAGGTTTCACAGTGCCATGATAGGATTCGGCTACACTCAAAGTAATGCGGATCATACTCTGTTTATGAAGCACTCTGGTGGGACTATTACAACACTACTGGTGTATGTTGATGACATCATAGTTATAGGAAATAATGATGCTGAAATCACGAAGTTAAAGGCATTCTTGGGACAGGAGTTTGAGATAAAAGATCTAGGAAAGTTAAGGTATTTTCTTGGGATAGAGGTAGCCCGATCTTCTAAAGGGATCTTTCTATCTCAAAGAAAATATGTTTTAGATCTCTTAACAGAGATTGGTATGCTTGGTTGCAGTCCGTGTAATACTCCATTAGACCCTAACACTAAAATCAAAGAAAAAGATGGCGCACCAGTCGATAAGGGGAGGTATCAGCGTTTAGTTGGAAGGTTGATTTACTTGTCTCATACTCGCCCAGACATCGCCTTTGCAGTCAGTCTGGTGAGTCAGTTCATGCATGATCCCTACACCAAACATATGGAAGCTGTTTATGGGATATTGCATTATCTCAAGGCAGCTCTAGGGAAAGGGATTTTGTTAACTCCAAATGATCACTTAAAAATAGAAGGTTATACTGATGCTGATTGGGCTGGAAGTCCAGATTGGAAGTCCATATCTGGTTATTGCACATTTGTGGGGGGCAGCCTAGTCACATGGCGTAGCAAGAAGTAGAATGTGGTTGCCAGATCCAGTGCAGAAGCAGAGTTCAGAGCTATAGCCTAAGGCATATGTGAGCTTTTATGGTTACAAAGCCTGTTGAAGGATTTAAAGATTCAATATTCTCAGCCTATGACTTTATGTTGTGATAATAAAGCAGCCATCTGCATTGCTCATGACCCCATACAACATGACCGAACTAAGAATGTGGAGATAGATTGACATTTCATAAAGGAAAAGTTGGAAAGTGGTCAAATTCAGATTCCTTTTGTCAAATCAACTGACCAGCTTGCGGACATCTTCACCAAAGGACTACATGGAAAACAATTTCATGTCATTTTGTCCAAGTTGGGCATACATGACATATATGCACCAACTTGAGGGGGAGTGTTGTAAGTAATGAACTGATTCACGGTTCGGTTCAATTTAAGTGGATCTGTTTAGGATATGAAGATAAGAATGACAACTCATGTACACACATTTAACATGTGTTAAATGTGTAATGTGTGTGCTGGGATAGCTTTATGTACACACATTTAACATGTGGTAATGTGTGTGCTAGGTCAACTCTACCTACTTTCTTTATTTACCTCATTATAGTTGATTATAAATAAAGGCATTTGGGGGTGAGGTAGATCAACTCACTCATTCATTCTCAATCTCTGATTTAACAGTATTGTATCACTATATTTAGATTGATCGTTATCCTCACTCATGTTAGAGGTAAGCTCATTCTTTTACTCTTTTGATTGAATTCTGAATAATGAACTTTGCTACCTAATACCAATTTGTATTTGAATTCCTTTTGCTCAGTTAATTCCGTATGATTTTTTTCTTTCTTTCAAAATGGAAGCCTATGTTTTAATTCTCCAGCCATATATTCTGTAAGAATATTAGGTTGTCCATGATGTTTTGTGATTCTTGTGATAAAAATGCTGAGTTTTCGGTATGATATTCCTGATCTAAATTTAGCAGGAAGAAGATTTTCCCTAGCATGTTCTGACCTGGCTTGTTATAATGAAAAAGTAGAGGAATCAGAATCAATACAAGATGAAGTGGATAAAGATCTCACCATTTCCAAAGGAACTGAAGTTACATCTTTTCATTTCTATTCTTGATTTCTTTTATAATGTATTCATGGCCCCCAAACTATTAAGTGATAACATCTTGTCAGCAGACATGCAAGACTTCAATGAGCAAGCAACTATTAGAGGGTTGATTTCTGCTCTTTATCATGAGCTTGTTATATGTTGTACTCCCTAATCTCCCTCTGTCCAGAAAGATAGTCCTGTTTGAGGTTTTTCACTGGTCCAAAATGTTTTTCAATTTTAGAAACCATGATATGAAGTTTTATTAGATTTCCCTTAATACTCCTATTTAATCAGCCACACATTTATAGTATTCACTTGTCTTTTTTGTTGCTTCCTATTCCATTTGTCAAATTAAATAGAGAGGCGCTGTAATATAGATATAAGGGTATTCTAGTACTTGTACATTTTCTTATTTCACTTATTATAAATCAAGTGTGGGGCTGTCATTGACACCCTAATTCATTCCTCCAAATCAACATGGTATTAGAGCGAGCCGTCTTGGGATCCCAACCCTAGCTGCCTCCACTACATCTTCTTTCTCCCTCTTGTTTTTCTCCACCATAGCTGTTGCCACGACTCTCTCTTCTTCCTCTCGTTTTTCCACCACACCCTTACCGCTTCTCTCACTCTCGCCTCCCTCACCCCCGACGACTCTTGGTGGGTTAGACAACAGCCACCGAGAGTGTCGGTGCTTTCTTTCCTTGGGTTCTCTACTTCTCACATGGTTTGAGAATCCTCGGTTGTCACCTATTACCAGTTTTTTTGTCCATGCTACAAGCCGTTTTTTCCTGCTTGTAAGGATGTATTTGCTGCTTCACTTTCTGTTACCTGTGGCAGATTCTAGCCTATCTCTTGTTTTTGATTGGTAATCATGTCTGCTATTTCTACTGCATCAACTGGAACTGAAGGGGCTGGTCATAGCACCCATTCTGATTTTCCTTTGTTCCCTGTGAGCTCCATCCATCTTGTGGTAGCATTTATTTGATGTGGTCATGGACTCATGGTCATGTTACCTTTCGATTGATTCCCGCGGTTATGTGGGATATATTAAGGGTGCCAAGACCAAGCCTTCTATTGCTGGTGACCTGAAGACAAATGGGGTTCTGCAAATTCTCTTGTGATGTTATTCCTCAACTCTATGCAACCCAAATTGCAAGGGGTTAATTACTCTTGGATACTGCTGCCAAGATCTGGACAGCTGCCAAGGATACCTATTTCTAAGTTGGGAACGATGCATAGTTCTATGAACTAAGAAAGAAGCTTCATAAGACCAAGCACAAGGATTTGACTTTTTCTAATTATTATTCTGAGTTACATAGCTTGTGGCGAAGGTTAGACTTGTATGATACTTTTCAAGCTACCTGCACTGATGTTGCTAACGCCTTTCAGAAGCGGGAAAATAAATTTTGGGTCTCTGAATTTTTGGCTTGATTCGTGCTCAAGTTCTTAGCCAAGAACCTTTCCCCACCTTGGCATAATCGTATTCCTTGGTATAGTTAGAGGATAGCCGACGCACTGCTATGCTCCCTTAGGTCTCTGGAGACCACTTTGCTTTGTGCAATGGCTTTCGTTCTCAGCCTCAAGGTGGCCCTGCTCATACTGGTGATCATCTTGCCACTGCTCGAGACTTTATCAAGTGTGAGCATTGTAGTAAAGGACACCATACTATAGTTTTGCTGGAAACTTCATGGTTGTCCTACCAATTCCTCCTCTCGCGATTGAGGACGTGGTTGGTCTTCTCATGCACATCATACTGAGACTTCTGAGTAATCTCCTGGCAATGCCAATGTCGAGAATTCCTTTTCCTTGGATGAGTTGGCTGTGCTCTGCCTTATAAAGTCCCGTTTGGACTCTCCATCCACTGCCCCCATCTACCACTTCCATGGTTTACTCTGATTCCAACCTTGTTGCCTTAGGTATTTCCTTCGGTGGTCACTGTGTGTCCGTTGTTACTCATCCTTGGATAATTGGCTCCAGTGCTGCCGATCACATGACTGGCTTCGCTAGTATATTCTTTAAATATTATCCTTGTTCCGGTAAGGACAAGGTTCAGGTGGTCGTGGTTTTCTTTCCTCTGATTCTGGGAAGGGTTCTATTGCTTGCTCCTCTTTACCTTTTCATTCGGTTCTCCATGTTCCCAAACTTACTTCTAATCTGCTTTCCATTAGTCGTCTTACTACCAATCAGAACTGTAAGGTAACCCTTTTTCCTTTCATTGTCTTTTTCAGGATTTGATAATAAAGAAAATGATTGGCTGTGGTAAGGTACATGGTGGAGCTCTATTTGCTTGACCATAGGATCTCTGCTGCTTGTTAGGCACATCAGACATATTCTGCTTCCACTTCTTTGGCTTCTGCTGCTGATTTGTTACTTTGGCATAAATGGCTAGGTCACCCACCGGTTGACACTTTAATTAAAGTTTCTCTCCAGCTTTGTTTGGTTACAAGGGGAATTGAAGGGAAGGGAAGTGAAAATTTTTAACTTTTAAAGGAAACTTTTTTAATGATTACAGCACATGCTATCACATTTGTATGTAACTAATTCCAAATCATTCCATATTTTGTTTTTGGTTGTGTCTGTTTTGCTCGGAACCAACAACATCCTAGGAAGCTAGATCCACATGGTCTCCGTTATGTCTTCCTTGGTTACTCGGCTACCCAGAAAGGCTACGCGTGTTATCACCCGCCGTCTTGCCGTGTCTTTGTGACTATGGATGTGGTGTTTCACGAAACTGCCTCTTATTTTTCTCTGGCACCTCATCCTGGGGGGGGAGCCGCTAAGTGGTGATGATGTGCCTACTGTCACGCCGCTTTCGGCTTAGTTCGTAGCTGCACCACTGGTTCTGGACGAGATAGTGATAGTGCTTGTGCCTCTGCCTTCAATTCAGGGGAAATCACGACTGTACCTTTGGCTTCAGTTCAGGGGGAGATGGTGACCATGTCTACAGTGTAAGTTTATGCTTGTTGACCCCACCACCTCTCCAAAAACTCTGCCCAGTCCATTGCTACCTGCTGATCCAGGTCCTTCCGCTGGTAGTCCTTCTGATCACTCTCTGGATTTACCAATTGTTGTCTGAAAGGGAATAAGATCGTGTACGCAACCATCCTTTTGTGTATTCCTTGTCCTCTGTTTCTATTCCTCATACTTAACAGAAGGCTCTTAATGCTCCCAGGTGGAAGGCAGCCATGGTTGAAGAAATGCATGCCCTTATAAAAAGAATGATACTTGGGTCCTTATCTCTCTTCCCCCCAGAAGAAAACCATGAGGTGCAAATGGGTCTTTGTTGTGAAGCAGAACATGGATGGGACCGTGAATCGGTACAAGGCCAGATTAGTTACTCGTGGCTTCAATCAGACTTATGGCTTGAACTATTAGGAGACGTGTGCTCCTGTTGGCAAGATGAACACCATCCTTGTTATTCTCTCCTGTGCTGTGAATCTCGGATGGGACTTGCAAAAAAAAAAAAGGGCGTCTCAGTACACGAGGCTCTTGCTACTGTAAGGTCTAGGGAGGGCAAAATGTACGCAACTTTACCCCCACAATGTGGAGAGGTTGTTTCCAGGATTCGAACCCATAACCACCAAGTTGCAATATGACAACCTTACCGTCACACCAAGGCACACCCTCTCGGATGGGACTTGCAACAACTTGACATTAAGAATGCTTTTTTTTGTAATGAGTTAAACGAAAAAGTGTGCCTAGATGTTCCCCCTAGTTTCTCTGGTCCTAAAACTTAAGGGAAAGTGTGTAAGCTCAGACATGCTCTTTAGGGGTTGAAGCAGTCTTCTCATGCTTAGTTTGAGAGACTTCACAAAGCCATGGTGTCCAACGATGACACACAAAATCATGCTGATTTGGTTGAAAGAAAACTGCTCTTATCGTCTACATAGATGACATTGTGGTCATTGGTAATGATACAACTGAGATTTATCGTCTGAATGCTTACTTGAGTCAAGAGTTTGAGATTAAGGACCTTGGCAAGTTGTGTTATTTCCTTGGTATTGATGTTGCTTATTCTATCAAAGGTATTTTCTTATTGCAGCAGAAATATACCCTAGACCTTCTTTCTGAGACAGGGATGCTTGGTTATAAGCCAGCCGACACTCTTTTTGAAGCCAATGTACATCTTTTGCGAGCAAATGGTAACCCTGTGGATAAGGGTCAGCACCAGCGGCTTGTTGGCAAGTTGAAATACTAGCGGCTTCTTGGCAAATTGATTTATTTATCTCGTACTCACCCTGACATAGCTTTTCCAGTCGGTTTTGGTGAGTTAGTATTATGCATGATCCCTGTTCTTTCCATTTGGAGGCTCGGGTCTTGCTGTATCTGAAGTCGGCCCCGGGTAAAGGGATGTTTTTTTTTCCCCAAATGGTTTTGCGTGTGAAAGCTTTTACTGATGCTGATTGGGGAAGTTCTATTGATGATCGCAGATCTACTACTGGTTATGGCACATTTATCTGTAGTAATCTGGTCACTTGGAAGAGTAAGGAATAGGTTGTTGTTCCAACTTCTAATGCTGAAGTCGAATTTCAGGCCATGTCTCATGGCATATGTGAGCTGATGTGGCTTCAGAGTCTTATGCGAGATCTCACCTTACCTGTTCCTCTACCACTGATGCTATGTTGTGATAGTAAGTGACATCAGCATTGCTCATAATATAGTTCGACACGATTGTACAAAGCATGTGGAAATTGATCGCCATTTTATCAGAAAAAGCTGGATTCCGGTCTTATTTGTATTCCTTTTGTTACTACTATGGATCAACTTGCTGCTATTTTTGCCAAATGGTTGAGTGGTAAACTTTTTCATCTTATTGTATGCAAGTTGGCCATGTGTGATATCAATGTACCAACTTGAGGGGGAGTGTTATAATATGGGTGTAAGGGTATTCTAGTATTTGTATATATTCTTATTTCACTTATTATAAATAAAGTGGTGGGCTGTCATTGACACCCTACCAAATCAACTAGGGGTAATGTTGGAAGCAAGGTTTGAATTAGTAGTTGATTAATGCATTAACAAAAACATCCTTAAAATGTGGGGTTTTTTTTTCTTCAAACAAGACAGTTTTTTTGAGAGACAGGGAGTAGAAAGCAGGTTGAAACCATTGTAGGAAATCTAGGTTTTCTAACTCGACTCACCCTCAATAAAACCTGGTGACTCTGGCAAGTCAAGCCTGGTCAGGATGAGCAATGGTTTCTAGTTTTTAAATAGAATAAATACACATCATTAAAAAAAAAAAATAGAAAAAGACAAAAATATGAAAATTTCAGAAGAAAAAAAAAACCAAGGAATTACAAATCAATGAATTTTGTTTGTTCAGTTGATGGGGAGGGCAAGAGTTACAATACTTATAATTGGTTATAAACCATAAAATTTGTCTGAGGACAAGAAATGAAGCAGAGAGGACATGACCACCAAACTCAGTGAGTTTTGATCGACTTGGGTAAAAATACTGAATCACAAGTAACTCGGGAAGACTTGGATCAAGACTTGTCACTTTTTAACACTGGACGAGTCTTCAAGACACTTGACTAGGTTTCTTTTTTTTTTTTTTTTTTTTTTTTTACTCGACTTGGACGACTTGCCTAGGTCAAGACCTGGTTTTCCAAAAATGGTTGAAACCCTTACAGTGGGCACTTCAAATCATGGGAAGAACATGATGCAAATAGTATGTGGAGTTAATCTTGGGACCAAGTTATCCTTATCTTGCTCATCCCTGCCAGGTTCTCTATTTTTTTTTTCGGGAGGTTGGTATTATTGTAATAGGGGGTTTTCTGTGTCTGTCGAATCAGAGGTGGCTGATCATGTGTGTTAGGCAAAATGATGTTATTTGTTTGTTCCAAATATTTCTTTCTTTGGGTTCATTAGAATTAGGGTTCTTGTAGCAGTAGCTTTCATGGTCCTATAGCTTAATTTGTTGTATCTGTATTGCTGCTTTTTTTTTTTTTTTTTTGTAACAAATGCATGGCTGAGAAGTAGGGTTAGAAATGTTATAAGTATATTTGTTGAGGCTGTATTTGATTATCTTGCATCATGAAATAAATTGGATGTTTTGAGATTTTTTTTTTTTTTTTTTTTTTTTTTTTTTGCATTCCTGGTTGTTCAAGACCAGAACTCCTTTTTGGTGCTATAATTTTCAGAGGCCTTCTTCAGTTTCTTCTTTACCCTCTTACAAACCAACCACACTTTTTTTTTGGTCGGTTCAGACTCCAGACCCTGAAGGGTGCCCCATAGGGGGATTCTGGATGCAAGGCATCCGATGAAGGGGAGAGTCGAACAAGCGACCTCCCTGGACTTAGGCCAACACTCTCCGTGTCTGGCTGCCAGTATCGCTCTACGAGGTGCTTCCCCAACCAATTACACTATATTTGGTCCTTCCTCTTGCTAACTGTTTGTCTGACTTCTGAGATTCAAGTATTCACTTGTTAGGGGGTACTAATTTTCTTACTGTGGCATGAACCAAAACTCAAGTGATGCAGTGACAGGTTGTAGTGTTCTATCAGTATGGGTCTTTATGCTGTTTTGTGAAGTCTTATCGTGACCCCAAAGAAAGAAAGAAGAAGAGGAAAAGGCAAGCTCACAAAGGTTTAGGGTTGAATGGGTTATTAGAGATGGTGCTTGAATAGGGACCTTTCGTTTCTAATTGCAGTGTTAATGTACAAGAGACTACCAAATAGTTAAAGAATACTATGATCGTAGTGGAACTAAACTTCTTTTCTTGTCAGCCTTACTGGCTGTTTAATTTGCCCTGCAGATTGAGCCCTTCCATCTTGGCCACCTATATCCCAAAGTGACTAACTAAAAAGATGACAAAAAGTGAGAGAAAAAAAAAATAATTTGCATTTCATTCTGTTCTTGTATGATGTTGCTTTTGCAAGAGATCAGTTAATCCAATAATTGTAGAATTGGGGAAGTGGTATGGATTTCAGTAACAATCGGTTAAAAATAATAAGATTGGGAAATAAAAAGAGTCAAAGAAAATGATTAGCTAGAAATGATAGAATAATCTAGTTCTCATGGGACAACGAATTATTCTGCTTCTTCTTAGCCTCGCATAACTGTTTAATTTTCCCCACACATTGAGCAACTGAAATTTTTTATAGAATTATATCATGAAACAATCAAGCTAATTTGTGTCAACTTTTCTTGTATGATCTTGCTTTTGTAAGGGATATGCTGTAAATTGTTTAGGGCCATTATCCAGTGCTGGTCCTGGGAGGGGTGAGTTTGGAGTCGGTCCTAATCTTTGGCATTTTTGCTTGAAGTGGCTGCCTTCAAGCTTAGAACCCAGGCATTTGCCCTGGCAACCCAAACCTTTTATCATTGCTGTAAGCAATGGCTCCTGATATGTTGTGAATTGTTTGCATTACCAAAATCTATTTTTGCAGGTTATAGCAGAAAGAATGTCGGAGGAAGAAATTGGGGGTTTAAAGGAGCTGTTCAAAATGATTGACACAGACAACAGTGGAACAATTACTTTTGATGAGCTAAAAGAAGGTTTAAGAAAAGTAGGCTCTGAACTCATGGAGTCTGAGATCAAGGCCCTTATGGATGCGGTAAATAAATTTCTAGAAATACAGCGATAAAATTTTACGGTTTTGTTAAGATTGAGTACATTTATACATAGGATTTTGAAATGCTTATGCAGTCACCATAGGTTTGTTTCTGTTGCTTTCTTTATTCTAATATCAGCTGCTTACCAAGATAAATCTTAACATGGGAAGTTTGGCAGGCTGACATTGACAATGATGGGACGATAGACTATGGTGAATTCCTTGCTGCTACCATGCACATGAACAAGATGGAGAGAGAGGAGAATTTGATGTCTGCCTTCTCATTTTTTGACAAAGATGGTAGTGGTTCTATAACCATTGATGAGATCCAGCAAGCTTGCAAGCAGTTTGGTCTGAGTGATGTTCACCTGGATGAGATAATCAAAGAAATTGATCAAGACAATGTAGGTCCTCCATCTTCATACTACAAAGTTTAAAAAATATACTTTTTCTAGGCAGTGTATTTTCCTTGATGCATTGTCTTCTCTTGCTGTGTAAATACATATATGGAATCTCAATTTTATTGCATGGAGTCTATCGTTTGGAGCTAATTTTCATTATTTGGTTTTTTATCAAACAGGATGGGCAAATAGATTATGAGGAGTTTGCAGCAATGATGAGGAAAGGCAATGGAGGGATTGGGAGGAGAACTATGAGAGGCAATTTGAACTTCAACTTGGGTGATGCCTTCCGAGTAACAGATTCGTGATGTACTTTACCGACTGGCCTAAGTATCATACTGTAGTCAATCTTTTTGTATAATTAAGGTGCAGCATTTATGCAGTGGTTAATCTTTTGATTTGTAGATTCTGATCATTATTTTTTGTTTATGTCTACTAAATGTTGTCATCTGACCATAAAAGTTTCAAGGCCTACTCTATACTAATTCATTCCATATGGGTACAATCAACCAATCTCCTATCTTCTCTATTTTGCAGTGGGATCCAGGGTCTAACTACAAATGCATGTATATGAGACGAAGAGTAGTTGACTAAAAGCTCAGTTTGGATCATGGGGCTTCAAATAGCCAGGAATTACATTGATTTGCATTAGATCAGGTGGAGAGGAATCGACATCTCGGGAATTGTATCCTTGATCTTCATTCTTAATTCCCATAATAATTAAGAATTGAGACCTGAACCTGAAGTTGTGGAGTTTGATCTATATTTGAGATGTGGAATTTTGTACATTCACAGGAATCAAATCTATCAGCTGGTCAAATCATCCTCGCCATGTTCAATGCAGAATGAAATCAATTCATCGCTGTTTGGATTTTGCTGTCTAAACCGAGCCTAAAAGAAACAAAAAGATACTAGGTTTTAAAAATTAAGATACTTGGCACCAATAGATTACTTATCAGGGAAAAAAGGTAAATTATTATTGTCATAAGGGTTTGTTATTTTTTCAAATGTCACAATATATCTATTCTATCATATGGGCAGATGATGTATTCATTCCTACCATTGGATAGATAGATCATGGTCTAAATTAGCAACATGTCGAATTTCAAGCTCTAATTCAGATTCTTCTAGATCTATGATTAGAAGATTCATTGTTTTGAAATAATTCAGATGCATGCCAATACAAAAATGGGTAATTACTTCAATTTGAACTTGAAATTTGATGTGTCTAATCTAGAGTTTTCTCTATCCAATAGTTGGCATGGATACATCATCTATCCACATGGTAAAATAGATGTTTTTGTGATTTTTGAAAAAATATTAAATATTTGTGACAATAATAATTCACCTTAAAAATAACATCTTACAGGGGGATTCACAACCTTCTATTGCATTAATTCCACTCTAGCCAAGGCCTTTTTGTTTTGTTATTAAAGTTTTGGGAAAAAGAAGTACTGTCTCTATCATTATTGTCCTTGAAATTGAGACTCCTTTCTCTCTCATCCAAGTGATCAGATACGGATTCTTTTTATATTTCAATTTTTCCCGTTAGAATATGAGATTCCAATATTCTCAGTTTTTTTTTTGAAAATCCTCTTCCCATAAGTTTTTCCTACAAATGATATTGTACATGGAAATTTTATTGTGTAGAATTTTTTCTTATTTTCCAATGTTATTTTTTCATTTTATATAAAAACAAATAATGCAAAATCTTATTAACCAAAAAAAAAAAAATTTATTGTCCTTTTTAACATGGAAACAAAGAATTGAATTTTATACTCAATGATGCTCATCAAAGGAGATTGAGAGACCTCATGGGCAATAAACAGACATGTTTAAATAGTGCAATATTTTGGTGCAATTCAGCCCTATTATTTAAAATGAATTTGCTAGTATGACAGAAATGATCATCAGATGACCATGCAAATAACTCTAATTCATTCCACATTTGGTTATTAGTTTTCATTTTATCTCTTGCTTTTGAAGAGTAAATAAAAATTATATCTACAAAATATCATTATTAATCATGTTAAGAAAGTCGAATAGTTTATATAATCAAATTATACAATGAATCAATGATTATATGCGTTCCATTTTTAAGTTTGAAAATTTTACCGTTCATCCTTTTTAAAGCAAACGAAGCTTAGATTCACATCCTCTCCTCCCAGAGGTTCGGGAGGAGAAGGGGCGGCCTTGTTAGATGGCTGACACTTGGGGCTCAGGTGAATCCGAACCCTCCATCCGAGCCGACAAAAGGGTGTCGGTTCGGATGGAAGGCTCAGATTCACTCGAGCCCTAGGTGTCGGCCATTTAACGTGGCCGCTGCCTCTCCTCTTGAACCTGTGGGAGGACAGGATTTGGATACAATGAAGCCTACAAGGTCCATTAAGAGAGGCCTCTCAAGATGGCCCTACAATCTACCATGTGGCAGCGAAGTTGAAAGCTAGAATTTGTAGACATGCTATTATGCTATCCTGTTACCCTTTAGTACTGTTGCGAGTTTCTGTCTCAAAGCATTACACCACCATACAACAAGGCACAATGAGAAATGAAATTAGGTAAGGATTTGGATTATGGAGAAAACATTAAGGCTCAGTTTGGTTGTAAAGAAAATTAAAAAAGAAAATTAAAACGAAGGGAAGTGAAAATTTTTAAACTTAAAATGAAACTTTTATAACTATAACACAACATGATCGTACAAAATACTTAAATTTATCAGCATATTTAGTAATGATACTTATTAGATATAAAATTTATTTTATTTTTCAAATATACAAAGGATTTGAATGTAAAATGAAATGTAAGTTAATAATTAAATATATAATGATTTAGAATTAGTTACATAGTCATGTGATGGATTTGGCTCCTCTGTGGTGAGGCCAAGGTGGCAGTGAGGATTACTGCCACTCAAAGTGGATCAGACACATCCCGATGCAATTCAAAGGGCATCAGAATGTGTTTCGACCCACTTTGAGTGGCAGTGAGGATCACTGCCACTTTGACTTGATTACAGAGGATTTTTTTCCTCACGTGATAGCATATAATGATTACACAAGTTCCTCACTGCCACTTTGACTTGATTACAGAGGATTTTTTTCCTCACGTGATAGCATATAATGATTACACAAGTTTCATTTTTATGTTCAAAAATTTTCATTTCTTTTCTTTCTAATTTTCCTTGCAACCAATCAAAGTTTAAACACATAATTGTGTTAGCAAATTTTCACAGTTCCCTCCTAGGAACATCTCTCTTTGGTGAGATTAAATGCAATGAGAAAGATCTCCCAAAAGAAACTTCTGAAAGAAGCAATATATTTGAATACCACAAAGATTTTAACAAGTAAAACCATACAACTTGAAGCATTGACATCTTGAACCGGAGCTAATAGAATCTACACCAAATAAAGTCCACAAATAAACTAGATTGGGTTCAGCTTTGGCCTAAACTGTAACCATCAGTGCTCAATTCTACCTGGTCCATTGCCTTGCACTCTTAAAAAGAGGACAAGCAGAAACAAAAGGATAATCCCACATTGGCTGTAAAGTAGAATACCACAAAGATACGGGTATTATATAGGAATTTGTACAAACATCTTAATAACTCACGGAGCCGGTGAGCACAGGGCGAACTATTCTTTCGCCTTTTACTAAAGAAAACCGTGTGTTCGCCGCATTGAGCGGCATTTGCCTTTTTTTGGAGGGGCTTACATCTACGAGGTGTTGGCCCCCGTAAAACTGAAAATAAAACCTTTTATTTTATTCCCTTGGATTATCGATTTCTGTTTCTAGGTGAATCACATTTAGGAAGTTCTGTGATTGCTGCATATTGTTAAGGGAAAAGTTTTTGTGATTCGTTCCTCATGTAAGGAGAGACCCATTCAAAACTGCTCCCCAAAGACCCTCTCCCTGTTTGTTTGTAATACCTATTATACTTCCCTAGGCTTGTCTAAGGTTTAGGGAGATAAGGACTAACCAGATTAGGGCTGTGTTTGGTATGCATCTTAGGTCAGGAACACATTCTTAGATGTGTATGAACTACTAAGGCCCAACTGAAACCAAATGAAACAGACTGGTCGACATCCCATGTCCAAAGTTCCAACATTAGCTCTTTAGAGATTCGATAGTTGAAAATATGGCTAATTATCCATTATTAATATAATAATAGAATGTGATGTTTCCAAAAATCACAAGACAAATCTGGATCTTTCGTTTTTACAGTTGTTTTAATTTAAACCATTTAGAGTTAAGAGAGTGCATAATAATGTATAAAGTATTGGTACACATGCATGAATACAAACACAATGTATGCAATACAAAGGAGGATATTTAATTGAATTAGAGCCTTCGACATCTTACTAATCTAAACCATGTTCTCTCTTACAGGGAAGGGAAGAGAAGTAAAAATTTTAAACTTAATAAGGAAACTTATGTAATCATTATAGCACATGCTAATCACATGACTATGTAACCAATTCCAAGTCATTCCATATTTAGTTATAAACTTACACTTTTACTTTTCATCCAAATCCCTTGCATTTGGAAAGTAAAATAAAATTTACATCTAACAAGTATCATTACTAAACATGGTAAAAAATTTAGGTAGTTTTTATAATCATGTTGTGTTAAAGCTATAAAAAGTTTCCTTGCTAGATTTGAAAATTCTCACTTCCCTTCCTTTTAATTTCCCTTGCAACCAAAATGAGCAAATACTTTCATTAAAGAATACCGTGTGCTCGCCACATGGAACAACATAAACCTATTTTTGGAGAAGCTTACCTCCTCAAGGTTGACCCATATATGACAATCTCATGAAAATTGTCGTTTAGGAAGTGTATTAGGACTATTGAGCCAATTCCCATGAGGTGATTAAACTTTAATTTGTTGGTGGAGATTTTCAATTCTCATGATTTTTTTTAGAGAATTTTAGTTGGAGCATAAAACATGAAGCTCGCATCCATTTGGAAAACTAGTTCATTAGAGTTTTTTCAAGAGTGATCTATCTAAAAGGTAATCCCAAGTGAATAGAAGGCGAAGCACTTGGTTAACATTGAAACTCATTATCTGAACATCCATGATGGTAATAAGTGTTAGAAATTATTGTACTTAGGGTTTGAACCAAACCCATTATCCATCCATACAGTTACCATAGAACACAATAGAGAAGCCATTAACTATGAATCATAAAGACATACTTGTCTGTGAAGAGATCGAGTTTCATATGCTTCACGACGCTCCAAGCTTTGATCGAAATCCCTTGGCTACAGTCTTCCACAGCCTCCAGAGGATATCTTGAAGTCTCTTGCTAATGGGTGCAGAGAGAACTTATTAATTGTGGCTGTGGGGACTCTAACCCAGTATTTATAGAATACTGCTACAACCCTAAAACCCTTCCCACAATAGAATTAGGGTTACCAAACCTATCTCATACCATGTGACGAATCAAACTAAACCAAACTGGTTCTACCGTGTTCATTGGACTCCCACTGAATTGACTAGTTTAGGTAATTAATTAAGCTCACATAAATCTAACAATCTCCCACTTGGGCTATATTAATTACAAAACTACCGTCAACCAGTGTGACCATAGAATCCAACTCACTAAAACGTCATTAACTTTGAAACATCCATCAAACTTTTTAATGTGAGCAACAACGAATAATACACCTCAACATATGGTGTACAAATTTTTGTTAGCCACAACAGAGGTCTACTCAATACATGAATCTTCTGAGATAATGCATGAAAGTAAACTCCCATGCGAGTCCAAACTTGATTAAAGAACCTTAATCAAAGTGCCCCAAAATCTTTATGGACGACTAAAACATGGTATTTAAATAATTCAGAAATATAATACCATACATTGGCTAGACACCGTCTTTATTCTTTGATATTATCTTCTCATGAAAAATTGCCTCTAGTTTGGATTAATACCGTACTTTGACTTACCGTAATTATTTGTGTGACTGAATACCGCCTCTTATCTTGGCTGAATACTGCCTTGTTCGTCCTTTGGCTAAATATTACCTGATGTCCGACTAAATACTGCTTGATTTATCTTTGGCTAAATACAGCCTGGTTAATCTTTGACATGTCAAACATATAACTATGTATGTAAAATAGCAATAACGTAAATGTTAATGTAAACAAAATCATAGTTACAAAAACTGCGTCCATTAAACCATGAGTAATACAATCAAACACAGTAAGCAATGTGAAAATACAAGTATAAACATAAAGAGTCTCCCACTGATTAAGCATATTTAGAGACTCCCATTGATTCTCAGATCTTTGGTCACTTAAATCTCTGATAAAATTAATTATTTTCAATCATTTCTGTATTGGACATACCGTCCATTGAAGACTCCCACTAACAAAACCTTCGTCAGAGAATCCACAACGATATAAAATCTTTTGATCTTTTCCTTACTTGAAGAGATTCGATCTCTATTATACTTTGAAATACTAGATTTCTTATTATTCATTGAGAAGAACACAACTGAACCACTGTCACAACACATCTCAATAGGTTTAGAAGTAGAGTCTACAACCTCCAAATCAGAGAAGAAATTTTCATACCAGATACCTTGCTTGCTATCTTTATATAGAGTTACAAAACCTTATCATCATAACAATGAACTTTGAGGTTGGTTTTCTGTCATCAATGCAAACATTAAAATATCAAAATAGCCTAGAGTGTCACTACTTTCATAAATGAACATGCAATTTCTTTGGTCTTCTGCATATATCGCATGACCTTCCTTTTCCCATTGTCCAATAAGCTATATCAGTATCTAACTGAAAACGTCCCATAACATTCATTGAAAATGTTACATAAAACTATTACAACCTTGAACATATATCAAGTTTTTATTTGCATTGTAGATGCTCATACTCAATATCATTTCTTGTACATAATTCTGTCAATTTGTCTCCTTTATCGATTTAAGCATTCGTAACTTAATGGTTATACATGCATACTAAATAGTTCGAAAATAATGTTTATACTTTGAGACAAATCCAAAATTTTACCTTTTCTGTCATTAGCAAACTCAATATCAGGTACAAAAGTACTTGCTCACACATTTTTACAACTCGAAGTTATCAGACAGAAAAACATTGATTTCAACTAGTAAACCATGTCAATATAAGCTAGTGATTAACCATCAACATACATGACTAGGAAGTAAATCTACTCCCACTGACCTATAGATATATACATTGGTCAATGACAATCTCAACAATGTTAAAAGAAGATACAATCCTATCAAACTTCAAATACCATTATCCGAATACATGTTTAATCCACAGATTGACTTTATAAGTCTACAAAACATATCTTCTTTATCTTTACCACAAAATCTTGTGATTAAAATATATAAATATTTTTTTCTAGATTTTCTTTGATCAAAACGATCTTTACATCTATCTGATGCAACTCCAAAACAAAATACGCAACTAAGACCTCAAAAATTTGAAGTTCTCTTTCTCTTCTCTTTGTGTGATTCTACTTTGCTATAAGTCTTATTTTGTAGCAATCAATTCTCCCACTGGAATCACATATTTTCTTTGTATACCTATTTTTAGCCTATGAGTACACCGCTCATTGACAAAAGCATAAAATTCTAAGTTTCGTTATTATTCATAGACAACAACACATTCTTTATGATCATTAAATATTCAAGAGTAATTTCATTACTAACAACTTGTTCAAAATCATTGGGATCTTCATTTTTATCCATTACCAAAAATATCTATTTTGAAGTACAACATGTGATTGGATGAAATCATAGATCTACATGGTCTAGTATATCTCTTCATTACCTCATCTAGCTCTGCTACTATGGCTGAACTATCGATCTTAATGAATATTTATATAATCATTTCATTACACTCTAGTAATATTTCTGGTATCTCAACTGGTTGCTTTACATCCATTTACAAGTGGTCTGATCAAGCTTTAAGTTTCTTAGATCTATTTTGACATCTCATAATATGACAACTCAATGTCCTAAAATAATCACTCTCCCACGAGTATTATGAAACCATGTCAGCTCTATAGTTTTAAACAAGAGGATAACTTAAACTGGAACTGACTAACTAGCACTCTATTAATAATATAGGATGCATTATTAATTCTTTCTTTACAGGATCAAATACATTCTTAGGCTTTTGCAAACACTTGCTTAAATTTATCAGGGAATAGACCAGTATCATGATATACTTCAAATACCATTATACGGATACCTGTTTAATCCACAGATTGTCTTTATAAAGTTTACAAAACATATCTTCTTTATCCTTACCACAAAACCTTGTGATTAAAGTATATAAATATTTTCTTCTAAATTTTCTTTGATAAAAAAAATCTTTACATCTATCTGGTGCAATTTTAAAACAAAATGTGCAACTAAGACCTCAAAAATTTGAAGTTCTCTTTCTCTTATCTTTGTGTGATTTCACTTCGATATAAGTCTTATTTTGTAGCAATTAATTCTCCCACTGAAATCACACATTTTCTTTGTATACCTATTTTTAACCTATGAGTATATCGCTCATTGATAAAAGCATAAAATCTCAAGTCTCGTTATTGTTCATAGACAACAACACATTATTTATGATCATTAAACATTTAAGAATAATTTCATTACTAACAACTTACTAAAAAATCATTGAGATCTTCATTTTTATCCATCACCAAAAACATCTATTTTGAAGTACAACATGTGATTGGATGAAATCACAGATCTACATGGTCTAGTATATCTCTTCATTGCCTCATCAAGCTCTGCTACTCTGGCTGAAGCATCGATCTTAATGAATATTTCTATAATCATTTCATTACACTCTAGTAACATTTTTGGTATCTCAACTGGTTGCTTCACACCTATTTTCATGTGGTCTCATCAAACTTTAAGTTTCTTGGGTCTATTTTAACATCTCATAATATGACAACTCAATGTCTTAAAATAATCACTCTCTCACGAGTATTATGAAACCATGTCAGTTCTACAGTTTCAAACAAGATGATAACTTAAACTGAAACTGACTAATTAGTACTCTATTAATAATATAGGCTACAATATCAATTTTTTCCCTCCAGGATTAATACATTCTCAAGATTTTACAAACACTTGTTCAAATTTACCAAGAATAGACCAATATCACATGATCTCTCATAACTCTCTCATTCAGATCTAATAGTTTTATTTTCTTTAATAAAATTTTTTCATCTTAATTTTCATTATTTGAAAAAATACTCATAGACTAAACTGTGACAAGAAGTCCTAGATGAAATCTCGATGTCCACCAAGTCCAATAAATCCTTATTGTGAATAACATTCACTTACTTTAATCTTGTCATCTTCTCTTTTAATTAATTTTCACATATATACATGTAATAAACATTGGAAGGAGAATTTCAGAATATTATTTTTTCTAATATTTCTTTGGACAATAGTCCTAAACTCTTATGACCAGGGTGGAAGATAACAATATATAGTTTAATTTCTAAAGATATATAATCTAAAAAGAATAAATTAAAGGTTTTGGTATTCCTATGGGCTCAGACTACGATAAATGCTTAAGTGTTCAATTTACTGCACTTTCTTGTTCAGAAGTTTCATAATCTTTATTCTTTTTTCACTTAAGCCTGTCCAGCTTTATAAATTTTTTCTTTATGTCCCTTTTGGATCACACTACAAGAATTTCATTCTACTTAGATCCATTTTATCTTGCAGTTTCTTAATGTTTAATTCTTTGTTATAAAGTTTCTGACTATTCTATGGAAAAATATTTTTCTTTCTGTGGGTTCTCTACCCCTTTCGCAACTTGTCTTTGTCTGGATATATATTATGTACTATGACATTGGCATTCATATTTTTTCTTTTTCTTTGAACTTCTATCCTTAGTTCTTTCACTTTAGGGTTCACTATATTTTTGAATACTATAGGTCACCAGGATCTGACTATACAGTTCTTGTGAGGAAGTGAAAAATCTAAAATGTCACCTATATAGGTTTTAATGAACCTACAAATATTCACTTATCCTTGAGCTTATCATTAATAGTTAACAGCTCTACCTTATACTTCCTCACATTCTCAATTCCACCTATTATCATCATAAACTGGTATTGATGGACTTGAGTAATAAAACATTTTTCCACCCTTTCTTGAATATCAAACCTTTCTTTGGATTTCACAGGGAATATTCTTTTCCAATGTTCATCATCTGAACATTGCCTTACTTCATCTTAGAGACTGAATGCCCTAAAAATCAGAATATAATTTTCTGTTGAGTACATCTAGGTTAAACAGTCCTAGACTAGTTTTCAATTTCTATGTCAATTGATAAAACTGGCTACCAATGAGACATATTGAGGTATGTAATCATTATATGTTCACAACTATATTACAATGTAAATAATTGTAAGTCTACGATTAATACCAAATAAAATTAGCTAGCAAGAATATACACATAACATGTGCAAGTCAATTTACATCTTTGAAAAGTTAACTGAACTACACACACATCCTTTGGGACAATATGTGCACTGGTCCTTTCGATAGCTATGTAATAACTGCGAAGAGATAATGACTCTCGAAGATTTCACCACCTTTGGGTAGATGAAACCCCCTAAAGCCAAGATCCTTCAACAATGTGCATGAGTTCTTTATATTCTTTGAAAATGCCACCTTTAGGTGGACAGTGTCGTTATTTATAATCTTAGACAACGCCACCTTTAGGTGGACAGTGCATTCTTTGCTGCATCCATAAAAGTGAAAGTTTATGTTAGTGTCGCTTTTGGGTGAACACTATACTTACTGTAGTTTGTAAATGCATAAATATTAGATTTGAATATATTATAATAGAATCCAAGTGTGCCACTTTGGTGGTTACCATTAAATCCTTATACAGTAGCTACAAATCCTAATTTGAATAAACTTGGATAATATCACCTTTGGGTGAACACCATCAAACTGAAGCATTTATAAATACAGACCCTTGAATTTGAACACATCATAATAAACAAGGTTGCCACTTTGGTAATCACACCAAGTTCCACCATGATATGAACAAATCCCAACTTGCAGCTCATGTGGGATATTTATTTAACCATTAATGCTTTAAAATACAACTGTACAAGTCTAAACATTCATGTAATTATACACATTAGCTCAATCAATCAATTTGATACAATAACTTTAAGAAAAGTCAGCAAAAACACTGCAAATTAAGTTCCATAGGGTATTTTTTCATAATAACATATTTTTCAATACACTAAAATATACCAAAATATATATCAGATTGAAGAGCATCAAAAATGGAATCCAATGGAACAAACCGGAGGTCAATCCGACCTTCCTAGCTCACGAAATCACTGTTTAATGTTTTTTTGTTAAAGTCAGAAACCAAACAGGCCCTTATAAGAAAACCTTATCCGGGTCAGTTTGGTTCTGTCGGATCGGTCTGGGTCGGTCTGTCTAGGCTCGGCTTGGTTCGGATTGAACCGAACCAAATATTTAAACCACCTTCCCTTTTTTTTTTTGAAATGTATATGCTTTGGTTCAGACTACAAAACCAAACGGTCTGGGTCAAACCGAACCGCAGTTAAAACTGCCAACGGACCATAGGTCCAACCGGACCACACCATCCGAGTACTTGGGTCAAAACCCTCGAGCATACGGATCGGATATTGGTCAAATTTTGGGTTTCCGGGTTGGTGTATGGGTCAACCCATCCGTGTTATCGGGTTGATCCACTGACTCATGGTTTTTTTTTTTTGGTCCTCTGGTTGACCCTGAAAATATGCCTTGGACCGGGCCTCTTCAGGGTCTGGCTTGGGCTTAGGCCTGGGCTATTCTGGGCTTGGGCTAGGGCTTTGGTTGGCCTTGCTAGGCTGGGCCGAGCTGGCTGGCTTAATAAAATTACTAATAACTCTTCACATTTTCATTTTATAAACAGCCAATCCCTAACTTCCGATCTCTGCAACTCCACGAGCTTCTCGATCAGACCTCTTCTAGCATCGCTTCGATTGCTTCTCTTCTCCCAAAATAGGCGATATCAAGGATACAATCCCTGGTTGTGACTCTGAGTAGTAGGTCTACGGCGCTTAAGAAGCTAATTACTATGAGAATTTCTCCATTGGATCCGATTCTAGCGAAAAAAAATAGATGCGTAAAGAGAATCAGTCACAGAAACCACAAATTTCGCAGAAGAACAAGAGAAATCGAACAAAGAAATCTCAGAAGGCAAAAAAAAATAATAAAAAAATAAAGCAAACAATCAAAGGGGATTTTGACGGTAAAAACAAAGAAATTGAAGAGGAAAACCTTACCTGGTA
Organism: Protea cynaroides; assembly: GCA_028583415.1. Taxonomy (NCBI): domain Eukaryota; kingdom Viridiplantae; phylum Streptophyta; class Magnoliopsida; order Proteales; family Proteaceae; genus Protea; species Protea cynaroides. The sequence continues at coordinate 31,462,842 of CM053271.1, forward strand.
ATCTAGTAAGGAGATCTGAAGGCGAACTCAAGCAGATCTAAGGAATTCCGGGATTAAAACCTCAAGAAACTAGCATCACAACCACACGGTACCACTAGGTAAAGGCGGTCTACGATGGAATTACTTTATGATCTTAAAGAATCAGGACAAAGGGTTTAGAGGTATAAATGGCAGGGTAAACTGCAAATTTTATTTTTTTAAATGTAAATTGTAATTTCCAGGAGTAGGATCCATGGAAATGTAAAGCAACGAATGATGGAGCACAATCAGTGAACATGCAGGAGCTGAAAAAGGAGGAAACAAAAAGAAGATTCACGCCTGGAGTGAACACAGCGAAGCGAGAAAAAAATTTAAGCACAAACTGATCTGGTCCTTGTTCGGTACCAGCAGAATAGAATAAGAAGGAGATTGCTGATGCGTTTGCAAGGGAAAAAAAAAGCAGAAAGGAGGATTCAACAAAGACGTGTTCGTGGGTCAGGTGTTATTGGGAACAACCATTTGAGCCCTCATCTCCATGGCATCCAATTCGTCGATCCAAGCCCTCTGTTCTCTAATCAAATCAATCAAAAGCCCCCTTGTCGACGAAATCGAATCCAATGTAATGATTTTAGATCCCTCTAATGATTCTCCGATTTCTCCTTCTGCAAATCCTCTGCTGCTTCTTCACGGCTTCTATTATTTCCAAACCCATCTTCTGAATCAATTCAGAAAACCTCTTCTCGGAGAACCAGTTGGTGTGGTTGTTTTCATCTTGAACGGTGTACTTGCATTCGCCAAGTTTGTTCCAGAGCTTGATTGAACAATCTAACGGTCGTCGTCATCGGGCAAGAAGAAGGGCATCGTCGTTGTCGGCGAAGATAGTCACTGAACACAATTGAAGAAGAAAATCCAAAATCCTTTCTTTTCTTCTTTCTTTCGTTGAAGTCGGGACTCGGGCTTACCATTTGAGGGTGTATGGTGAATTAAGTGAAAGAGGGTAAAACCATCTTTCAACATATCCTTTAGGGTATTATTGTGTTGAAACCCTGTCCTAACAGTGCAGTAAGTAAGTGTTGTCATTGTTGGCAACCTAAGCAGAGAGAGTAATATGGAGGAGAGAGAGTGTCTGGAGGACTCTATATCAGTCAAGGTGACTGGGTTGGTGCAGCAACCAAAGAGAATGAAGCCTAGTTGATGAGTAAATCAGCTGAAGAGAAAGAAAGAAGAGAGAGAAAATGGAGGAGAGAGAAAGAGGAGAGAGAGTGGGTGGGTCCCACCTTGGGTGGCCAGGCCAGCACGGCAGCCAGCCCAGGCCAGCAGGGCAGATGCCCGCGGCACCAGGCCAGCAGGCCATGCCAACATGCACGGCAATGGGGCCATGCACACAGGCATGCCCAAGCAGCCAAAGACGGGCCATGCCGCAAGCCATGCCATGCCGCCGCGGCGAGCCCCGCGCCACAAAGATGCCGCAAGCCATGCCATGCCGCGCAGCAGCCCGCGCCGCGGCAAAGATGCCGCAAGCCATGCCATGCCGCAAGCAGCAGAAGACAACACCAGCACGGCCGCGCATGTCGCGCGGAGCAGCCTTGCGCGCATGCCGCAGCGCCGCCGCATGCCACAAAGACAGGCAGTCGGCATGCACGCAAGGTGCTCGACGGTTTGCCGCAATGAAGCAGGTTTTTCGGACCCTACTGGAGTCCAAAACCCTGCAACTGATACTAATGGTTACAGAGGCCATTAGTTAAGTTGTCAGGGGCATTTCAGACATTTTACATTGGAGCTTATGCCGTATGGGTGGCTCAGAGGAAGCCACGACATCGAGATTCCAGATCCAAGGCCTACAAAAAGGCGGGATCTGGTGCTGCGCAGAAATCGCGTCCAGATCCCATCGCGCGCCCTCTCATTGGCCGAAGGCAGTGTAATATGATAAGTTGCGCCGCACAGAAGAGACCCTCTGATTCGGTGGAGCGCGCTTAGATTGCGCATGCGCACAAGATGCGCATCTGAAGGCCATCGTGGACTCCGATCGCGCCTGACGTGATGAGGCCGATCGGAGGGTCCTGAGAAGATCCCGCCAACTCTTGACCGATCCAACGGTCAAAAGACGAAGATACTCTCTCCGCCAATCAGAAGACGACAGCGGCGTACCTTTACGTCAGACGCGGCAGCGATTGTGTGCGTCGCGGCGCACGGAATCATACCAGAAGATTCCATTTGGAATAATCTGATCGGCCGAACTTCAAATGGCTATATCTTGGCCGTCCGAGCTCCGATCGAGGTGATTCAAAAGCCTATGAGCTTCTCTTTCCGAGCAGAACCTTTTAGCAGTAGTTTGAGCTTGAGTAGAAAGCCTCCAATGGTGATTTTTGTGAGATTACTCCAATGGAGCTTCTTTAAGAGAGAGAGAAGCCATAACTGGCAGTGCAAGGCCATGAAAGCTTCGTTGAAGCTTGAAGAGAATGAGAGGACTAGCTGTGAGCGTCCTATGGAGGTGGTGTGTTGAAGAATGAGCATTGGAGCCCAAGAGAAGGCCGAGACATCAGCACAGAGAGGTTTGCATCAGTAGTGAGCAACACCGGAAGGTATACTCGCACGCAAATCCTATTTCTTGTATCAGTGCTATATGGGAAGGGTTTGTATGAATATTTGATATAAATACTGTGTAGTCTATCAAGTGGGTGCTTGATTGGAACTGGGATGGTGCTTAGGATACAGTTGTGGCTGTGAATGCGGGTGATGTTGTAGCATCGGGGTTGTGGGTGCAACCATAGCATTCTGTTGTGTATTGGGTATGTACGAAACCCTGGTTAGGGTATTGCCCCGTGGAGTAGCCATCACAGTGTGTGATTGGTGAACCACGTTACATCTTGTGTCATGTGGACGATATTGTATGTGCTCTAGAAGTCTGTGTGTTGCAGGTCTGGGTGTACACACTTGGTAGGCCAAGCCCCTGGTATGGATACCTGTGGGTGTGTGGTTGGTATGTGCACGAAATGTGTTTGATAGATTTTCTGTAAAACCTCAAGTAGTCAGCTCAAGGCAGCACAACACAAAGTGATCATCAGCTCTTGGCAGCCACTAGCATAGCATCAGGACATATCTGAATAGTGGAGAGGAATTTTAGTGGTCACTGATTCACCCCCCCCCTCTCAGTGTCATCCTGGGATTCACATATTGTTCATTTCAAAATCGATTTTAGATGACATCAGTAACTAATGAGATTCGTTTACCGGAGTGGATCTATTTGATTAACGATGGTAAACGTTTGGGTGGTAGTTGATGTTTTTTGAAAGGTGTGGGTGGTAGGTGATGTTTCGAAACTATTTTGGATGGTAACCGATTTTTTTTCTAAAGTCTTATATGGTGGACAAGAATTAACAAACAAGGAAATAAAAGGTTCAATGGGATAGAGAATACCTGTATCGAGAAGTTGACAGGTCGAGAAGGCAAGATGATGGATGTACAGTCAAAATCACGAAACACTACAGATGGGTGTTGCATTCTTGTAGAACGCCTGGGTGGTTGAACAATCGATGATGGGTTAGAATCTTGTAAAATGGGTTGGTCTGGTTGTAAAATGAGTGGACTAGGCTGGGCTGGTGTTGAATGACCAGTGGAAGATGGACTGGGCTGGGCTGATGATAAGATACCAGTGGACTGATCTGTATGTGGATCGGACTGGGTAGAATGAGTGGGCTAGTTTACTTGTAAGTCATGAAGTGTATCAGATGAAGGAAAACATAATGGATTAGTGATATCAGTAACCGGAAAAGGTATAGGTGAATTTGTATTATCAGAAATGGAAGATTGATGAGGAAATGTTGGCTCATGAAATAAAACATCCCGACTTATGAAAACCTGTTGGGTGTGAATATCATAGACACAATAACCATGGTGATTATTGGGGTTACCAATAAAGATACAAGTAGACGACCAAGCTGAAAACTTATGTTGAGGTTTGGGATTTTTTGCATAGCATAAACAACCAAAAAACTTAAGATGGAGGTATGATGGAGCTTTACTGAAAAGAAGCTCATAGGGAGATTTCTGAGAAAGACGACTAGGAAGTCGGTTCATCAAGTAACATGCTGTGAGTATACAATCACCCCAAAAAATTAATGGTAAAGGAGATTGGAGATGTAAGGCACGAGCAACCTGTAGAAGGTGCTGTGCTTACGTTTCATAGTGCAATTTTGTTGAGGGGTATATACACAGGTGAGTTGGTGAAGTATGCCATGAGAGTGAAAAAGAGATTGCATAGATTTAGACAAAAATTCGGATCCATTGTTAGTCCTAATGGATTTCACAGATGATTTTTAACCATTATCAAAAAATGACTAAGAAAAGCATATGAATCAAACTTATGTGACATTAAAAAAATCCAAGTGGCTCATGAAAAATCATCCACAATACTGAGGAAAAAAAAGGGGACCAATGTAAGATGTTGTAAAAAAGGGCCCCATATATCACAGTAAACTAATTCAAAATAGTGTTGAGAATGAGAAGTACGATGAGGAAATGGACTTCTTGTTTGTTTTGCCAGTGGGCAAATTTTACAAATCTCATTTGCAGATGTAATTCCTGGAACGGGAAGATGAAAAGAATTAGGTTAAGGGTGACCAAATTGTCAATGCCATAGTGCAGAAGATGAAGAGGGAGCTGAAAAGGCCGAAGCAACTAATGCAGCTGTAGTGAAGTGGTATCATCCATCATAGAGGCACCCCTGACCAATCACCCCCTTCGTTAATAGGTCCTGAAAAACACAGAAATCAGGAAAAAATGTGACTGAACATTGTAAAGAAGATATAATTAGACTGACTGATAGTAGATTAAAACTGAAATTTGGAACATGGTAAACATTTTCCAGATGTAAATGAGGGGTTAATGTATGTTTGCTGGTGTGAGTAATGGGATACGTAGTGCCATCAGGAAAGATGATAGGTTTAGGGATAGAGGTTGTAATTGGTACCAGGGGAGATGTATGAAAAGGGGAGAAATGATGAGAAGCCCCATCAATTATCCACGGTGGAGAGGAAGATGCAATAGCAGAAAAACAATTTTCCATACCCGCAAAGTTAGATGAAGTGGGAGTGGAATTTAGAAAATGACCCATTGAAATTGATTGGCTGTGAGCTGTTGAATGGTGGATGGTGTGTCCGAAGTTTCTGCGGCATGAACATGAGAAGTTGAGCCGGGCATTGATGTTGGAGAAGACTGTGAGACTACAGGGACAAATTGTGAACTGGTTGGCCGAGCCGTGCGACGAGTATAACCAGGTGGAAATCCATGGATTTCGTAGCAAGTCTCCGATAATGTCCATGTTTGTTGCAATGAGAGTAAAATGGACGATGACGACCAACAGAACCATCAAAAGAACTAGACTTTGGAACATTGCGGCCAATAGCAAGAGCCATAGAATTGGATGTTACTTGTTGGAGATAGAGAACTTGATGTCTCTCTCTTCTTGTAAGACCAGAGAATATGTTTTTCTTACAGTCGGAAGGGGATCCATGGTAAGGATATGTGTACGGAGTGTAGTGTAGACATCATTTAGACCAAACAAGAATTGGAAGACCTTCTTGGTTTTGGTAGTGTCAAGGAATTTGGGAAGCTCACCACAAGCACAGTTGGGTGCCTTAAAATTGGAACTGAGTTCATCCCATAGAATTTTAAGAGCGGAGAAGTACCCTGACACTGATAATTGATCTTGACGAATGAGTGCAATATGGCGGTTCAACTTGTAGATGCGCGGACCATTTCTCTGAGCAAAGCGAGTTTCAAGATCAAGCCACAGATTGCAAGAGGTTTTTGCAGTAGAGATGGGTTGGAGCTGGAAGTAAGGATGAGAGAGGGGGGGGGGTTGACTAGACTTGGTACAGATGGTTGAGTGTGGCCTTTATAAGGAAAGATACTCTCAAAAAATTTCACATGGCGAGCCATGTAAATGCGACTAGAAGAGATGTGAACACACCGATAGCCATGATGTAGGGGACTATAGCCTAGGAAAATGCAAGGCTTGGATCGATAATAAAATTTGTGAGCATTGTAAGGTCTTAGCAATGGATATACAACACACTCAAAAATTTTAAGAAATTGTAATAAGGTGATTTTGTGTATAAAGTGTAAAATAGACTATTTCCATTGAGAATAGTGGTTGGTAGTCTATTGATCAAGTATGTTGCTGTCTAAACGACATAGGACCAAAAGTGCAAGGGTAAAGAGGCATGGGCAAGAAGTGTTAAACTAGTATCAATAATATGTCAAATTTTTCACTCGACAGCCCCATTTTGCCCTTGTGTATGAGGACAGACTACACGATGGATTATTCCACATTGTTGAAGATACTTGTTTAAGGTATGAAATTCTCCTCCCCAATCTGATTGAAACGCCTTAATGGATTTAGAAAATTGGCGTTCAACCAAATTTTTAAATTTGATAAAGATGAAAGGAATTTTAGATCTTTTTGAAACAAGATATAAACAAATAAATTTAGTTTTGTCATCAATAAAAATAACAAAGTACTTGGCACCAGTAGTAGATAAGTAGTAGTTTTGTCATCACTAAAGACAAGATCAAGTGTCTCAGTACTTAAAGAACCAGTGGGAGGCAATGGATTTTTATGAGACTTTCCCATATAACAAGAAGAACAAGGATTGAAATGCAAGGAATCACATGAAAGAGAATTATTAGATAAAACATGATGAACTCTGTTAGGTTGGGGATGGCCTAAACGAGCATACCAGTCGTCAACAATAGTGCATTCATCAATGTGAGAAGCCAATGGCGGTGGTTTATTGGTAGGAAGAAGGCCCTGTAGCTGGTATAACCCATCCTTAAGGCTTCCTTGGAGTAAAGGCTTCTTGGTTATCTAATCTCGCACAACAAAAGCATGTGGGTGAAACTCAAAAAAATAGTTATTATCTTTGATGAATTGATGCACAAATAATAAAATTTTGGTAATATGCGGCACATGTAGGATATTGGATAAATGAAAATGATTGGTGGCGGATGATAACGTAAGTTTAGAGAAGCCAATATTACTAATGCTTAACCCTATGCCATTACCAACTTTCAGTTTGTCCTTACCATTGTAGCTATGGGAATGTTGGAGATTGTTCATGTCAGGTGTGACATGATGGGTAGCCGCAGTATCTGGGAACCAATCCATCATTGGTGTGGGTGGAGTAGGAAGGATGCCAGCCATGTTTGCAGCAGGAGCAGGCCGTGAGTTACTATTATTCGAGTATCGAAAATAGCATTTGGATGCAACATGGTTGTTACGATTTCAAATCTGACATCTTTCTCTCTTCTTGTTTTTGTTTCCATTACCTCGGTTATAAGTTGGATAAGTGAAATCCGAAGGAGGAGGCATGTGGGATGGATGAGAATGAGTAGAGACAGATTTAGAAGCGGCGGTATAGTTTGCTTCAATAAAAGTATTTGCTGTTTGTTGGCGCATTTCATGATGGAGAAGAAGACGATGGAGCTCAGTGAATGGTACTACTTCAGATTTTGTTGCCAAGGCAGCAACAATGTCACTATAGTTGCTCTCGAGATTCTGAAAAATAATTGCATTAAGCTCTTTAGTGGAGATAGGCTTATTTGCAGTCAAAAGTTGGTCAGAAATATACTTGACTTCTCATAAATATGTAGTTATGGATTTGTCACATTTGCTTGTATTTTGGAGTTGCATATGTAGTTAAAGGATCCTTGTGTGAGATAGAGCACCAAAGGTCGACTGAAGTGCCTTCCATACCTCAGTCGCAGTAGAGACTCCGACTACATAAGGAAGAGTATCGAATGTTAAGGAGGCAAGAAGCCAGCTTAGAACAAGCTAATCCTTCTTGATCCATTCTGCATATTCAGGATTACTAACTGGAGCAGAGGTGCCATCCCCTATGATCATTTTAGGTGGATAGACCAAAGTTCCATCTATGTATCCCAATAGGTCCTGACTGCGAAGGATTGGAAGAAGTTGAGTCTTCCATAATAGGAAGTTGTTGGCCGACAGTTTAACAGTAAGGTGTTGATGATAAAGAGAAGGAGAAGGGGTGGTATTCACTATAGAAGATTGAATAGAAGGAGATGAAGCGGAAGTTGTGTTGGAGGCCATTACAGTGAGATCAGAATGGCTACTGATACCATGTAAAAATTCAAAATTCAGATTTTGTGTTGTAATTCACTTTGCTTCTATTTGGTATTGTATTGTATTTAAATAAATAAAACTCAATCCGTTGAGATAGCAACGGTTACAAAAATTATTACAAAAATCAAATCTTATCTAATCCGTTGAGTTGGCAACGGTTACAAAAATTATTACTAAAATCAAATCTTATCTAATCCGTTGAGTTGGCAACGGTTACAAAAAATTATCACCAAAATCAAATCTTATCTAATCCAAAAGATTAAATGCAATTCCTTTTGGATTGAAATTTAGTTACACATTTCATTCAAATTTAAATTTCAAATATTTGAATTTTAAAATTTGAATTATTTTGTGAAACAGATCTTATCTCTAAAAGGTCTATGCCATTACCTAACCTTTTAATGGAAAGGGGTGCAGTCACTGAGAAATGTATTCTAACAACATGCACCTCTACATGTCGTCCATAATACAAGGTCGTGCACCATTGGAATCACGTTAATGGAACATTCCTCGATCGACGTATCCCTATCAACGTATTGAAAATAATAAAGTAAGGCCCACATGGTAGCTATGGTACTGGAATCACTTCGGTTCCAGTGCGCCACACAGGCTAACCAAACATTATGCACAACAATCAAATAATAGTTATAATATAATTCATATGCATGAATAATTATACAAAATATTGGATGACAGTGTTATGTCAATCAATCAAAAAATGCTAAGTTTACATGCATAATCATTATAAAGATTCCAAAAATAAATCAAGTCCAAACCCATCCACTTGGAGGTGAGATCGTGCTATATAAAGTCTGATAGATATTAGAGTTCTTCATGTGAACGTTCCATGAAAGCTTTCCCAAAAAGTTAGGTTGTGTGAATACTAGTCATATTAATTTCCTTATTGTTCTTTTCAAGTTTCCAGTTTGTTTAAAGTTGTTGGGGACCATTGATCAATGTTTTGACTGGGTTTTGATACTTGACAGACTATTCTGTCAAGGTCGGTCGAAGGGTTTCAGTAGGCCTTCCATCCGGCCAATCCAAGAAGGGTATATAAGAACAGTCGCAACACACTGTGACTAGTAGGTCGATGCATTTGGTTGAAGAGTCTGACCGCATGCTCTGCCCTGAAAGTCACAAAAAATTTCCTGTAAGTTTTTAAGTCTTCTGTCAATAATCGGTTGAAGGGTCTGACCGCCCGCTTTGTCTGGAAACTCGCAGAGGGTTTCCTATAACAGTACGACCTCTCTGTTACCAGTCGGTTGACGGGTTGATCGAAGGGTTCGACCGTTCTTCCATTCGGAAAGTCACAAAAGGTTTTCTATTAAGAACAAGACCTTTTGGAGTAGGGTGGTCGACATGCTAGTCGTTGGGTTTCGGGACCGGTTGTCTGACCAGGACAAGTTCCTGAACTCTAAACTTCCATTTCTTGATTTTGAATCCTTGGGGTAGGCCTTTAATGGCTTTAAATACTCTTCCCAATGATTGGGGGTCTATTAGGTTAAGATCTAGGGCTTCACACAATACCTTAGATGGTCATTCTAAGTTGTTCTTGAGTGCTGTCTAAGATTCATTCTTCAAATCAGATGTACACTCAAGGACAGATGAGGACAGGCTTCTAGAGAATTTGTTTTCCACATCCGGAGATGGAGAAAATCTCCAAGAATCACAGAATAGAATCGAACGGAAAGGAAAGGGTTGGAAATGTACCTATGATTCAATTAAGGTTGTGTTTGGTATCATTTTTGTTTTTATTAATCTGAAATATTTCTATTTTTCTAAGTGTTTGGTATGATTTTTAAGTGTTATTTATAAAAAAAAAAAACAAAAAGAAATCCAAATTTAAAACTCTTTTTGATTTTTGACCAAAAATCAATTTTGGCTGTTTTTGCGCAACTTCAAGTTGCACGTGGATTATAAGTTAAAAAATTGAGGGTAAAAACATAAATGGCTTTATAATCAAAGTTTCACCCACTTTTGTGTCCAATTCCCAAACAAATCTCACGAACACCACCGTCCATCTTATATGATCAGAAAAAAAAAAGGGGAGAGTTTGTTAGACAATCTCAACAAACAGGGCCTGCTGCTATTCCCTGGGTTTGAGCAGGGAATCGGATAAATTACCCATTGAGAAAGAAATCCCGGTTGCAGCAATTGTTTTTGCAGTAGCAGAAGCAGGTGCAACATTCTTTAAAGGAAAATTACTGCTGCTGGTATTACCGAGAGCTGACCGACAAGATCTCCGAACAAATTGGGATCTTTTTCCGTGATTCCAAGACGGCTGGCGGGGCTAGAAGGGGCAGCGGAGGTCCAACTCTACCCAAGAATATCCCCGACCATAAAAGTACATTTTTCAAGGCTGGAACGGCCGGTGGAAGCCTGGGATGGCTGGTGAGTCCATGATGCTTTGTTCGAAAGACCACGTAGAGGATGCTGGTTTTGACTGTGTGGCCGAGAAGGAAGTGGAATAATGAGTGCTTTGTTGTTGAAGTTTCTGATCGTTAAGGGAGCGAGGGTGATTGTTAGTCGAACTCGTAGTTATTGAAAGAAACCGATCCCCTTTGTGGAGTGCCCGCTTTTCCCAAGTTAGAATTCATTGTCGCTAGCTAGATCCGATCAAGAGGAGGAGGTCTCGTGGACGATCACAATACCGAAATAGAAACCAATAAATGGAGAAAACTATCTAAAATAATATCCAGATAGATTATTAAAGAGAACTTACCATAACTGAGAAAGCTCCAAGGGGAAGTAAAGCGAACAATGGAAGGGATAAAACAAATGAAATCCGGTAGAACGAAGAAGATGGATATATTAAATTTATAAAAAGTATTTTTAGCCACAGTCATTCCAAATCTATTTCTTATCCTAGGATTTGTTTTTGATTATAGTTACCAAACAACATTTTGTGTTTTTTTTATCAGAAATGATTTTCAAAAATACTTTTAAAAAAATAAACAAAAACCAAAAACAAAATGAAACCAAACAGAGCATTCTGTTCAACGTTGGCCCTCATCTTGGAGCTCCTCCAATGACACTCTTTTACAAGACCTTTGCTATTCACATCAAATTCCTCTCTCCAAAAACGTGGAAGGAAGAAAAGGTTTAAAAATCCCCCCAAATTCCTACGATTTCTTTTTTCTCTCTCTTAAATTCCATGGGAGCAAGGGATACACTCCCCCTCTTGGTGGGTCCCATGCTGCCACATGGTAACTTCCCATAGGATCCGAGATGTGTCCCCCTCTCCATTCAACACATGCCCCACCCACCTACCAACCACAATTGCCATGTGGCATGATCCTAAAAATTGGGAGATTCATTGGAGAATCTCCCTCCTGTCTCCACGCAAGGAAGGAATTCAATTTTTGAATCCCTTCCAAGCCTGGACTCTACCCTCGCCACGTGTCACACTTAGGTGAAACTCACCTAAATCAATCTCTCAATTAATCTTCAATCAAATCTTAATTAAAATCTCCCATGCATAGATAAATCCCTTACTCTAAATGAATCCATATCATTAATTATCCTATAGGATTTAGCCACTAATATTCCAATAAAATCTCAATATAAACCTACCGTTTTAAATGGTCAAGTGATCCTTGCATGCAAGTAAGTGGACCCCACCTTTTGCGTACACAATTCCATGTGCAAGAGGGTAGGCGGCCGAAGGGGCGGTGGATGCTCCATTTGGTTACATCATCTGGCCAGGTTAGACAGTGAGTACCTTCGCCTTTCATCCACAGGAATTTCCTCAAGATGGGTTTTATCCCGCTAAGTTTGTGTCATAAAGGAGGGCATCATCTATTACCATAACGATACTTACCATATCTGAATTTGACATCCCATGCAGACTCGGTGTCCATAATATCGGCCGTGGGAAAACCTGTCATATCCAAAAATCCAAATTAGTACCGGATTTTAGGTACAGGTCTCTTATAGCACTTATTCATAAAGTTAGATGTGCATAAAACAAGTCATGTTTCAATTATCAAAAAAGAAAAAACAGAAACGAAACTGAAAATTAATTAAAAATCATCCATATATATGAATGGTATCGCCAAATAATTTGAATATAAGTTCGAATTCTTCATGGATCTAACTTAAGCTATGTTTTAAACCTGTTGATTTTTTCATGGAGATTGTGCCCAATGGTTCAAACAGAAATGCCGGCTTGTGAGCAGACAGCTCTTGTGCAATGAAACGCATGGAGGGTCGTGATTCTGGATCATTATTTGTGCATGCTAGGGCTGTTGCAAATACAAAAACCACCATCTCAGCCAATTGACCTGTTGGAGATGGAAGCCTTTGGTCCAATTAAGGGTGTCAAAAATGGGCCCGGCCTGGTAGCACGGACTGAGCCGGTCCGAAATAACCTGAATCCAGCCCGGACCGAACCTTAATGGACAGGTTTCGGTCTCGGCTTGTAAAGTCCGACGCTGTTTCAGCCCAGACCGGACCGGCCAGTTAAGAAGCCTGAACTAGCCCGAACACCAGTAAGGTTCATCCGGGCCCAATTTCTTAATTTTTATGGTTTTAAATTTTGATGGATTAATTACACTGTTATAGTTCACTTCTTGATCCGAAAGGTTATATGAATCTATAGTTGAAAAAAGTATGTTAATTGTTACAATTTATTGAATTACATACATATAGAATGAATGCTGCTAATTTTATAGATATAAATAATAAAATATGCAATATATCTTACATATAAAATTGACCCGATAAGCTTGATAAGCTCGGTCCGGACCGAATCAGCCCGAAATCACCTCAATAAGCCCAACTCGATAACAAACAGACACCGGACTAGCCCGTAAGTTATTGTGTCCAGCGCAGCCCGACCCAGCCCGAACTCTTAATGGACATGTTTTGGGCTGGGCTTATAAAATCCGACACCGATTCAGTCCGGATCGAAACCGGCCCGGACCGGCCCGTTGACACCCTTAGGTCCAATGCATCCTTCAACAAAAAGTCACGATCATTAGATGATGATATAGATAGAGAAGAGATGAGGTCTCTTGGGTTCCTTTTCATCATCACTTCCAATCCTATCACCCCAAAACTATAAACTGTTGATCACAGGTTGACACTGAGAGGGGGGAGGGGTGAATCAGTATTTTCAAAAATTCTTCTCACTAATTCTTTGAAGACATATGTTGCCTTGAACTGACATGTCATTCACTGACCATAATCACACAATCACCGAAACACTACCACACATACAGTCATATGTACAACCACTTCGCCATCACAGAGTGGCCAGGTCAATCATATTGTGCATACCTATCCTGCAGGCTATTCCATGCACTTCAAAACATATAGAATATAAGCAATTACACAACATCCATGTGGTTCACCAATACAGAATGTGATGGCTAGTCCACGGAGTAATGCCCTACGGGCTACGTATATACTCAATACACTTTTTTTAGCTGTCTACACAGCAGGGAGTACATACACCCAATTTATCCAGTATAAAATCAGGAGGGCACACATGTGCTAAGAATTAAGGTATCAAGTATCAGTGTTCAGCACACGCTGTACATACTACGCTTAACTCGCACCCACGTGAAGTAAGCAATACGTTTATCCATGATGTAATTACCTAAGTAGCAATGATGTTCAACAAATGCTAACGCATCAAGTCAATATAATGTATCATTTAGAGATGTTTGGTTACTAGGTGAAGAGAGGATATGCTTTCAGAACACTCCTCACGGTGTACATTCTAGTCACCGTAGAAGAAAAAGGCAAATTAGTGTTTTTTTTTATCACAAAATTTCCCTCATTGGCTATTAATGGAATAATGAGACTTGAGCAATGGAATAATGAGACTTGAGAATTCTTCCTGGGTCAGTCAACGAAGTCACAAATCATGGCAAGACAAATGATCAAAAAATTCTACAAGTAAAAACAGCAGTGAAGCTATTATTTTAGAAGTCTAGTACTCTATTTATTGGTATTCAATGGCTATTCCTTTTGAAATGGCAAATTACAATGTGAATATGTGGTGGACAATGCATTTGCATTGTGGCTATCTATACTTGATAACATGTTGCTAATTAACACTACCTTAGAAGTCTAAGTCTTTTCACTTATTATTTGCAAAATAACTACTATGCAATCATGGTATTGTTATTCCTGACTCTGTTAAGGCAAATAGGGTTCCAAAGCTTACATATTATGAACCATCTCGCATGCATGTAATACTGAAAAGCAACAAATGGAACAATTCTGTTCTCGTAACAACCATTATGTCAATACTAGGAAAATTTTGAAAAACAACAAATGGGACATTTCCCATTCCATTCTACTGAAGCCTAACTTTTCCATTCAACATTTCAGCAATCACAAATTGAAATCAATCCCAACGCTCCTAAAATAATATAAACTTATACTTTGTGAAAGCTTGCACATTGAATTACCATCTGTAAAATAATATAAACTTATAAGGTATCTCCATTTCAACTTCTATAGTGGAAACGAAATCATGTGATTACAGGATAGATTGAGGCAATCTAACATTAAATTAAGGGAACCACTAAACACCAATGGGAAAGATTGAGTTGAAGATATGGAGCTTTCACTTTTTTCAAGAGAAATATATGGATTTGGGTTTGTCTCCTCGTGTCATTTTTTTCATTATTCAAACAAGGGTTTCTCCAACATTTTATATTATAAAAATCTTCTTTTTCTTTAAAGTGATAAAAGATGATTTGGAAGGTACATTTGTCTTCTTCCATGTTTCGATCTATGGATTGTTAGGTGTGCCACTTAAAATAAGGCTCCAAATTTGATCAAATGGATTTTCTCATATCTTCTGAATATATGATTAACAAGGTATTTCCCCTTGAGGTAGGATCCACAATGTCTATCCTCCCCTTGGCAATGGATGAGGCTCTATCACAATGTCTATAAATGATTCAAAAGCAACCAATATTCAATTCAAGAACAAAAATACTAAAAAAAGCACCATCCATACATCTCACATCCCTAATCATCATTACAAACAATCGCAGAATTATGTCAAAACAAAATTTTCAGTTTGCCTTAATTTTTAATGAAACAATCATCAAATTTAGAAGTAACATCACATCTCTTTGGAAAGGGGGAGGGAGCCAGGGGAAGGACCAAGCAGAGAACATATACCTCCCAAAGATCAAACCAAGATTGAATCTCACTTGTTCTCCCCACTCAAGATTTGCAGTTGATTACCCAAAGGAAAACTACAGTTTTTTTTTTCTGAAAGAGAACCATTGAACACAGAACTGCGGCCTCACTACGCATGGCAAGAGCAGGATTTTGGGTGGGGATATCACACCTTAATTTTGGTCTAACCAGAATGGTGTGATGAAGCACCAATAAATCAACGGATCACTCAGGATCTCGTATAGGTCGTACCCATCATATCAAACCACACACATATTCCACATGAATAATCAGAGGTAATAAACAAATAAGCGAAAGTTTTACAGATAATGAACTGAGAGTCTAACAGTGATAAACAAATATTTAATCCAATTATCTCCAAATCAGAAGACATAAAAATAAATAATCAATTACATATTTGATGTTCAAATTATAACTAAACTTAAGCAAAAACACATTGGTTGCACTCGCATGATGAATCATGTGCATCTTCTTCAGCTTCTACGTCTATTGCAGCAACGTGTCCATACGTCGGCGCATTCATATATTCTTCAACAGTAGGACCTGCATCATCAACTAAAAATATTCGACGTCGAAAGGGTGAGCACACATCACGGCTCAGTGAGCAATCAAACAATGCAACAAACATATGCATGCATTCAATTCATATCTTTGGTCTGATTTATAAGTTTGCAATATGCTATAGAAAGGTTTGGTGGTCGCCGCACCTCTATACACGAGTGTGTGAATCCACCCAATGGATCAAACACCATTATCATCGCACATACACCTACCATGGAATAGAGATAGAGCTAAAGTGTCTGGATCAAACACCGCTAACACTTTTCCTGATGCCCTACCCATACCAATACATAAGTCCCTATTGGCGAGGGCTTGCAAACTGGGCTCACAACTAACCAATCCTAATGCCAAATAATGTATCCAAGGCCTCATCCGGTCACCCCAGCATCCCTCAATAAGTCCATAGAGATAGAGCTAAGGCCCCCAGGCAGAGTCAGAGACCACACGGTCCGATACCATCTCCCCTGATGCCCTACGACGTAATAGTTCTGCTAATGTAATGGCGATACGACGATGTTAGTGGACAAGACTTGAGTAGAGATAGAGCTAGAGTCTGGTGATGAGGTCGAAGACCACCATGCCAGATCCTCCCTCTGAAGCTCCCTCGCATCCAACACACAAACCACACACATACATTCACATGCCTATTCCTAGCATTACCATAATCATCATGTTATAAATATATGGAATTAAATATGCATGAACAGTAATAACAGAAATATTGGATGACATGTGAGATGTACATTACAAGCATACAAACATAAAATCAATCATGGCATTAGACTCAATAAAAATAAATAATTTATTATTAACCAATTAGTTTAGGTCTTATTCCCTCACCTATTAGCAATACTCGATCTCCTTCTTAGCCTTGAAATTCTCTTTGAATTGATTTAACAACTTAAAAGTTACATGAATTTAAATTAGGGTTCATATGTGACATGTTACAATAATCGAAAATCAAAACAGAGTACTGATAGGTGTTTGATTGGTCCTATGGCCTCATACTATATCGACCTTACTGCCTACGGTAGATACCCTATGGTCGCATATGGCGCGACCGTAGCTGCGACCATATGATTTATGAAATCTTCTCGAATGCCTGTTCCTTTGGTCATGCTGGTCATGCTATGGTCGACCATAGCTGCGACCTTGAGATTTCTGGTCACAGACTACATGCAATTTGAATTCTTCCTGGGTCAATTCTTTTGATCTTCAATGGGGTTTATTCTAAGGTTATCCTATGGTCATCATTAATAGTTTTTTATTAACCCTAATCATCAAATTTACTCCTCATGGTTCTCTTTGGGATTTTCTCAAGAAAATCACATAGATCATAATAGGTTGATATTGCCTATCTTCCATAGAAGTCTTATTCCTTAGAGTTTACATCTCCAGAGATTCGTTTCATACCTTTCCCTGTGATCGAGAGCCAATCTCTTCTTAGTAAATTCCTCTCCTTAGATTTTTCTTCTTCTTCTTCTCTTCCTTCTCTTCCTTTTCTTTCTCTAGGGTTTACTAATGTTCTAAAAGAGTGAAAAATGGCTGAGGGACATCCTTTATATAGAGGAAAACTCTCCATATAGAGTCCTCTTTCAATTAGGAAAACAATTCCTTAGTTTAGGAATGTTTTCAAAACTTAGAGTCTGATCTAGAGTCTCACGGTCGATCATACGGTTGCATAAACTGTCGACCGTAGGGTCGAAATCATTGATCATGGGATTTTGGATTTAAGATTTTTGTTCCCTTCCTTATGGTCAACCATACTTACCCAGGTATGCGACCTTCGGCAGGTTTTCAGTGTTTTTAACTCGATTCTCATACCTGGTTTGTGATCTATCTTCACACGCTCAGTCCACTTGGTCTAGCAATGATGAGAAGACCTGACACGACACGGTTAGACCAAGTTAGTGGAGTGCGGGTCTTACAGGGGAAGATGTAAGCAGGGACATATTGGAAATAAACACCATTCGTCTATAAACACCATTCATCTATATGCAAAACCTACCTTGCATGAAGAGTAAAATTGATCCAATAAGAAACTTCTTTTAAGGCGCTAAAAATTTTAAATATTAAGAGTCAAGTGAATGCCCAAACATGAGAAAAGACCAGGGCTACTGTAAGAAACAAAGAAACTAAATAATAATTGTTTGTTATTTGTGAATGCCTCAACAATAATTATTTTTTATACAAATAAACCAAAGCTTCATTTCTCTCGCATTAACCAACCATTTACATCTCAGTTAAGTCGTCAATAAAAGGGTTCTGATGAGAGAGGAACAAACCTTGTGAAGATGATGAGAGAGTGGAACGAACCTGGTGAAAATGATCGAAACTCTGCACCGAGATGATTTGAAGGGACGATTCGATCAAGACTTATACAAATTCTTCTCAAAGCACGATCGAGACTCTGCACCGAAACCGAAAGTATACCAGACAGCCTCTATCAGTGATATGCAACAGTATAAGGAGAGGAAATGCAAAAAGAGAGCTGTGAGATGCAAAAGCACCGTTTGGTGAGAACTGAGAGGAGAGAACTGGAAGAGCAAAGCCGAAATGTAGAAAGAGAGCTGGGAGATGCCAACCTGGGAGAGGAAATGCCAGAAGTTGAAATAGCTGGGAGAGGAAAAGCTTAGAGGAGAAGCCAAGCTGGGAGAAGAAACGACTTGCACGAGAAGGTGGTCGAAGGGACGTGGGTTGGTGAGACGTGATGGAAAACAAAGGGAAGTCTATAAATTTCGGCCACGGGTATCCAAATCCTGTTGGCAAAAATAATTTTCGGCCACGGGATTTTTAGTTCCCGTTGCCAAAAAAATTCCCTTTCTGAAATCTTTGATTTTTAGCCACGGGAAGAAAATTATTTTTGCCACAGGAATTTCTGTCCCACTTTGAAATCTTTGATTTTTGATTCCCGTGGCTAAAATTGTTTTTGGCCACGGGAATTTGGTTTCCGTTGCCAAAAATAATTTTAGCCACGGGAATTTATGACCGTCTCTGAACTCTTTATTTTTAGCCACGGGAATCTAATTCCCGTTGGCTAAAATGGTTTTTGGCCACGGGAATTTGGTTTCCGTCGCCAATTTCTATCGCCAAAAATCAGTATTATTGTAGTGGGTTCTTGATATAGGTAAGGAACCATGAATTGAGAGGAGGAGATAAGCTATTCTTCCATTTGATCAGAGCTTGTACCTCATTTGTTAGTGATGATGTTACCTTCAAAGTAAAAAAGAACACAAGGAAAAGGTGGACCAGAACAAGAGATCTTGCAATTAGTGACATTTCAATTAGAGCAAGTGCTTTTGATCATGGGAAGAGGGGGATCAGTTTCTCTATAATCTATAGGATTATATGAGAAGAAGATCTTTTTTTTTTTATATATATATATTTTTTTTCCAATAACGTGTATATATATATATATATATATATATATATATATATATATATATATATATATATATATATATATGACTTTACTATATGAGTCTCCGAGTGATAAGTAGGAATCTATTAAGTGCCGGCAATAAGTTTTTTATTTTTTTTTTTTTTTTTTTTTAAAACTAAGCCCCTTGGCCCACATGAATGTAATGGACCCCTCATAGTGGATTTTCATAATTGAGTTTGAAAATAAGGTTCAATATTAAGTAACCAGACTGGCTAACCTCGTAGACAAACAAGCTCCCTTTTTGTATTAAAACCATGAAATGTGATCCCTTCTCTGATCTACTTGAAATTTGGAGATTATTATAGTTTTTTTTTTTGTTATTTCTAACATCTACTGATAAGTTCAGAATTTGACAACCGAAAAATTATATCTGAGGTGGCCCAAACCAAGAATAAATGATTTTTTAAATTTGCAAAATTATTTTTAGGCGTGATATCATGTGATCCACTTCTCCAATCAACCTGAAAGTTGAATACCTATACAGTTTTTTGTTGTCCTCGACATTCAATGGAGTTGACCGGAGTTTGGACGGCTAGAAAATTCTATCTGAGGTGCTCAAAACCATCTTCCTCCTACCACTCTACAATTGAAGACGTTTTAGTTTTAAGAAACCTTGAAAATGTGAGGAATACCCTTGATTTACACATGATCATTAACTTCAGCACATAAATGGCAAAAAGTATATTTTTTTTTTTGCTAAAATACAAAAATGGGCCTTGACCTCTTTATTATTTTTGTGTTATTTATTTATTTTAAATAAAAAAGTCCATTAATGATTCTAAACATTTGCAAAATTGAAAAAACATAAAAAAATAAAAAAATAAATAAGGGAAAATTTCACCCAACCCTTAATATGTATTCATAATTTAATCACGTCCCATCTTTCATAATTTAATCACTTCCCATCTTGGTCTATAATGTCAATCGCGTCCCTTAATTGTTAAATTCTCTAGCAGAAAATCTGAAAAATCTATTTTACCCTTGTAGTAAAAAGATTAGACTTTTCTTTTAAAAGAATAAAAATTGAACCCTTCAACATCAGGAACTTCGATCTATCCTATTCTTCGGCAATCTTCCGACAAGTTTCAGGCTTCTTGACCGACTCATCCTCATGTTTCAGTCCTATAATTCCGATATACCCACCGGAAGCAGCAGTAGCAGCGACTCATCCACGTGGCTAAAAAGGATCAGATGTGGAAAGGTTTCTCGCCGGTGCAGGATACAAGGTGAGGCCTTCAGATCTAAGGCAAGTCGCGCAGCATCTGGAGCGTCTAGAAACATTCATGACAATTCTCTGACACTGTGATGGAATTCCCAGCTGAACTGTCGGAGCTTGATCGCGACTTCATCGACAAGTGCCCGAGGAGAGAAACTGTGAGAGGTGGACATGCAATCATTTTCTCCACCACTTGTGGAGGGGTAATTTGGGAATTTGATGGTTGGGAATTGATAAGGTCGCCGAGTTCGGTTGAGTACAAGGGAGTAGCAAAGACTGCAGTGACGCAAAGGAGGAGGAAGGAAGTTTGGAATATTCGGAGTTGAGAACATAAAAGGGTTCCTAGGCTAAGCAGCAAATGGTGCCGTAATGTAGTGAACAACGCTTGCCTCCGACAATGCTGCTCCGAGGAAAGGCTGCAGGTTAACCGCCTCGGCGTCACCTTCTGCAGCTTTCTTGTTCGAAGTACTTTTTTCTTCAGTCCTTTGTTGGCAAAGCCTGGGGCTGTGATAGCTCCATTCCAGCCAAGCCGCTTGAAGCTCATTGGAGCCACACGTAGCGAGGGTAATCGCCGAGGGTAACTGAAACTGGAGAAGTAAATGGAGAATAGGGTAATCCATCGTTTTTACTTAAGGCTCTCTTTGGTTTGTATTTTATATAATGTATTATATAATATATTATAAAATTTATGATTGTTTGGTATGATTTATAACGTCTATTTATAATTAAAATAAATCAATATAATTCATTATCTACAAATAGGTGAATAGCTGTTTATCATTATTAGAATAATCTATTAGGTGATTGTTTATATTTCTCATTATATAATGTATTATGTTTAGTGATACCAAACGGTCATTATTTATTACTCATAATCTATTATCATAATTGATTTGTCACAAATAACTCATAATACATTATATAATAAAAACCAAAGAGAGCTTAAGTTACAAAAGGGTACAAATGATATTTTACAATTTCAATGATAAGATTCCCATTAAAAACAATAGTTATGATTCATCTCATCACCGAACAAACTGACATGGTATGATTCATACTTATTTGGAGTTAGTTGACATTATGGACCAAGATGAGGGGTGGTTGAATTATGAGTAAACCTCAGGGGGTGGGGGGAAATTTTCCCAGTAAATAAAAATAATAACAAGAAGAACCTAAATCATCAATCTAAGTGGCATGCGAATGTCGGCTTTCTTTTGAGACATATTCCTCTAAAAGGTCCAACCAGTTCAAGTGTGGTTCAACCAATTAGCAATTTGATTGATTACAATTCAGTTTAGAATTTTAGTTTCATTGTAACAAGTTCAGAAAATTGCTTAAAATAGTTCTTCCTTGGAATGTTATTTATTCAAAGGGAGAAGATTTCACGTTGGCGGAGCATATTGAAATCTTATATGTTAGTGGGGAAAATGGAAGTACATGGAAGATAGGTAACTATTCACTTCGAGGGAGAGAGAGAGAGAGAGAGAGAGAGAGAGAGAGAGAGAGAGAGAGAGCCAGATTTCAAGGAGGAGAAAGAAACGAGATGTGAGAGCATGTACTCTTTTTTCTTATTCAAATTAGCTAACCAATGCCCTATAGGTTTTATTTCAGACATTGATCATTGAAGAGAGGTGAGGGTTAGGCTTAGGCTCCCAGATGTATCACCCGTTTGGTGCTAGTGTGGTTCCTCTATTGGGACATTAGGGCCGCTGAAATTTATAGTGATCAGGAGATTAATAATGCCCTAGTGGCTACTATTAAGAATTAATTTGAGGTTGTATAATTAATCTTGGTTTAGGTGTTGATACCTTTATTTAGGCATTTACATGATTGCAACTAAGAATTAAGAATTTAAAACTTTCTTTTGATTGCCTTCTATCTTATTCACAAAAGTTAGGTTCAATTTAAAAGCATCATCATCGAAAAAAAAAGAAGAAGTTATTGTTCTCTAAGTTTATAGGAGTTCTAATTTGTATGCTCACAGGTTAGCCATGTGCCTATCTTTGTGTCCTTGGAAATCGGTTTTCAATTTCTCCTTTTCTAGATGATTTGGAAATCCTTGTAAAACTCTCTTTGCCCCTTGGAAGAATAAAGTTTGCTCCTTGATTGAGTTTCCACTAAAAAAAACCACTTCATTTTAACTGATGCATTCAGATATTTGGGGTCCCTCCCCTTCACCCTCATTTAATGGATACCGATTATCTCCTTTTTGGATGACTTTAATCATTTTATCTGGTTGTTTCCTATTGCAGGCCGATTTGAGGCTTTCAAAATTACAATGCAATTTCATGCTTATGTTAAAAACATTTTTAAATGTAACATTCAATGCTTTCAATCTAATGGTGCTAAGGAATATCAAGTGTTGACAAATTCTTCAAAGCTGAGGGGATCCTTCAAGTATTAATGTCTTCACACTTCTGAGCAAAACGATAGGGCTGAGGGCAAGCATTGTCATGTTGTTAAAACTGGTTTGACATTACTATCAAGGGCTTCGGTTCCACTGTCCTTTTGACCATCAGCCTTTGAAACGGTAGTCCATCTCATCAACCAGCTTCCCACGCTAGTGCTACAACATCAAAATCCTTATGAACGGTTGTTTCAGCAAGCTCCTGCTTGCAACCTTTTACGAACCTATGGGTGTCCCTACTACCCATGGCTTCGTCCCTACAACAGACTCAAGCTCCAGTTTCGATCCACAAGATGTGTATTTCTTGGGTACAGTGCTAGCCACAAGGGACACAAGTGCTTCGATCCTACAATGGGACGATCCTACCTGTCTCGCCATGTAACCTTTGATGAATCCTCATTACCATATTCCAATTGCCACCCTCCACAAATCGTGTGTCCCACCTTATCATCATCGCCCACTATAATTACCCATGATAATTTACTCCCTTCCTAGCCCACTACCACCATTCTTTCCAACAACCAAAGTGAGGACCCCACGATGGATATCACTAATGATACCTCACCATTAGTTTCCTCTCCTCCCACACCAATTGTTCCATCACCTACACCACCTCCCTCTCTACCCTTACCTCCTCGTCCAATCTTACAGCGGAAAATGGTCACTTGGCTTAGCATGGGCATCACTAAACCTGTGTCTAAGTTGAATCTCTTAGCCACAAAGCACTCAATCCCTGCCACCTACCTAGCCAACATCCCATTATTGGATAAGAAATCTACATCCTATTCTGTGCCAAGTAAGGATTAGAAATGGCGGGCAGCCATGATTGATGAATTTGATGCCTTACTACAGAATGGGTCATGGCAATTCTCACCCATCCATGAATTTAATTGGCAACAAGTGGATGTATGAAATCAAAAGAAACTCTGATTGTACGATATCCCAATATAAATCTTGATTGGTTGCCAAAGGCTTCCATCAGCGAGAAGGTCTTAACTAATTTGACAC